>CM061359.1:16115469-16655469 GCA_030867105.1 Liasis olivaceus
ACACTTTTAAGCAGGGCAAATCCAAAGTCCTTTTGACATAGAAAAATTCAAAAAGTTTAGCATATAATTTAGCAACACTTTGGCATCTTTAAATCTCACTTCTTCCCAAGACCTCTGTTCATCAGTCAGAACATTCATCCAATAAGAAGGTACCAAGGGGAATGACCAAAACACGTGTACTAATATACCTTCAAAACGATTGCATTTCAAACCAAAGAAGTTCAAGAACCAGCCTCTTTAAAATGTCTACTGAGGGCTCCAATAGACCTCCTCCCCCACCCCGAATAAATGCATTAATCTTGTTTTAAGGTAATCATACATACATTTAATGTTGGTTTTAAGATAATAATAAATGCATTTAACGTTACTGAGAGTGTCTCTACTCCAAATTTCTTGAAAATTCTCCACATGTATTTTAGTGAAGTTGTTTAAATTGTCAATAAAACTTAAGGTTGGTCTCTAAAAATACTTTCTCTGATACATTCAAACCTGTAGGGCTTTCTGAGGCAGTCAGTGGATCTGTTCCTAACAAAGAGAGTAGCAAATGCTTAATATATTGCCACTCAGCTGTTTTTGGCAAATCATATTCTTTTGATAACCTTCTGAAAAATGTAAGACGACTTCTGCCTCAATCTGAAAATTCTGAAGGGATCTTAGTGAAATACCTGTTAGAACTTTGGCTATCAAGCACTCTTTAACTAAAATATAAAGAGTTGAACTTTAATGTATACAAGCAAGATTGTATAGCTGCAATACAAGTAGTCCTCACTTAATGACCACTTGTTCAGTGACCATTCAAAATTATGACAGAGCTGAACAAGGGGGACTTACGACCTGTCCTCATACTTGCAGCTGTCGCAGTGTTCCCATAATCAGTGCTCAGCGGCCAACTTGCAATTACAACAGTCACACCACCCTGTGGGCACCGGATGGTTATTTGCGAACTTCACTGCCGGTTTCCAACAAGCAAAGTCAATGGGGAAGCTGGCAGGAGGCTGCGAATGGTGACATGACATCACGCTTAATGACAGTGTGGGATTCGCTTAACAATAGCAACCAGAAGTATCAGAACTGCAATTGCTAAGTGGCATGGTCATGTGATGTCATGCTTTATGACTGTGTCACTTAGTGACAGAAATTCCAGTCCCAACTACCATCATTAAGCGAGGACTACCTGTATAGCAGACATAATATGGATGGGTGAAGTTTTAAAGGGTATTTCACTTTCATCAGCCATGATCCATATTAGAGCCACTGACTCACATCAAGCAGCTTCTGCAAGTTTTTATATTCTTCTATGCATTTGGGCTCATGAGCTGAAGAACATTTCTGTCACAGTGAAGCAGCTGGAGGGAGAAGTGAAGCATCCCACCTCCATACCTTGTTTGAGATCATCAAGGTAGGCATGCTTTGCTTGTGTAGTGCCAATGATAAGATTTGAGGCAGCTCTACAAAATGGAGCCGCACGGCTTCACACAGCCCTGAAAAAGGATTCTCTTCATTCTTCTTTATTATGCCTTTGTTCTTTTATTATCTTGATTTATGTCTGTATCTTTTTCCATTATAACATGGACGCTGGGAATCCTTAATTTTTTAAAAAAGGATTGCAATTCAATGCTAATGAGTTAAGAGACTAAAAGGGTTTTCCATGGGAAGAAAAATACTGAAGTAATCAATCATTAGAAAACACCAAATTTAACTGGAAAGGAATTAATTGAATGCCAATAATTCAGTAACTTCAAATTAACATGCAGTGGATTTCAGTCTTAGATTCTGTAGTTTGGACAGCCCTAATTAAATATATACTATTGGGAATTTAAAAAAAAGAAGCTACATTTTGGGCAAATTTGACATACTCACCCCCACCACAGGTGGCTGAGCAATCTGACTGCACCATCACCCATGAGTAGCTGTGTCTTTTTGTGAATATCTTGTTCTCATTATTCACCTTAGATAAGGTATACTGCCACGAAATGCCAGGATTTTTCCCTTGTAACAGCATCTAACCATCATAAGAAGAAAAAAAATTTTTTTTTAAGCATTAGGTAGTTCAACATAAGACAGAATAATTTCAGTATAGTCCACGTGTAACCTTAGGTTTCACTCTGAAGCAGTCAGATTGCACAATCTACTCAATCACTTTGTAGGAATAAGTATACTAGTGTTATATTCTTGATTCAGGCTCCAACATAGAAAGACACCCACATTCAATTTAGAAGTTGCCTAAATCAACCAGAGTTTAGATCTGAAGAAAGCAAGTCCAAGACTGTGAGATATGGAGAAATTCAGAAAGTTAGAGGAGGATGTTAAACAAACAACCAACAGATAGAAGTTTGTTTGCAGCTTATCTCAAAAACAGCAGTTCAGTCCAGGCTGCAAAAATCCCAGGAAGAAGTGATTCAAAAGGTTAAAAAGAGACTGTCTTAATGAACTCCCTAATAAAAGAGGGTTGGAAGTCCCTATCATAATTTCCAAGATTCTGAGCTAACTTGGGGAATCTACAAATGGTGCTACACAGGATTGGATCAGATCTGCAGGGCTGGTATTCATTTTTGTGAGAATAGTATCACCCCAGTTTGAGAGCTATAGGTGCAAGGGGATGGAACTAGGCTAGACTCCTTTAACTCTTGTTTTCTGTTTATTTTTAATAAAAGAAGAGTGCTTACAATGGCTTTTCTTTTCTTTTTTCCCAGCAGAGTTTGGCAAAGTGGACAGCTTGCAGATAATGTTAAAATAAACAAGCAAGCAAGCAAGCAAGATGGAAGTACGTTCTAACTATAACAGATCGATTTTCAGGGTTTGCTCATTTCCAAATGCTCTGAGTGGTCCTTCTAGCAGAAATAAAATGCCAAATGACACTGTAGTGTAGCAGCAGAAGTAACTGTGGATTGCTCTGAATTAAAAGGAGGTCTTGATAGACTCCAATCTGTGAAAGACCTTCTAAGGAAAGAAATCTGGATCAGCAGATCACACTCTAGGGGATCTCTTCCCACTTATGTTTCATCAAACAAGTGAACTCCACTAAAGAATGACATGAGCAAGTTAGTATTAAACACCATAGAACCCAGCACCACTTCTCTCCCCAAATAACCCTTTAAAGGGTTAGATTTGATGGCGAAGATGGAGTCTCCAGTGCTATTAAGTGACTATAGGGCAAATATCCAGAAGACCAGTATAATTCATCATTGGACTCAGCAAATGAAGCACATATTAGCTCTGTTGGAAACTGAAACAGATATCATAGCAATGCTGGCCTGAACAAATAACACTCCTGTAAGCCCCTTTATTTGGCAGGAGTATTGGTTCAAAAATCAGAAGGAATCCAATAGGACCTTTTTCAGACTAACAAATTCTATTAAAAGGCATAAGATGTTATGAGCTGTATGCCTTCTGATAACCTGTGGCTACCACAGATTAACACAGCTCTCCTACAGTGTCTACACTGATTATTCAAGCATCTGCAATTCCACCATAGGAAACAGATTTATAATGTCTGACTGTCATTCTGGCCCAAAACAGCAGCTCTGAAGGTGATGATGTTAAACGCTTCAATGTTCAGTATCCTTTCCCAAATTAAAAATGCTTCAAATGCTACTTGCTGTTTATTTGACAAAAACAGATGAACACAATATAAAGCACTTCTTCCCCTACCAGTTTTCCTGAAGATGGGACATTGCTGCAGTAAATTTCACCCATATAAACCCTCCCTCCCTCACTTTTTTTTTAAAATGGATTTAATTAATAGTTCATGGTTTCTCTTAGAGTTGCTTATTTGGGAGTATGGCCTCCTGAACTTTTAAGCAAACATAATCCCCAAAGCAAAGGCAGAGTATCTGAAATAATCCCACAATGTATTTGTTCTTCCATTGTTTTCCTGGTATTTTACATTGTAAACTCTTAGAATCCCAGTCCGAAAGATGATAAAGCACCACTACTATGATTCAGTATACAATAATGTGTATGTATAATATTGTCTCATTTGGATATTTTTGTGGACAGATTAATTATGAAATGGGCGTGCAAAACTCACTGATTCAGGAACAGAACATTTCCAGAGAATGTTCTGTTCTCCCCTCCAGACCACGCCATTCCAGGGGCACTTTATATGCAGAAATAAATCCTCCTAACTAAATACAAGGAAATTGTAATGGTCATTTCTGCATATGATTAAATCAGTGGTAACCACTCCTTTCCTGTAGTGGTTGAATTTGGTAAAGAAAACCCTTGGCTTGGATAATAAGGCTCTGACCAGATAACCTATTTTAAAGGATAGTGGGAGCTGGATGTTCTTTAGAGCTACTCTAAAGAAAAATCCCTGTATACAGAAAGCTAGCATGTGAGGGAAAGGTTAGAAATGTATCCTTTGACCTGGTAGAAATCCATGTGGAAATGATTATTCTATAGGAATGAGACCTATGTCATACAAGTTTCTTTTACCATTCCAAGGAGATGAATACCTCTGTGACAGATGGGCTCCTATTTAACTTTCAACCTAGGAATCTACGCACATATGTCTTCTTCATAATGACCCATGTAATTAGACAGAGGTGTCCATTATGAACATATTAGACAACTAATATGGGGAGGGGGTCTACCCATTTCAGTTGTGGCTTTCCCTGGGGACAGAGGCTCTGACATCAGTAATTCTGCCCTTGTTGCCTTCCAATTAGATTACTGTAATAAAATCTATAGGGAGCTGTATCTGAAATGTACCTGGAAGCTACAGCTGCCCAAAATGTAGTAACACACTTATTAATGGATGAGTGCTTCTTTTTTTAAAAAATAAAACTCATGCTGAAGATGATTGGTTCAACCAACCAACTATGCTGTTATCCACAGGCTTTTGGCTGCAATTCAAAGTGCTGGTTCGGGCCGTTAAAGTCCTACATAGCTTGACACCCAGGGCCATCCAGTGGGTCCAACCTGTCCATTGCATGAATCCTGGCTATGGATACTGAAAGTTCACCCTACAGGAGATCCAAAGAAAAGCAAGGAACTCTTCCTTTTCTTCAATGTCACACACCTCATGCAACAGCCTCCTAGTAGATATGCAGAAGCTCCCTCAATACCCACTTTCTGGAAAGTTACTTTTATTTAGGTGTATTGCAGGGGTATTCCATGAGTCCATTTGGAAATTAGAAGTATAGGTAAAATAACTGAACAATGAATTCATAACAGGCATCCGTTTCATTTCATGCTATGTGAAAATTCCAGAAAGTCTTTTTACTGAGGTTCTGTAAGAATAGTACAGTGGCCAAAAGCATAATAATGATGATGATGATGATGGAGATGATGATGATGATGGTGCAACAACAACAACAACAACAACAACAACAACAACAACAACAACAATAATAATAATAATAATAATAATAATTATTATTATTATTATTAAAAAAACCAGCAGCAGACAACTATTTTCTTGTCAATGCAAACGTGGTCTCAGTCTCGGCGTGTTGTTATAATTTCACTAAGTACAGGTAGTCCCTGGGTTAAGAACGCCTGGTTTAAGGACAACCCATAGTTAAGAAAGGAGCCTATTGTAACAAAATTTGAGTGAAATTCATAACGATTTGAGCTAAATACACAATGGTTTGAGTTAATTACCCAACACTACAAAGACAGACATGCACTAAGAGT
Organism: Liasis olivaceus; assembly: GCA_030867105.1. Classification (NCBI taxonomy): domain Eukaryota; kingdom Metazoa; phylum Chordata; class Lepidosauria; order Squamata; family Pythonidae; genus Liasis; species Liasis olivaceus. Next base: position 16,121,110 of record CM061359.1, read on the forward strand.
GTCTAATGATATGCACTAATGCAACAGATTAACAAAGCCATGTAAAGCATCAACAACAGGATTCTGCAGAAGATATTCCTGATCATTTATAGTTTAAATGCAAATGATGGAAGATTTCTAGGTAAACCCTCACATGTAGGTATAATTTATTTGTATTCTATTTCTACTTTCTTTTACCTTTTTTATTTTTAATTACTTTATAGAACCCTAGCTTTAGCTACTTCCTCTCCAGAAAAAAAGAGAGAGAGAGAGAGAGAGAGAGAGGGAGAGAGAGATCCATAATAGCAGTATATTTAATGTTCAGGCCTCACCATTTGATTAATCTGTGTAAGGTTAAAGTGTGAATTCCAATTATGTCTTTGTTTAAAGATGGATTTAATGGACAGAAACATGGTGCATTGCCAATATCAACTGGACTAAATCTATGGAGGGATGTGAAATCTAAGCCAGAACTAGTGAGGAAAAGTTTCATGGGAAAAAAAATAAAAAATCAAGATTAATTAACATTTTTAAAGTCAAGGCATTCAGACTTGAAAAATCTATATGTAGGTGGGGTGGAGATCCCATGGGGAAAAATAATCTAAAATAATGTCAAATGTGACCAAAAAAAAAAAAAAGTGTGGGGGGTGAAAGGCTCAAGCCCAATAACACTGAACGTATAACATCTGAGTAGTTTGCTATTGACTATTTGTATAGCAAATTGTGTGGTTTGGGATGGGAAAAGGAAAAAGAAGAATTGGAAGAATGATATATTTTCCAGTCCTATTAGCCAGATTCTATTTCAGTCCATGAATTCTGGGACGAATCCAAAATGGAAATTCATGACCTAGTCCAGCAGTATACTGTATATCCATTCAGAAAAACTAATAACTTGGCTTTCTGATTTATTGCAAGACCCAGAATTGAGAAATCAGGCAGATGTAATGTAACATGTGAGTTTTTATTAAAAAATGGGATGTAGTTGGCTTCTCAGCCACACCCACCCTCATAAAGGGCTAGCATATGTAAAAATATTCACTATAAAACATTGTAAAGAAATGGTTGATTATTAATTACATTTCATGATTGTGGAATATAGAGATAGAGATAGATAGAGATATGGAGAGGCAGTTTGGTGTAGTGGTTAAGGCACCCACTAGAAACCAGGAGACATGAGTTCTAGTCCTGCCTTAGGCACAAAGCCAACTGGGTGACCTTGGGTCGGTCACTTTCTCTCAGCCCTGGGAAGCAGGCAATGGCAAACAGCTTCCAAAAACATTGCCAAGAAAACTGCAGGGACTTGTCCAGGCAGTTGCCAGGAGTCAACACTGTCTCAAAGGCATATATATATTAGATTACTTCCTGTAGATAATTTGATTCAACAAGAAGGTGCTTAATTTTCTTTTAATGAGAAGCATCTGGATATCTCAGTGGCTTTTAATATAATCCAACATTTTTAAAGTCAAGAGCTGGGGTTGTGACTCTCATTGTTCTACTCCTATTATTCAAATACTAGTATTGAAGGGCAGTAATATTGGGGGACCACTCCATTCCATGGACTTTAGGGGTGCCATAGGGTTTGATTCTGTCCCCATACTAAATTGAATCCAGATATCTAAGTATTTGGTGAAGGAGGCTCAGGATGGGAACTATCTTAGATCCTGTGCTGTTCCTGAATGCTCAGGTTAGGGCGGTGGCCAAGAACATTTATGAGCATCTGCAGATGATTTCCAACGATGCCCTGTCTCTAAAGGCTAACTTAGTTACTGTTTCCCTTGCATTCTTTACTCCCTAGTTGGATTTGTAGCAAACTCTTCGTTGAGATACCTTTAATTTACAGTAGGTTCAAAATGTGGCAGGCAAACGTCTGTCAGGGGCCTCCTGGTAGCAGCAGCTAATATTTAGTTTGGCTGATAAAAACATCATGTTGTTTTCTTTTGGTTCTCATACTACTCACTGGTTCTATTGTCTATGGGCTGCCCTTCAAGTTGAAAGCATGGGTAATATAAATGAGCAAAATTAAGTTAAATGAATTAAAAATTAGAAAATTAAGTTGAAGATTGCCAAAGAAATGCATTTTCAGGTTTTTCTGAAAAACCATCCATTTGTTTAGTCCTCCAGCTTCAGGAGGAGCACACAAGGAAGCTCAGGTGTATCTATACCGAACGTTTGCATGTCTATGAAACATCGAGCCTGGTTTTATCCTGGGTAACAATGAAACTACATTCCACATAATATTCATTGTCATTTATGAAGGCAGAACTACCACCAAGCTGACTTTTGCACAGTGACAAGATCCTGCAGAATATATAAAACTAATGCTGTGCATAGAAATTATCTTGCCTTTTCCCATTTGCCATGAAAAATGAGCATTTGCTTTTGAAATGTTTATTGAGGAACAGGAGAATTTCAGTGAAAATTTCAAGGCTGGAACTTGGTGTTCTTGTACTTATTTACTGACCAAGTGCCCAAAAATGAGAAAGGAAAATATCCTGTCTTTCATTATACAATCATCTCTCTAGTGTTCTGAAGCCTCTTTGGCTTTCCAGCCATCCATTAAATCCCAAGGGAAGTCATCCACAGAAAACTATTCCCAAGAGCTTTTTTTCAGATTCCGAATTGTGGGCAACCTGGGATGTTTCAGAGGGAAGATGCGTCCCAGAAAACCAAAATTCCAACAGCCAACCCCTCAAAGCACAGCAAGCTCAAAAACATGACCAAAAGAAATGCAAGAGAATTGTTCAAAATGAGAAGAAGGCTTAGAAACAGAAGCCTCTTTCTCAGGAGGAAAAGAAAAAGCTTCTGTGAATTTGCAAGGTAGATTTCATCACAGCATTAGATAAAATATCTCTGGCTACAATAGTGTGAAGTGTTCAAGTTCCAAAACAATCCCTTTTCTGTGGTAATACAATATCTAAGGTTAGCAAATACTGCTGTGTGACGAAAACGACGATTTTGGAAAGACCTCCAAGCACTTCCATCTACTTACCTGGACAGATTCCAGGTAGAAACATCTCAGCCAACTGGCATTAGTTCTTAAATTTACAGCTGGCAAACAACCTCCTTAAACATTTCCAGGTTTTCTACATAATTGTTTAATGTCTATCTTTAACACACCAACCACCTGACTTTAGACACAATGCCTAACAGCTCTGACCACAGGGCTTTATACGTTCAAAAACCACAGACTTGACAGCTAAGAATTTGCCAAACCTATTCAGAAGAATACATCTTTTGCTCAGGGCTTCAGAAAGCTAAAACAATAGGCAAATGTAACTCTCTTAAGTAAATGCTTTTTTCCCCCTTTTCCTGCTAATTTTTATTTGATTTGAGACTTCAGGCCATAAATATCCTTGACCAAATGGGTATCTATTTCTTTTCTCTTCCTTGGTATTTACAGATGTATAAATAGATATGTATATTGGCAGGCCAGTTGAGCAATTCCTTTAATATGTATGTCAACACTGTCTTTAGTATGTCAACCTCTTAAGGAGATTTTAGTAAGAATTATGCAGCTGGGTCTAACCTGCCATTCATTACATTGAATAATGTTATGAACGTGCGTTTTGAGATTTGCTGCACCAGCAAATACAGAATTAAACTACACAGCAATTATGGGCATGAAGAATCACGTAACATTTTTCACACCCCCAAATGATGCCACAGAATGAGAGAATAGCAGAACTATAAACAGGTTGAAACATATTTAAGGAAGGAAGGAAGTTGAGAGAAGGCAGAAAGCATTGAACATGTTACGAGTTTTGCCCAGAGTGATTTTGTGCAATTTCTGGACAATTGCAAGCCAACTTCAAAGTATGAGAATCTGTTTGCAAAGTGAGTTGAGAAAGGTATAATATTGCATCCATAAGGAACTAGAAACCAAGATGCCTCATCAAAAGAGTGAAATGTAGTTATTATCTCATAGTTGTATTACAGGGCTGAACCCTTAAATGTTTGTTTCCAAAAGTTGTCCTTTTCAGATCCATCCCTAGATGTGTAGAGAGTAAGGAAGTTACAGAAAAAAGTTTGTAGGCATGCAAAGTTGAAAGTATCCTATACATATACTGTACACACACCATGAGAAACCTTGGCTGGTGGGAGAGAGGATTTTGTAACTCATCTGGAGCATGAATCTGGCATCATTTGGCAGGTACTACAGGATCCATGGTGGTACTTAGTGACATGGATGGGGGTCACCTGCTCCCCTTCCTGAGTGGTGTACTGCTGTTTATATTTCACAGTTGATATGGCTGTGAACTGCTGCATTTTAAATACCTCCCAGTGACCCAAGCGATGCTATAACAGGTCAAGGTCAAAAAGTCAAAATGACAGACCCTTCACACCATCCCACTGTGGCAGACAGAGGAAAACATTTTGGATGTTGATGGATTCCAGAAGTCAGAGAGCACTACAATGAAATTTCCCAAGAACCCTTCTGAACCTATATGTTAGGGTAGAAAATAAGATGTTGGGATCAGCACGTTACCTTGCTTTAATTCACTAAATATGAAGTATAGATAAGACTTGCCAGGAAAACTGAATTGTTTCCAGGGCAGAGTGGAGGGTCAACTAATCATAAGCAAAAAGAGGAGGGAACAACGGTTTCTCCCCAATGTTTGTGGAACATTTTCTAAGACATCAGATTCAGATGCTTCAAAAGGGTTTCCACTTCTGAACCCAGAAAGATTTCTTGAAATCTCAAAGTAAGAAGGGGTTATGCACCTTGATTTTCTGGGAACTCTTTTAAAAGCAAGCTTTAAAAATAATATGAACAACGGAGAATTCACACAACCGTATACAATGCATTGAGAAGAAAAGGTAACTTTTCAATAGTTTCTCCCTATGATCTCATCCCCCCCCCCCAAACTTTCTCATGGAATGTACTTCTCACTCCCTCTTCTTTTGTAAACACCATGTTCTAAATACACTTGTTTAAGGCATATAGCACATCTAATCTCTTTCACTGAAGCAGAACATTTTTATCCCTTACAACGATTTTACATCTGTATCTCATAAACAGGCTTTTGCTCTGACCAACACACATTCTCTTTAGGGAAAATCAGAACTAATTTGTCATCCAGTAGCTAATAATAAAAGTAAAGCTTTGAGAGCCCAAATTGGCTTTTACTCAGTGACTGCTAAGCAATCAGAAATATCCTTCTACTAGGTTCCCTTCCTCCTTTCTTCCCTGTTGACAAGAGGAAAAGCAAACGGGATGATTTATTGATTTTAATTAGCCAACTTTTCCCAGTTTGAAAGTAAATTCTTTTTCTGTTGAATGATTGCCACTTTAAGGGTTCCATCCATCTCTTACAGGTTACAGCAGAGAGCATACTTATTTTATTGTGGATTTGGTAATTTCCTTGTTCAATATCGGACAGGTTTGTTGAAGGTGAAAGCTGTGATACACACATTAATTCTGTGAGATGTCCTAATCTTAAAAAAAAATAAAATACAGCTGCTTCTGCATATGGTAGCAACATCTGAAATGATAGGAACAGACGGTTTCATTAAATCAGCCTTATTTTTACTTCTACAGTGCCTGCATAAACTGAGTATTGGGTATAAAGCAACATACCACATGGTTCAAAAGAGGCTTTGACCTACATTTTATTTTTATATTCCTTCTTCTGGTTCTGCTGGTTGTGTTTCTCATCTAAAGTGGTGTGAGACAGGCTGCTTATGGCCACGGAAGCACAAATTAGAAGAAGCACTTTAACCCATTCCCTTCCAGTTATTTTAATAGAACTGTATTCCTCTTTTCTTTTCTTTTTTCATTCAGAGAGATGTTTATTTCAATAGGAGAGATGTTACCTAGTCAGGTAATAAAACATCTGCAAGCAAACAGCCAAGCTCAGAGAGCACCAAGGACTCCACAGATTATTTGTTAATTACCTTCATATTATTTATTCTGGATGCACTCCTTCTTTTTAGATACAACCTGCTTCAACTTGATAGGAAAAAAAAAATTTTTTTTTACTCCCCTCTCTCCCCAAGAATATTTCACTTAATTAACATGACCTGAATTCCTGTGCACATGAGTCTCATATGTGTGAGTGCATGTGTGCAGGCAACTGTTTGCTATGCAGAAGTACAGAACAACCAACAGGATCAGGAGATTTGAAACTTCCTTAGATCTGGACAGCACAACAGCATGGAGAAAATGGACAAAAGAAGTCTTTAAGAGCACTAGGATCAGAAACCACCCAATGAAGCTGGTTGAAGGAGAATCAGAATAGATAAAAGAAAGCATTTATTTCAATGGTAAATTGAAAATCATTGCCACAAGATGTGATGATGGCCACTAACTTGGATGGCTTTCAAAGGTGGTTGCATAAGTACATGGAGGGAGGTCTACCAAGAGCTATTACTTTTGAAGTTACTTGGAAGGGCAAAGCAAGCCTCCAAACATCATTTGCTAGGGAGTAACAAGAGCAGGAGATATATCTGGGCCTCCCTCTTGAAAGCACCAGAGATGTGGCTTGTTGGCCACAGTGAGAAACAAAACGATGGATAAGATAAACCTTGCCCTGATCCAGCAGGTCTAGTCTTATGTTCAGTTCTCTTGAAGTTTGCATCGCCCCTGCCTTCCCAGGCTTCTGTTTAATCTGAAGAAAAGAACATAGAGTGGAATTCCTTCCATGTGGATTTTTCAGATTAGAAGTGTGGGCAGCCAGGGTAGCGGCAGAGTAATCGAAGTTAGCAGTTTTCATTAACGGTAAGGTAAATTCAAGAACTCCATCTAAGGAATGGTCAAATATACTGAAAATGAGATGTGTTGGTTTTTAAACCTTTAAAAAAGACAGAAGAGGAAACTCCTGGGGGGGAAAATTGGAGGACAGATTTCAGCACGGTATTTGTCATAAATTGAAAAAAAAATCCTTAGAAATGAAATACTGTTTATTCAGTCAATGACCACCAAAAACTCAGAAGATTCACAGGACTCTATTTAAAACACGGTTTGAGCCTAAATCAGATTGCTGCCTTATTATCTTTTCTTCTTTCTAGAACCTTACTTTTGAAGGCTGGACTGTAGCGCAAACAATAATGACTTCCTTGCCCAACCAGCCTCGACCCCACAATTAGTTGAACAAGTACTAAAAATTAAAACCAAATGACCTTAAATTACCTCCAACAGAATCCCAACAAAGCACTTAACTGGAGTGCAATAAAAAAAAAAATAATAAAAAATAAATAAAACCCTGCATGTCTTCACTTAAGAAGACACAACTATATTACCAAAACCATATGCTAAAAACTGGTATTACTTACAATGCCAGATTATCACTGCTCTAATTTAGCACATATCCATAATACTACTACTATTTTTCTCCTCAAGTCACAATCTTGGATTTTAGTGTTAGTTTTACACAGAAGCTATATCAGTTTCCCATCTTCTGTAAACTCACATTGTTTGAATGTTTGCAAGAAAACCGTTTCCTGGGTTTATTCATTGTATTTACATCCCACTTCCTCTGAGAGTTTAAGGTGGCCTACATGGAAGTCTTTCCTAATTTTTTCCCCACACAACAACCCTCTGAAGTGAGTTAATTTCTCCAGTGCTAGGAAGTGTCCGAGGTCTCCTATGCTTTGATTAATCTCAAAGCAAAATATCACAAGGGAATTCCTCCCATTGGGCTTTTTCTGATTAGAAAACTTCAGTAGCTAGGGAAGTCTTAGAATGAAAACTACAAATATTCTTCAGGGTTTAACGTGAAAATTGGCTTGATTGATTGATTGATTTTATTCTAGTTTATTTGCTCAACCTACAAGCTGCTCTGCTTATCCAAATTACTCTAGCAACATATGAAAACTATCAGACAGGTAGAAAAAAGTAGTAGACAGCAACAACAAAAGCATTAATGTATATTATTACATGAGAAGAACCAAGGAACAAAATCCCAGGGTCAGTGCAGGTTCAGAAAGCTCCCTGCCCCAAGGGAGCCACATTTTAAGAGCTTTCCTAAATGACAACAAAGTTGGAGCTGTGTGGACTTTGTGGGAGATACTTGTCAAGCCCTGTGAGGCTGGAAAATTCGTGGAATAAGAACCATTTGGATTTTGGGAAATATCTTTATCGCTAGTGGGATAAGGTACACAATCTTGAAAGCCTGCTGAAGCAATTCTCCAGATAAGTGTTTTTCAATCTTGGTGACTTTAAGATGTATGGACTTCAACTCCCAGAATTCCCCAGTGAGCTCCAGATCAACTTACACCTAGTGCAATTCTGCTGAAATTACTCTGAGTCTCTCTCGTGCTTCCCCACTTCCAGGGCTGAGGTGTCTCATTTGCAACAATCCCGTTTCCTGCCCATGTTCTGTGGACTTGCTAGACATTCCATCACACTATTCCATACAGAAGGGAAGGTCACAAAAATGAGACATCTCTGAGGTCCCACAAGATGACAGAATTCTAACCATGGGATCTGGAGCCTGTTCCTCTACTAGATCTAATACAATGGTCAGACATAAATGGAGACAGGTGGTTTTACAGTTCAAAAACCACCAAAAGATTTAAAACCAGTCTGAGAATCCAAAAAAAAAAAAAAATCAGAAACCTATTTTGTGGGGGGCGGGGGGGAGTTTTCAGGAAATTGGACTGTTGCATAATATTCATTAAAGCAAATATCCTACTGTTATTTGGATACACATATATTTACCCAGGGGACGCGGTGGCGCAGCGGCTTAATGACGCCGAAAGTGCCGGCCAGAAATGGCTGAAAGCTTCAGCGGTTCGAGTCCAGCCTCACGTTAACAAGGTGAGCTCTTGTTTCTCTACCCGCAGCTTCTGCCAACTCAGCAGATCGAAAACGTACGTGAGTAGATAAATGAGCACTCTCACTCCGGTGGGAGGAAAAATGCTGGCAGCGGCTCAACAGAGAGACGGGACCACAGTTGCCGGTAAAAGCGCGAAATTGCGCTCGCCCCGAAAAAGGGGCGCGAAGCAACGGAAATCCCGCCTCCTGTGCTGCCAGCTGGGCTGACGCTCTAGGAATTAGGCTCTGGCAAAGTCTAATTCCGAAACTAGAAAGATGCAATTGCCTTGAAAACTGCTAGGGGGCGGTCACTGCAGGGTCAGTAATGACTGTTAAACAGATTAAAAAAATATATATATTTACCCACCACAGAAGGGATGAAAAGGAGAGGAAGCAGGATAACAACTAAATCCTTTTTTAAATGTACCATTCCCCCTTCTCTCCATCCAGAGCAAATTTAGAAATAAATGTTACAGTTTCTTCTCTTTCACCCTCTGAAATAATTTGGGATTGACACTTTCGAGGAAGCAAGAATGAATTACACAAGAATACATAGGCCATTTTAGTCCTGCATTGTTACATTTACAAGATACTGCCTTTTTTTTTTTTTCCTGGTAACTGGAAGATATTGTCCTCCTTTTTGAAGCTTAATTGCTATATCTGAAATCCCTGCAAGACCAAAGATAAGTTAACAGATCTTAGCTTTTGTCAAGTTTTTTCTTTTTTTAAAAAAAAAAGCTAATAGGATTTTCTGTTACATCCAAAAGAGGATCATGATTCCTTCTGCAGACATTTTAGTCTGGAGGACAAATGCCACACCAAGCTAGGCTTGTCAGGGACATTTCTAAATCAGACATCAAGAACAAAATGAATAGTAGGACGCTTACTTCAAAGACAAGTGTCTCATTAGTTGGACCAGATGCTGACAGCTTCTCTGGATGGCTAAAAGATCGCTGATAATCAAACATTGTTCCAGCAAAGTAGAATTTTCCAGGCCAGTCAACTGTCCAGTCCTTGGTTAGGTAATATTTCTTATTCAAATTGCGGACTGCAAGGTAGCTGCTAGATATTAGCAATTCTTGGATTTCAATACTGCGAGCTCCTGCTGGAATTGTAACAATGGGATAATAATCTAGAAACAGAAAAGGAACAGTTGGTTACAACTGGGAGGAATTTCTTTTTTATTAAAAGCAGATTTCTATCACCATGTTACCCTTATGAATGTTCATATATATTATTGTTAATAATTTGAGTTGTATCCTAACTTTCTGCCCAGAATCCTTTCCAGCAGGAAAATAGATTCACAAATCCCATCATGAGAAATTCAAAAGAAATTCTCAAACAGTTCGAGTAAAAGGTAGAAAAACATTAGAAACCTCTTTTGAAGGGAAGGAACACAGAAATGAAAGAGTAGATGTTGGTACAACTCTAATAACAGAAGTTCAACAGTGGAACCAATTTCCCAAAGTGGTGGTGGGTTACCCTTTGCTAGATGTCTTCTAGCAGAGGCATGGCTGAACAGCATTAGCCAGAGAAGCTTTAATCTGACACGTGCACCGAGCAAGGGATGGAATAGATGAAACAGCCCTTCCAACTTTATGATTCTGTGACTCTAAGATCTCCATTTGTACATACAAAAGGTTCTCCTTTGCAGGCGAGGATTTACAATGTTTAGCAGGGCAAGGGGTTTACTTGATCTGCATGACACGATATGTGCTGGACAGTGGCTTCTCCCTTTGAAAAAGTTATTTTACTGTGTAGTGTTATTGTTTATTATCATTCCTTTTTCTGTTGCTATCCAAACACACTGTTGAACTTGCTGTTCATTACCGAAGACAAATTCCTTGTATATATTATATACTTGGCCATTAAAGTATTCTGTATTCTGTATTCTATGATGTCTGGGATGGTAGCTGCCCCCCCCCCCCCGTCTCCCTCCCGACTTGTGTTTTCCAATGAAATATTTGCAGTAATGCCTACAAAGACTGTTATAGCAATGTAATGGGGAGAAGTTATGAAAAGCATTGGCTTAATTGCACAGGGAATGTATTTTCTTACTGTTAGTTTTATGCTGGGTTAAATAATGGCCTGAGTAGAATGTACATGACGAATTATCTCCTTTGCAAACTCCACAAGCATCCAAAGCAGCTTTGGATCCAAGGCGATGATCACACCCTACTTGCTATAACAACAACAACAACAAAGAATGAGTGAAAGAGCAACAAGTAACAAGAAATGGCTGTTGCCTGTCTTTCTGTCCATATGTCCATCCATCTGTCCATCCATTCATAAAAGATCTGCAACTCTTTTATTTGAAAAAGAAGACAGGTGGGTTCATTCTACATCCTAAACCCTAAAAACCTGCTGTTTAGGGCTTACCTAATATGTAGTGCCCCAAAACACACATGATATTATGACTTGGTTCACACAACTTGCTAAGACATTGGCTGAGTTCTCACAACATGCTGAACCTTAAACTACCCAACCTCGCTTGACATGAGCCTACTGTTCTGGGCAAACCTATTCTGCTAATCCTTCTGACTTTACTCAGAAGCAGCTCTATAAGAAATTGTTTAACTTAGGGGTCAACAAACTTTGCATCACACTTTTTCACATGATGATCTTGCAAGCAAAACATATGCTTTACAGTTGAGCTAAAATTTTTATATTTAATAGAACACTGAGCTCCAACTTACTTCACAAATCCCATCAATGCACACATCTTCTCTATACAGTGAGCAGGGGGTTCCATCTTTTACTCGGTTCGACATCGCAAAGAAAAAGTCAAAATCTTCTGCTGTACAATAAAGTTTGCAACGATCTTCCTCTGAAAAGATATGAAAATGTTATGCTATATTCATACTCCTTTGAATTACTTGGGTTGAAAGAGCTTTTACGATTTCCACTGCCATCAAATCTGCAAGTTGGATTTATGAATCTCTCCAGAGATTGAGACTAAGTATCTGGGACCATCTTCTCCAAGAGAAGTATTCAGATGAAGATCACTTGGGGGAGGCAGCTCTCTCACAAAGCTGGGAGATTCTCTTTCTAACAGATTTCTGAGGAAGTCTGATGAGTGGGCCCAATAACTGGGAAGTTTGCAGCTGGTAATTTAGAAAATGCCCTCTGGAATATCTTGCCCCCTGAGGTGAGATTGGCCCCCACTTTGCTGGCCTTCTGAAAGGACGTTAAGACCTGGGTCTGCCAAATTGCATGGGGACCCAATGGGAGTTCACAGCACTGGGGGTAGCTGATAGCCTGAGGATGCTCAGGATGCTCTCTCTACTTTTTAATTTGCATTGTAGTTTTAACTTTTTGGCATACTTTTAACCCTTTGCAGTTTTTAACATACACACGCACACAAATAAATAAGTAATTTTATAGTTTTTATCTGTAATGCCACCTAGAGTCACTTGTATTAGTGAGATGGGCAGCATATAACAATTTGAAAAATAAATAAATAAAATAAAATAAATTGTAGGCATGCAATAACCAGATAGGACAAAGCTTGTTCTATCTAACATATTGATTGTGCAAATCATAACCAAGCCTCAGCCTTATTTTTAATGTGTTTTTGAGGTGGTGCAAATTTTCAAGCTGATGCTTCAGTTTGAAAGGTCAGGTGAAGTACATCCCAAAGCTGCTTTGCAAAGCAATGCAAGGAAAATGTCAGGCTTTTTGGCAGATACCTCAAGCAACCACAATTCTCAATGGTTTCTCTTTAGCAAGATGGTGGAAAGGTAGATAGATGAGGTTACAAGAATTCCAGCAACTAAGATATTTTCCATTTTAAAATAATATATCCCATGGAAATTAAGGGGGAGATTCTCTTTCTAACAGACTTCTGAGGACGTCTGGGTCCAATAACTGGGAAGTTTGCAGCTGGTTATTTAGAAAATGGTCTCTTGAACCTCTATCAGTATGGAAACCAACTCTTACAGACAAGCAGCTGCATTGCTTCACTTAGACACTAGACAAGGTTTCTGGGCAGGCGCAGAAACCTCTTCTGGTGTTTCCAATCAGATACCTGAAGCATTGGAAGAGGCTTTGACATATATGTGGCACATGTGCTGAGTCCTTTCCAACTTTTTCAGAGGAGATAAGAGACAACCAAGGAGGTTGCAAGACAACGCAACCTGCTTTGTCAAGACAAATAAAACTGTCTTGTGCAGATCTAATATTTAACACATGAAAGCATTACACAAATGTCAAACGTTCATAGCACTTCACACGCATTATTTTTACAGCAACGTTTAAAGTAAGTCACTATCGCACTCTTAATACTAAGATGAAAATTAAGACTGTGAGATGATGGCCTATATAAGACCATCTAGGAGAGTGGAAACAAGATTTGAATCACACTAGACAACACACATCTTTATTCTGTTCCTCAGTATATATGGTTTCATTTTACTTAACTGGAAACACAAGGTGGCCCAGTCTGAATTGGAACCACTTTATCAAGGAGATTTTTCTTAAATGTTATAGAGATATGTCTGTTAGTTTTTCTTTTCAAACAAACTGGAGGAGGCTTAAATTTCTTCCACCCCAATGCAGTGATCCTTATCTGCAGCAGACCATCAGGTCTCTGTGATTAATTAAAATCAGAAGTACAGCAGATCAGGGCAAACCTTATGCATCACAGTTTAGCCCTTTGTCACTACCTGACATTGGACCTTGGATTGCAATTCAGAAGACCTCCTATTGTCTCAGCATATCAAGAATGACATTTCTCCCTGCTGCTGCTATTTTCTTTTTGTTTAAATGATGGGATATTACCGCAGATTGTATTAATCTGTTATTAATTGAGGTCTGTTATGACGGCTTTAAATCAACAATACAAGATGGACCAAAAATCAGTCTTATTTTATCTGGCTCACCTTCTACTTTTGTGTAGGGTTTCCATTTATAGTACCATCCACGGAAAGGTTTGCTATTATACTCAGCACACTGCTGGGCACGGAAGTCTGGACTATTTGATGCACAGGGATGAATGTTGCAAAGCTGATAAATGCGACTTGAGCCTTGGCAAAACTTACCACCATGCTGAGGTCTACAAAGAAAAAGAAAATCTGTTTGCAATAAGCAACATAGGGCAGATAATTAACTGCTGAATGCATTAGCATCATACCAGTTTCTATTGTTAAAATACATATAAATGAATAAAAACTAAAAAAAACAAACAAATAATTTAAATTCAGGATGACTTGCATGAAATTACAGGTTTTGTTTCATTTGCCTAAACAATGAACCTAGTATAGTATAAGTTCAGCCAAAAAACCCCCAATCTGCTATTTAATACCTGATTGCTTGCTGAATGAAATTGCTGATCAACCAGAAAAATACTCACTTATCAGGCATATATACATTGGGGTAATTTATCTTATCTTCCATGTCTATGATACAAAGAGGCCATTGAATGGATGCAAGCATATGAATCAAATCAAAATTTGCTGAACCAGTCTCAGATCTCTGGATCTCCCTTTCCTTTCCTTTCCTTTCCTTTCCTTTCCTTTCCTTTCCTGTCCTGTCCTGTCCTGTCCTGTCCTGTCCTGTCCTGTCCTGTCCTGTCCTGTCTCTCTGAGTGGGGGGGGGGGGGGGTCTCAATTTGATTGGGGCTTAAGGGAGAAGGTCCTGGTTTGCTATGTTCTCAATCAAAAATTTCCCAAAGCTGCCTTGGTAGGCAGAACATCATATATTTGCCCTGCCGTGGAAAATAATGTGTTTCAATTGGGGCATAATTTAGTTCAGCGTGAGATACCATTTCTAATATTTCTCAGAACTCAGGAGTTATACTGGAGCAATATCTGGAATATTGCTGTGCTAGAATCTGCTTTTGATTTTTTTCAGCCCCCCCCCCCCCCCCCCCCCACCTTTGAAACAGGTTGTTTTCCTACTTATTCTCAGGGTACTCGAAAACTGCTTTTGAATTTATCTTGGTGCTATTTTAATTAATGGAGATGTTGGAGGGTGCTACTACAGGGGTAGTCTTGCCATCATGCCGAAACCTCCCTGGGTGCTTACATTTCCAAATCAAAAAAGGCGCCATGGAGGATCTCCTTTCTGGTATCATCTCTGAGATTTTATCGAAGCCAGAGAGAATGCCAGCTACTAGAGCTATGACTACCTAATAATGCACAGGATGGTCCCACATACCCCTTGGCTACCTAGGGGCTAAAATGTGTGCAAAACCACCACACTCCATCCATGAGCATTTCAGTGAATTTCTTTTCCTGTCTGAAAGACATTTCAGAAGTGAATTCTCTTTCACCACAAGAAACTTTTATCATGGAGGAGAATTTTTCAATATAATACACTAATCTGGAGGGCCTCCAGACTCCCATTCCTAATTTAAACCAAAAATAGTTCAGATGGGAACAGAATAGCTCTTGCTTCTATATACATTATCCTGCTGCATAAATTTAGAAAGCCCAGCAACTCTTTTTTTTTTGGGGGGGGGGGGTTAAAACATCTCATATGTGTTTCCCTTAGGGACAGAGCATTGAGAATCCAGTGTTTCTTGTAGGTTTGATGTGCTGAGATATACTTGACTAGTTATTGGATTTCTACCTGTCACATAAATGGCTCTGGATTGGTCAAAAGTGAGTTAGGCCTAATGGCCCCATAACACTGATGCCTTTATTCAGTGAATAAGAATTTTCCAGATTTTAGAGCAATGTCATTCTTCACCTGTGCATATCTCCTAAATACACATGCCATGAAATTACCCTGGGCTAGGTTTGGTTGAGTTGATCCAGGATTTCTTTCCTTGTATAAAATTGCACTTATACATTATGAAGAAATGTTCAGATCAACACACAATATTTATCTGAGAAATGATGCCTAAATCCTTATATTGTTAGTCATCACTGGAAGCTAAGCCTATTACAAGCCACTTGCCATCATCTCACAATACGCTATTCAGTTAAATCCATCATGGAAAGAACTCGCTCACATATGCAAGGTAGGAACCCAGGTGCCATTTGCACAATCCAATCTCTTTGTGTATTACCTTCTACTAAGACTTCACAATCTAATACTCATCTATTTGCAAAACAAGATGGAACTTGTTGCCCTGGTTTCTAGGACTTTAAAGCTATAACACTGATTTGTTTCAAAGAAAAGAAACTTTCTTCCTTTCACTAAAGAATTTGGGAAAGTATGCTATCCCCTAGACTAGTGATCTGAAACAATGAATTTACTTTTTCTTTTTTTTGGTAGAAATTGTGAAATCCTTGGAAGCAGAGCAACCTTCAACTGAAGTAGTACAGTCTTAAACTTCTTGAGCAAGTTAATTGTGGTTAGTATTCAATGTAGGTTGACTCTAGTATTCCAGAAAATATCCTGCTGTAATAAATCTACCTCCAAAAAAGGTACTGTATAGCTGGGAAAGGTACCAGAAAGGACAACCAAAATGATCAGGAGGCTGTAGCTACTTCCCAATGAAGAAAGACAACAGCATTTAAGGCTTTTTAACTTACAGTGAAGTAAAGTTAAGATATGGTAGAAGTATTACATACTCTTCCACAATATTAGAAATAGGGCCATCCCTATTTCTAATATTATGAAATTAATGGAGAAAGTTTCAGGACCAACAAAAGGAAACACCCCTGAAATAACATAAAATTAAGCTGCGAATTCACTGCCATCAAACGTGGTGTCAGCTACCAATTGAAGGAGGAGGAGGAGGAGGAGAGAGAAGGAGAAGGAGAGTCAGAAGTGATTTAGCTATCAATCTTAATTAGTTTTGAGGGCTGTATACCACCTTCTGAATCACAGCCAGCATATCTTAAATATCAAGTGTTGGAGAACAGCAGAAGAGAGGTAAAACTCCTGTGAGCTTTGCAAATGCACCTGGCTGACCACAGTGGGATGTAGAATGGTGAGCCTGACCTGATCTAGCCTCGAGACTCTTTTTGTGATTAATATTTATCTTAAGATGCCACAAGGCACACTAGCTTTTTCTGCAGTGGATGGCACAGTTATTTTTCAGATAATTTATGGAGGACAGATTTGTTCAGTGATTGTCCAGGTTACAGGACGTTACTGAATACTAAACTCTGCAAGTAATAGCAAATGAAGGCCATAGGTTTCTTGAACTGCTTATGGACTTCCTATGAACATTTGTTTAACTGCTGGGTGAAACAGGTGGTTGAACTAAACTGAGTTCAAGTTGGATGCATACGTGCTTTTCTTACATTTTTCCAAAAGCCCATTAAAAACACACTTCTTTAAAGTAAACGCTAGCACCAGGCCATCAAATCTTCATTTTCTAAAGAAAAACAAAATGTGGTGGTGTTGTTTTGGGGGTGGGTTATCATTCCTCCAGTATGTTTCATGTCTACACTTGGACAGGATTTGCAGCTCTCATGTTTGCTCCTTAAGTAACAGTAGTCAACAAACTACACATTTGAAGCTGTGCTGTTTCTTGGTTAGGTTTTTAAAGTTGCATGGACATTTAAAACTGCATTCTAATATTGTAGTGAACAATGCGCTATTTGAAGTAGGTAACACTCAACCCCACAAATACAAGTAACTATGAGCTTAAGTCTCTTGGGTATTCTTCACAGTCTATATAACAAAGTTATTAAATGATGTAATTTCTTTCTCAGGAGCAAAAAAATCTCCTCACTTATATAATGTTGCAATGAATGGAAAACTGATCCATAAATTTACACTGCATCAGTTCGTACAAATGTAGTAGTTCTAGCAAATCTTCATAGCTCTGTTATACTGTAGGTGACTCCTGAAGGTTTTGAGGCAGCAAGTATTATCTAATATGGAAAAATATTGCTGTTCTTTTCTGTTTCTTGCAGGCATTTCTCTGCTCATTCTTGCAGTTTGTCCATCTGCTCCTGCTATCCTGCTTTGCCATGATTCTCTCACATCTGCGCAGTCTTCTATTTTCAAGTAGCTTGATCATTCTTTTTTGAAATGTCTACATCCTTCACCTTTTTCATCCAGGACTTCTTGGCCTGGCAGCATCCAACTCCAGCTTCCCTCATCTCCCTAAATCCGCTGCTTGTGATAGACTTCCTTCTGCTAAGCCTTGACCTTGTCTGAGTCTTCACCAGCTAAGCAATTCTGTACTTCTAGATGGAACTCACTAAGTTTGTCTGTGGCAGTCAGGAATGCATGCCAAAACTGAGCACCCTTTTCTACAGCAGTCCTCAATTTGTGGGGCTTGTACATCTGTTAGCTCTTCTCAATCTGGGGGCTTTATTGAAAGCAGGAGATGAGGTTATTGCACAGCTGGTTTTCATCATCCACCCACTTCAGAGTCCTCACATAGTTGCCAGGTCCCTGAAACCTGCCACTAATATCGTCCTCCAATGACATCACTCCAGTTCCTTTGCAGCAGAAAATGTTTGCACATTTTGGTGTTCCTTTTCTGCTGTTTTGCTTCTTTGTTGCATGTAACCAGCAGCCAGTCAGTTGGTTTCTAGGAGTAAAGGGCCAAAAGTTGGCTGAGGAGAATCCAATTGTCTCCCATCATTTCTATTCACAAAGTTTCCAAAGTACTTATTAGGTTTGAGTAGGGCAATTTCAATGTACTAAAATGTAAAGGTTTTTGAAGTCCTCCCGTATTTCTTTATCTTACAAGGTATAACAAAAGCAGGGAAAGAAATGTGGGGCAAAAGAATGTAGACATCTTGAAGTCTGCATGGTTCATGGCCTTGCAGTGGAATGTGGGAGGGGCTATAGGTTTTTAAATTCAGTTCTATCAGGTGCTGTGATCATTTTGGGGTGCATTCAGGACTTATATATAGAATTACGAGGAATCACATAGCACATTTAAAGAAAGATACTTGAATACAAGAAGGAGTCTGAAATCTATCTATTTATATCCATCCATCCATCCATCCATCCTTTTTCAATCTTCAGCCTCCTGTCCACTAGAAATGTTGTTCCTCAGACCTATTTTAATTTTTAGAAGACAGAAGCATAGGATGCAAATTATCTCTATCTGATCTATTATTGGCCACTGGTAGTGGCTTTGTAAGGTCTCAAGCAGAGGTTTCTGCTCCCCAATCATCTTTTTAATGACTTGCAAGACTGAAGTTGAGACCAAACATACGTTTTACCACTGAGCTGCGATCACTGTTCACTTCTTGCCAAGTTTTCATTTTTCCCATCTCAACAGTCTTTACCTTTCATTGCTCCCACATTTTTAAAAAAATCATTTTAAAGATTTTGACAGTAACGCTTCCACCCCAAAATACATACACATATATCTACCTACATACCATATATACCTGACACAACTGGAAAAAAAAATGACCTAAAATCTAAACATATTGTAAGCAAGAGGTTTAAATCTAAGCCAACTGTCTAAAAAAGTACAAATTTAAATGTATACAATATAATGCTAATGTCATTTTTAACATGCTTCCACTAATGAGTTTATTAAAAATGAGAGTTTTAAAAAATGCTTGGAGGAACATAGTTATTAAAAGGGATGATTTAAAAAAGGCATTTCCTACTCATGAGATATATTTTCTAATTCTTCTTTCTCTATAACCACCTACCTTTATTTAGACTGGCATATGAACTGAATACAAAGAACTCCATTGTCACCTATCTGATCAGAATTACAGATAATGATGGAAACGTGAGATTGTTTCATCGCAGGGACTTACTTGGGATTATTGCAGTGCCTCTCTTGGTGTGTGACTCCACCCCCACAAGTCCGAGAACAGTCTGACCATTCAGACCATGCTGACCACTGGCCATTCACAGGCTTGGGACCATGGTCTCCAAATTGTACACACTGGCCCCTTCGACACCACTGAAGGAGAGAATACAGAAAGCTTGTGTTTTGTCAGGATGATTATGGCAATCAATCAATCAATCAATCAATGAACGAGATAGAAGCAAACATGCATCTTTGAGAGGAAGGGAAGATAAGGATGGAAAAGAAAAATAAGTAATGTGTGATGCAAATGAATAATGAAAATTAAGGAAGGGGAGAGAAGTGGGACAGTGTTGAATTGCAGAGAGTTTCATTATCTCTGCTCATTCCTTGGAGGAGGAGGAGGAGGAGGAGGAGGAGGAGGAGGAGGAGGAGGAGGAGGAGGAGGAGGAGGATCTGCTTACCAACTCTGATTTCAAAAATAAATACTTAAATATGAACACTTGCACATTATAAACTTCCATAAATCATAACATCAGAAAGGAGTTCACTACTTCTGTAAGTGAACCGAGGCATCAGTCTGTGAGCATAACTACACACATACTAGCTGTGACACTGATGCTCAGACTGCTTGCTGTTGCCCCACCCCCAGTTCTGATGTGCCTCCCACGTCCGCCGACAAGGTTCTGGAGCCTGGATTTTGATCCTGAGATGCAAATGCCTTCTTTAAAACTGTCCACACCCATCTAGGATATAACATTCAATTTGATCCCAGGTTCAAAAGAGTCATTACATGATACCCCCAAACATGCACGTCATGATGCTATTATTCGGCACCACGGCAAAAGATTTAAGGCACATACATTTTTCAATGTTTAAGACTGTATGGAGTGTCCAATGGTCCTGGAATTAAGAGACTAACTATATAGGAAAGCAAAATGGCATTTTGCTCCTAATATCATACGTAGAAGATCACATTATCCAAACTGATCTGCTGGTTTTCTGGATATATGGTTCTATTGTTCGTTTTATTGTGGAGGGTAAGCCCTACAGTACAGTGCTATTCCAGTGATCATATATTTCAGATTTAACAAACAGAAACATTGATCCTTCACATGGAAGTAACTCCCAGTGTGTACAGTCATGCTCAGCCCCAAGAAGTGTGCATCACATCACAGCCTTTGTAACTTACCATGTTTATTCCACAGGGCGTTCCTTCCGCAGCAGGCATAAACTTCGTCTCGCACCGATGACCTACTTTATGGCACCAGAGTGATTTACATATATCCTGAGAATATTTTTTTCAAAAAAAAAGAAAGCTCTTATTGCTTTAAGTTCAAGGTAAACCAGCATTTTCATTCCAAGAGTGATTTTTCTTCTTCCAGAAACAGTACGATGCACACAACATACGTAAAGCATTTTACAGCTTCTGTTTTATTCTTCTGGTTTTAATATGTTGTAACCTAACAACTTTTCAAAATGTCTCAGCAGGTGGCAGCACCTAGCTGACCTTGGCTGATCTCAGAAGCTAAGCAGGATCAAAACTCATTAGCGCTTGGATGAGAGACTGCCTGGGAATTCCAGAGCTGTTGGCTGGACCAAGAGTTGAGAAAAACCTCTGTAATTTGGTGAAGAAAGCTGCACAGATGCCCTCACCAGGAGTCAAGCTTGACTCAATAGATCTTCATCTTTACCCCCCTCCAAGTTGTATCTATGGGTACTCAAAATTGAGTCCTATTCACTTACTCCCATGATTGATAGATGCCTAAGTGCCGTTAATGAATTGGGAAATTGAGGCATTCCTATTTTCCAATCCTCATCTCCCTCCCCTCAACACGCACACATGCGCACACACACACACACACACATTCACTCACTCACAGACATGGTATGTTCTTTACAACCACATTTTGCTTCCTGTGAGCACAATCCTTTTCCTGCAGCTATGGTGGACCACATTGACTTCCATCCAAAGCAAAACCTTCAAAGCAAGCCATGGCTTTGCCCAGCAATTTAAGACTTAGAAATCATGTAGACCCTGGAGCTGCTTGGAACCCCTCCATTCATTCATCAACCTCTTGCTAAGATCTCATTGTTCTTTTGCGGTGCAAGTTCTAACGTTGTCAGGAAATTGCAAAAACAGTACCTTCACGAAACTCAAGTTGCAGAGTTTTGCTTTTGTGCCAAACTGCCACTTGCACTGTGTGTCAGCGTCATAGATCTGTCCTGGGAGTTTATCAGGATACTTGTACTGTCCAGCTTGTTTTGGCTCATCTATCAGACAAGCTGCCTGAGCAGTGCTGTAAAGGAGAGCAGCATCTACCTAAAGCTTCGCTCTTCAAAGAAACTGGTCCCAGATTTCAGAC
This sequence comes from Liasis olivaceus, assembly GCA_030867105.1. Lineage (NCBI taxonomy): Eukaryota > Metazoa > Chordata > Lepidosauria > Squamata > Pythonidae > Liasis > Liasis olivaceus. The sequence continues at coordinate 16,142,843 of CM061359.1, forward strand.
TAAGATACACAATTACTCAAGCCTGAACTTACCTGAGAAACTTGTTAAGGTACTGCCGACTACACACTGACCATGAAAACACTCCATTGTTGCCTGTGAGAGTGGGAGACATGATGTTACCCTCAGCTTTTCGGCAAGGGTTTCCTTCTCCATCGTGAATCATGCCAAAACTAGGCATGCCAAAGGAAAGAAAAGAAATAAAATTAAATCAGTTTATCACAGCTTCAAGGCCAGATACCATAAAATATCTAACAGCAGAACTATTACCTACTCCTATATGCATAACAGAAAAACAGTGAGTATAATCAGATCTAAAAATAATTAAAAACAGATGTAATAAAATAAACAGAATAAAAATAGTATTATAAGAAGTTCCAAACTTAATTAATGGTGCCATATATTGTTCAGATGGTAGCACAAAACTGGGCGACTTGGGAAGATATTTTGGAGTCTTTGTCCATAAGAAGTAACATTAAGTAGAAATCACACTCCTTACCCAGAAATCTCATCAAAATCGGATAAATGAAGGTCTGTTTAGAGTCCTTATATAGGGAGTAGCATAGTAGCATGTGGCTTAGACTTTCTACTGAGCCATCACCGCATCAACATAACCGAAGATACACAGGAGTACCCTTAAAACATCCCAAAAGGACTGCTGAGGGCAGAGCATCCAGCCTGGCTAAATTATGAAATTTTAGAATCATAATGGATGATAAATAGGAGGCTGGAGTGAACCCTTTTGGAAGAAAATGGTAAATATTGGGATATGATTGATAACTTGCTTAAATTTGTTTGGAGATCTATATCTCAAATTCGTTGTTTGAGGGCAGTTCTAGCATTCTATTTATGATTTTAATTTGATGTAAGCTGCCCAGAGTCCCCCATTGTGGGGAGATGGGCAGGGACAAGTCAATTAAATAAATAAATAAATAAATAAATAAATAAATAAATAAATAAATTCTCAAAATCTAATGAGCCCAAATTTTCCACAGAGAAGCCCAGTAAATTAATTTCATCTAGGGGTTTTTTAAGCCATGGTGATTTAAAACGATCTCTAAGTACTAATGGGGCCAAACCTACAGAAGGTAGGATTAATTTTAGCCAAAATGTAATAAGAAGAAATCATGCTGTAGCAACCAACAAGGCTATACCTGTCTCTACACATAAGATGGCATTTTTTATTCTTTTTGGAACCGTCAGTATGGCTCTAATAAACTTATTTTGAAAAGTTTCAAGAATGTCAAGCTTGGCAAAGGAACAAAATGGGGAGCCATACTGAGGGACTACCTTAGCTTGGAAAACCTTGCAAGCTGCAGGGATACAAAGGGCTCCTTTTGAGTGGTAAAATCTTATGTATGCTATGCTATGTAACACATGCCCAGTAAAAAAAAAAAAAGAGTATTCCAGGAGAGAGAAGCATGGAAGTATGCTCCAAGATATTTATAAGTGTGCAGCTGCTCAATTTGAGTCCCATTTATTTGCCACTTGTGAATTTTATGATAACATCAGGCAAACACTAAAACTTTGGTTTTCTGATAGTTTATTGATAGCTTTTGTTCTGAACAGAATAAAGCTGGTGCACTAAGTGCTTTTCTCATTCCCACCTGTGAAGTAGACATAATAACTATATCATCAGCATACAGTCGTGCTAGAATTGCACGATCAGCTAAAATCGGTGGGTGATGGGCTGAAACAGCAAGTGCTTGGATTACTAGATTTAAATATAGATTGAAAAGTAGTGGAGCTAATATGCAATCTTGCCTTACACCTCTATAAGTTGGGGCTGCTTTAGACAAATGTCCCCAAGGAGTATATCTTATTCTCAGGGAGGTATTTGAGTAAAGTGACTGAATAAGTAGGAGCAGCCTTTTATCAATAGTAGATTGTCTCAGACTGTCCCACAGTCTTTCCTTTGGTACTAGGTCAAAAGCTGACTTAAAATCAACAAAAAGTTGCAAAAAGGGAAAAAGGAAAGAAAAAGGAAAGGTCTTAACAATCTGTATGGACAACACATGTGAAGGAAGGGGAGAATCATTATGATAATGTGAATGATTACATCAGTGCATACACATGGAAACTACAACTTGTTCATAATGCCATAGTAGGAGTGTTAATAAAGCTCAGGCAGGTTTTACAAAGCATGGTTAGTTCCCAGTTAGTCTCCAAGCCCAGTTCAAAGCTTTGGTTGGACTTATAAAGTCTTAACTCAGCTTGTTTCAACCTGACACTCTCCAGATGGAATTCAGTCTTGAGAACTCCCAGCAACACTCACAGGATATACTGGACTATAACTGTAATAAAGACGTACTATATTTATGACACTCACTGGTCATCATTGCCGAGAATTCTGAAAACTGAACTCTAGTACATCTGGAGGGCACTGTGTTCTCTGGATGATCTAAGATCATGATACGTTGAGGACTGCATTCTTCCTTGTGAACTAACTTCCTGACTTACAACACCAGAATGATGTACTAGTTAGGCCTTTGAAATGGAACTGGAAAATTGAAGTTTGACCCAACCATCCTTGATATTTCAAAAATATGGGGGCCACAGTGAAATTCCTTGAAAGAGAGTCAGTTTGGTCTAGTGGTTAGGGCTCCAGGCTAGAAACCGGGAGACTGTGAGTTCTACTCCTGCCTTAGGCATGAAAGTCGGCAGGCTGACTTTGGGCCAGTCCCCCTCTCTCTCTCAGACCCTGACATCAGGCTTGGGTGACAAGCCAGTCAGGCAATTCCTGTTGCAACCAACAGATCAACATTCAGTTAATGTGAAAAAAATGGACCTTGCCTATGTAGGAAAAATGCTAGGAAGAAAAAAAAAGTGAAATTCCTTGAAAGAAGAGCAACTTATAAAGATAAATAAGTGATTAGTGGGCCTGCCCCATATTATTTTGCAGACCCAATGGTGATTATTAACACAAAACAGCCATCTCAGCAATGGCATCTGGACTTTCACATTTCCTCTCAAAGAAGATTTGTTTAGCCCATTAATCTTTTGCCATATCAAGCCATTAATGGGGCAAGACCTTACTGCTGCAAAAGGCATTTGGGACAGAGATCAATTGGCTTACGCTCTTGTACAGCATTAGATTCCTACTGTTGTTAGTGCAACACTCACATTCTTTTATTGTTACTTTATATCTTGTCCTTTTCCCCCAAACAGCCTTACAAATGTTCTAGATATGGAAATGTTGGGAGGAGGGGAGTAAATAAATGGGGTTTGATTTTCTTTAATCATGTGCCTTCTTTTGATGTTGCTATACCTATAGATCTACTTATCACCTCCTGGACTCAGTTCATTGACTTAAATGGATCTGCATATGTAAAATTGGGCTCTGCATGGAAGCACAGATTTCCCATTAGTAAGATTTTTCCCTTAGTCATAATTGAAAGAAATGGCAAACTCATTCCTCATTATGCCCTCCAAGGGTTCAGCTTTTGGGGTTTCTTTGACGGAGTAGTTTGCAGGCATAGCAAAGGGAACATGATTGTTAGCTGTAGACCTGTCAATCACTATACCATAAATGGCTATATTAGATGTGAAAGTAGAAATATCATTGGATCCCCCTTCTCAGGACATTTAGAGCATTCATGCTGTTGGAAGATGGAATCTTGGGATTCCATTCATGCATTTCAACAAGAAACATGCCCATTGCCTCCAATTTTGAAAGGACTAATTGAAGCAAAACTGTGTCCTTTCTTTTTTATGGGACTTAGGAAGTTCTATGCTTAAACAAAAGCTGAACAAACATATTTCAGGGGGGAAAAAACCTAAACAGAATTTTCCTTCCCATTCCTTCTCCATTATTTTCCCTCAAAGAGTGGACCATGTTTCTGGATATTTCCATTGGCGGGAGATGGGCGGCTGAAAAATTTAATTAATTAATTAATTAATTAATTAATTAATTAAAATTTCTCCATCTCCTTTTGTAAGGACAGCCATTCCCCTGATATAAACACAATGCATGGAATTATGCTGATAAGTATACAACCTGCCAAACCAATTGCATAGGCAGAAACATTCAAGAATTTAAAAATTAAAATACAGTGTTTCTCTTTACATAACCTGCTGAACTGGTCAGTGGGGAGAAGGATCAGTGTGTTGCCAAAGCACGCCAATGAATTCAAAGAGCAGCTTAAATAGCTCAGAGGGCATTTGAATTAGCACCAAATGCTTCCAGTTTGTCATACAACCTAGCTGCTGTGAGTTAGTTGACTTTTCTCACTCCCAAGACTGAAATGCCATCCCAGAATCATCGTCTTTAGGAACTCTCATTTCTTTTGCTTTTCCCATGGCCTCATGGGATAGAGGTGAAAAGGGGGCAGAAAGAGAGAGAATGAATCCCCTCCGAGACTGCCCATAGTGATGTTGACCCATCAGGAGGAAAAATAAGAGAGAGGAAATTGTGATTAAAGTGAGTGTCCAAACCCCCCTGCCAACAGCTAGTAGGACTGAAAAAATGGTGGCCATATGAAGCTTCATCCATCTCAGATCATGCATTGTTTGTGCATGGAGGAGAGTCATCTAAGACAGTGTTTCTCAACCCCAGCAACTACTTTAAGATGTGTGGACTTCAACTCCCAGAATTCCCATGCTAGCTGGGGAATACTGGGAGTTGAAGTTCACACTTCTTAAAGTTGCTGAGGTTGAGAAACACTGATCTAAGAGAAGGGATGGTTGACTCATTCATGCAAATACAGCTGGAGAGAATAAATCATTTTAATTATTGAAATATACCCCTCCCTCAATTTTATCCACCCCACAAGTTGGGTGGAGAATTTGGGGATATTACCTATGCCTCCAATTTTTCAACTTTTAAGCCTCTGGCTTCCATAATTGAATTCAAGCTCACTGGCGGTATCATTCATTTACAAAGAAGGATGTTCTATTAAAACTTAAGTGATTTATTTAAAAAAAAAAAAACTACCTATAATTGTTTCAAATGTTCTCTCCCTTCCATAATTACTGTCTGACTGCTAATAGGATCATTAGGCAGCACTTCTAAAGGACTGTCTGCCTCCAGGCAACTGAAGACCATCGCTGCCAATTTCCCATATTATTCAGCTGAAAAGGCACACGCTTGGACAAACGACAATGGGGGAATTTCCTAGCAGTTATTGGCAAATGAATGGACCGCAGTCTTTCCAAGATACTTTTTTTGGAAGGCATTTCATAAATCCTTCCTGTCCGGATATCAACAATTATATGAAAGGGAAAGTTAGAATAGGAAAAAGAGGAAAAGGAGAAGAAAAGCCCCAGAAAGAATAGCTATTAGGCTGCGCTCACCGAACGAAAACAGAAAATTGTGATGCAACATAATGAAAAGTTTACTGCATAACTCTTTTTATTCTCACTGAACTCTGTCCAGCTAGGATATTTGGGGGAGCTCTGTCTCCTGGAGCTCCCATTAATTTTAATAAGGTTGGGGAAGAATAATATGCTAATATTATATTCTTATATCAGAATAGTACCTCCTTTGTGGCTATGTTCCTTTAGCTATTATTATTATCATTATCATTATCAGTTGCACAGTCAGCCACATATTTAGACTGGATTTGGCATTTTTATCCGCCCATCGAGTCCTTCCCAAGGACCTGAGATAGGCAGATGTTGTTCTCTGATGGTGTTAAAGGCATTGTCGCAGGATGTAAGCTGTTCCAAGTAAAGCTGCCCTTTGCAATTAACTGATGGAGATTTTGTCAATGCCGATGATCTTCAGGTGGCGTGCCAGATGTTTTGCGATTGCACCCAAAGCACCTATTACTATTGGTACTATCTTTGCGTTCTTTTGCCACCGTCATTCTGTTTCTATTTGCAGGTCTTTGCATTTTGTGATTTTCTCCAGTTCTTTCTCTTCTATTCTGCTGTCTCCAGGTGTTGCAATGTTCACTACCCAGACTTTTTTGTCTTTCTTATCAACAATTGTTAAGTCTGGGATTATTGTTATTGTTATTGTCTGCTGCTGATACTTTGGGAGTGCAACATTATGCTAGTTAACAATGTTGATCCAGAACTGGAGAAATTCCGGATCAAATGGAAGCTTCCTGGATGACTTTGGACCAGTCATTCTCTCCCAGTCCAGGGTTGTTACAGTGGGAAAAAAAAATGGGGGAGGAGGAAGTGCAATGTCTAGTGCCTTGACCTTCTGGAGAAAAGGTAGAAGAAGCTTTTTAATCTTTAACCCAACATGCTTCAGTGTTGGGGACAAAAAATGCACCATTCCATACAACAGACTTTGTGTGTGTGGGGGGGGGGGGGGTGAGAAATAAGTAATCATTAACAGGATGTCTCCAAAAAAAAAAAAAAGGTGAAGACATTTTCATTGGTACTTAAGCATGAGAAAAAAATGTTAGGTTCCCCCACCTCACTCCAAATGCATCAAGCTGTATCCTAACCACCAAGTCATTATATTTATTTTATTCTTTTTTAAAGTGTCAAATAGGTTTGTGGTTCTGTTTTGTTTTAACTTATTCTATCTTATGCTCGGAGCGCTTGAGAATTTCTTGCTAATTTCACTTGATGACCCTTTTGAACAGTTAAGCTGTTGGATTAAGCTCCTGCTGTTGTTTTCCTTTATATTTTTTTTTCATCTTTCCAAAACCTCTTGGCTGCCCACACTTTCCAATCAATGGAAGGCAGGGAGGCTGCAGACTTTTGTAAAATGTAGATGGTAGAATGAAAGGTAGGACACTTTTTGGCCACTTTGCCAAAAAAAAAAAAGGGGGGGGGCCAAAAAGGGCCAAATTTTGGCAAAATTCAAATCAAATTCTCTTTCATAAATTGAGAACTGCATGGGGGAAAATGCAGAATCATTTTCATCAAAACTTCAATTCAGGAGAAGCAGGTGAGTACAAACTGGAGATGGATTCCTATCCGTCTCCATCTTCCCAAGGGCCAACAATTTTTTCCAATGATCTCAAAGGAGTTATATTTTCTCCCAAAAAATGTTGCATTTTTTTCAACATTATGCAAGGTTTTACAGATTTTAAAAATAATTTCATTTTATTTCGGAAGGCAGGGTACCTCTTGAGGAATCTGCCAAGTGTGCTTATGTCCATAGGCACTCTATTGTTAAACTTTGTGGTATGTACTACAAGTGTGTAGGAACTGGGCCTCAGTCAAAGTGTGTGTGTGTGTGTGTGTGTGTGTGTGTGTGTAAAAGGAATATGGGTTAAAGGAAAATTACGTATAAAATGATCCTGTCTCATTACTAAGTGTGTCATTCCTTTAATAGCATACAAATTGGATATATAGAGAAATGCATAGCTGAATCTCTGGATAATCTCTGTTTTTTCTGACCTTGCCTCTGGATTAACATTTCTCTTCACTTTCCCTCACCCTGTGCATTCTGGGAGTAGCTCTCATGGTTTTGGCTTGTCAGTTTGTTTTTCCACTTATCTACCTGGTGATCTGATCCACAGACCCATGAAGAACCCAACCAATCAGTGTTATGCATAATCCTACTCCAAGAAAAGAAGGGTGAGATTATATCACAACAGGATTAACCAATCAGTGCTGATTAAACAGACTACTGAAACAGAAAATCTGATTCTGGGAAGTAAGTTGTGGACATGTCTCAATTGTTATGGGTGTGCGTCCTCCATAATTCTGCCTCTTTCCCTCCCCCTTCCCTCACACAACAGTGCACATCTCAATTCAAAAGGTTCAGGACTGAATTCCAACACTGATTTTTTATGGTTCGCCTCCCACCCGCCCACCGAAACGCCTGGCAAAAATTAGCACTGGGTTAGGATTAGTCTTTTAATTCCTCATTTCCTTTCAGATGAAGAGAAATCAGTCAAAGGGCCACTCATGTAGACATGAGGTCAGAGCCAGTTTTGCACTGTGTATTTACACAGTCAGAACTGAATAGCTCAGAACAGCTCATGCAGAATTGTGGATTCACCTAGCATGCGAAGACAGCAGCTTGGCTGTTGATAAAAAAGGATGAGCTGAATGAATCTGTCAACCAACAAAGGAGAGTTTCTGTGTGGGAGACATTTCCACAGAGCCTCCTAACAAAAGGAAATTTGGATTTAATTTTGATACCATGCTCAAAGCCATGGTTAGCTGCCACAGAGCCCTTGGGAATGCAACACTATGGAGAACCTTCCCTTGTTTGAATGTGTCCCTTGCTGATCCTCATATAAAATGCCAAGTGTGTATTAAAATGCATTCAAAAGAACTATATCACTGCAAGGGCTAGAGCACAATTTTTCCAATGGAGGAACATAAATGAACTTATGAAACAGAGGAAGCACCTATCTAACACAGCATCTTCAATCAATGATTGATTAATCTTTGTCATAAGTGTTAGATAAGTTCCCATCAGTTCCAGCTAGCAAGGATAATGGATAATTTTAAAAAATGGCTCAGATCTATTCAGAAAAGCCTTTTAGAAAAGCAACCAAATAGTCCAGGATTATGAACGATTTAATGAACCTTTCAATAAAAATGTATGCTGAAAAGCAAATGTATCATTCAGATCAGATAATCAATTTTATAACGCACAGTTTTATTCTTACCAAATGGCAGTCAAACCAACATCATGTGTATCAAAGTCTCCTATGTTGGTAAAGAGGCAAATTCATAGTGCAAAGACCAAGCCATTGTGTTTATGAGAAAGGATTCCCAACTGGGCTTTTCCTGAAAATAGGATGAATGACCCATGACCTGCAGGCCACTTTTTTCCAAACGTTGAAGCCTCCCCCAAAGTCACTTCAATATTTGGAGGCAAAGTGCCCCCTTTGGGCAGCCCCCCACCCCAAATGTTATGCTGGGTTTTCAGTAGGTTCGTGACATCAATTTTGAGTTTCCTGTCCCAATCAAGGGCAGAAAATTGTAACCCTGGTGATGTTACTGCATCTCTCTGTATCCCTCAGACGTCAAAAAGATTCCTTTCTCCTTCCCTTATAATGCCATTATAAGAGGCAGTAAAACCCTATTTCCAGATCTCCAAAACCAAAATTGACAGGAAATTGAGCATTTGTCGCTAATGTACCATGTCAAGATACCAACATCACAATTAATTAAAAGCACTATTATTGATGCATTTGGTAGGGAGAAAGAGAGAAATGGCTTACTTGTGTCCAGATTCGTGGGCAATAGTAAAAGCCAAACCAAGGCCAGTGTCCTCATTGATGGTGCAACTCCGGTATTTGCTACACATTCCACTGATTGGAGCAAAGCCTGCCAGGAAATTATAGGAAATAGGAAACATAGTGGGAGAAAAGAATGACATTAGGAAAAGGATTGCACTCTGCTGCATAACTTCATGGAATTTAAGGCCACATTTTAGAGGATGAAAATTCACAGCATATTTTATTTCCTTGTGTAAAAGGAACAGACAGACACATGGAAATAATGGGGCCAATCCAAGATAAATGCACCCTGTCTGTAACAGCTGGCCTGCAAAACTAACACAAGCTCATTTTCTCTGCTGACTCAACATCCCTCTAGGTCAGCTGGGAAAATGGATTTAAAAAGGGATGCCAATTTTCTTTCTGAAAGTCTGCCAGGAAGAATTAAGAATGGTTGGCTAACGATATTTCCAAAATCTAAAACAACAGAACTGGGTAGCTTCCTAACACCCAGTGGCCATTAAAAAGAGATGTTTCTCATCCCCAGATGACTCTTCTTTGGGGACCAGGTTTGCAAGGCCCCAAATCCTGCTGTTGATATGGAAGGAAAATTAAAAGATGGAGATCAGTTTGAATTTTTCTAATCTGTATTTTCCTACTGGTTAGCCTTGGGGTTTCAATTAGACATGAAGGAAAGATAGACTTGCTCAAAAGCAGGGATGGAGAAACACACTAGCATACTCTCATACCACAATCAAAGCAAATATCCAATTCCCAGCTATTCCTCCTAAGTTTTCCTTTACTGTTTCCACTGTGCACATTTTAAAGCCCTATAAATGTATGTGTGTTCATGTATCTTAATCTGTTAATGCTCAGGACTTCAAAATCAGGCACAATTCTTCATGTGATTATGCCCATCACAACATTAGGCTGTGATGTGGCATATTCTGAGATATGAGATAGAGCCATTCAGTCCAGAAAGCTACCAGTGCCAGTTGCATATATTGTACAAAGGGTTCAAATTACAGTTTTACATCTGGACAAAGATAAATGATTTGTAAGGCAATCGGTTGAGTGTAAGCAATAATTCATCCCCAGGCTTCAGCCACCTATATCTTTAGTCAATTTCACACTATACACCTAGTCAATTTATCAACCAATCCAAGGTAAACTATGCATAAACTTAAAACATTCCTTTAGAAGGTAGAATTTCTATTCAGGAGAAACATCTGGCAGCCATTCTGAGATAGGACAGGATACAGGTAAAAGATAAGATTCCATGCATTGCCTTCATACTGTTGGAAGTGAAGCTTAACGTAGTATTAATGTTTAACTGCATTTGTCTTTGTTATTTTTAACTTTTAAATAAGAAGAGAATCTGATCAAGGTTGGGATTATGGAACATGCGTAGAAAGGTTTAATGTTTTCCCCTGCTACTATATGCATGAAAGAAAATTACTCCCATCTCATGTAGTCCTAAACCTAATACCCCTTCTCCTCCCCATATTCAGAATGTTTAAAAAATTAGAAACATTGGATGGATCAAGGCATTACTACAGCTTTAAGCATAGATGTAAAAAAGAAGTATCAGGTGCTGTGCCATTTTACATTATAGCAGAAGTTCTGGAAAGTCATCCAGAACAGCAATCATTAGCAGCAGCTAAGCCAACCACATTTCTACTTCTTCAAACCATCGGCATGCTTGGAATTGGCTAGAAACTGTGACAATAACCCCAGTTAATCTACCAGTTATATTACAGGATTCAGTAACACAGGATTTAGGCTGATAAATTCTGACGCCAATTGGATTAACATGATTTATAATGCATCATTGCCATCCCTTTCCCATGAAATATTTCTCTGTCATACCTAAAGTGTCACAAGGCTCATTCTTCCAGGAGCAAATATCGAACCCAGTAAGCAAGATGGCATGGTCGTGACGTTTCCCATTCTTTCCAACCAAAGCTGACTGCCATTGACAAAAACTGTTCAGTGACTGGTCTGCATGGTGGTTGATCACCAATCCTCCCTACAGAAAAATCACAGATGATCAGAAAACTCAATCTTCAGTAACCGAGTAAAGAGAAATTCTAGGAAGACAATGAAAGGAAGCTGGGGAGCAGCATAAAATTGTTCCCCGTTTGCTCCTCATTGTTAAGAACTATGTCTCTTAGGACTCGCTGTTCTGACGGCCACCTTTTCATTTGCTTATACCTTATGCTTCTTATCTAACAGAAACCATTTTGAAATATACTTGAAAGGCTGCCAAACGAACTATCAGCTGCTCTCTCTGTCACCTATGATGATAATCAAATGTAATTATATGTGTATAATATCAAGGCATGCAGCCAGAACATGCATGATTCTCTCAGTTTAAATTGAGACAGAAAAATGGCTTGCCACTTCAGCGTTATGATGAAAATATCAAAAAGAAAATTACACAGTGGGCTCTTTTCAGTCTAGTATGTTCAATAATAGCTTAAGAACCTTCTGAAAATATAGCAGAAACCAGTAGCAGTCCTCAGACAAAAGAGCGTGGGCAGCCTTTTTCATTGTTGAAAGCCACGTAATTTTAAGGGCAAATTGGTGAGTAGGGCCAAGCCTTCCATTGCACAGAGAAAAAAAATATATATTTGATACCTCTCTCTAACAGCCGGTTCCTTTCTTCCCAAACAGCAGGCTTCAGAGAAATAGCTAGAAAACTTTGACTAGAGGCTTAAATTGATCAGTGCTTTTTAAATTAAATCAAGGACCATCACTGTACATACTAAGAGGCCCTATTTGCATGATATGCTTCCCTAAATGATGGGAGGGGGGAGGTAAATGCATTGTCTGAACTCTAACCTGCACAAATCACTCCCTTAATTAACCCAGCTTTAGCCTTACTTAGACCTAGGCTAAACTAATCCCTCCAGGTCAATTAACTACTTTCCAGGAGCTTGTTGATTCTCCTCACTCCAAAGACTGAGATGACGCCATAGGGAGGCCCAGGAAAAGAAATGGTCCTCTAGATCTTCTGTTACATGGGCTAGAAGGACTTTAAAAAAAAGAAAAGAAAAAAAGATCCATCTATCTAGTCTTATCTCCTGACAGTGTATAAAAGTTGAGTCTTCTGAGTGAGGGAAAAGATTGAGTGACTAGATTCTTTATGTCATGCAAACACAATCAGTGTATCTAGTCCTCTCACCAATCCATACATTACACAGACCCCTCTTGATGCTGAGTTTTTTTTTTTTCTTCCTAGTGTTTTTCCCACATGTGCAGGGTCTGCTTTTTTTGGATCAACTGATGTTGATCTGTTGGTTGCAACAGTAATTGACCGACTGGTATGTCGCCCGAGCCTGATGTCATGGGCTGAGAGAGAGTAACGTGCCAAAGTCACTTTTTAATTTTTTAGATTTTTTTTTTCTTAGATGCTGAATGCCTTACTTAAATAAGAAACAATGTCACACAAATAAGTTTTTTTTCTCTCTCTCTACAAGGCATCACAGATGTTAAACTGAGCCCCAGTTTCAATGCTTTCACATTTCTGGAGCCCTTCACTGATTTAATTCTGATGCAGACAATTAGCCTATCATCCTTAGCACAATACAACACCACTCATATTTTTCATATTTCAGTTGAGGAATAAAACCAAGAGGAAAGGAGGATGAAAAAATGAAGGAACAACAACACATGGGAGCATGACCTCAAGAATCAGTAGTCTCCCATTTCAAAAATCTTTGTCATGGAATTCTCTGGCCCTAAGAATGAGAATCGACATTTGCAAGCATCATAGAACAAGAACAGATGGACATTCCCCTTCCATTTTCTAAACAGGGAGCCAGCTCCCCCTTAAAACAAGATAGTGTTAGAAAGAGGATTAAGAAGGACCCATCTTAGCATTCTCACTGATAAAGAATGAACTAAAATATGTACCTACCCAGTTTCCAAGATTCTATAACCTTATCCTTGTGGGGTTTTTTTCCTTATAATAATTCTGTCTAACAAAACTTTGTGTAAAACTAGTTTTCTGGGTTACTATTGTGGATTTGACAATCGCTGTGTTAATACACATGATTTATAAACTCAAGAGAATCCCCATGAAAAGAAATTCTTCAGGGCAATTTCTTATGTAACTGTGCTTGTATGTGCCCCAACCCCTAGTTCTTTGCAAAATACATTCTGACCAAGAATGATGGCAAATCACTTACAGGCTCCTGCTCCAAAAGAAGAAGGCTCACAACTATGATATTGATGTCACTTCCAATTGTACCATCCTTGAAAAGACTTGAGACCTGTGAGAAGATTAACGTGGCAAAGGAGGTGAGGAGGAAAAAACAAAACAAAACTGGTGGCAAGCAAAACTGATAGAAAGGTGAAATTCACTGCTGTCACAATTATGAGATAAAACAAGGATAGACAACTAAAGTTTTGAGGGTCACATGGAACACATCCTCTCTTTGTCTGGGCCCCATCAAAAAGTGTGCAGGCAAAACTGTGTGGTAAACCAGAATATTTCAGAGATACTTTGATGAGCGCAGGGCAGGGTGGGGGCATGAGTGAGAAAATGTGAAAATAAGCAAATAAATATCTCAGCAATACTGGCCTAATCAATCAGAAGCAAGACTGACATAGCATTCCTAATTCTTGATGCAAAGTCTAAAAGACCATGCAGATATGGACATTGGAGCATAACTATTACAGGAGGAAAAGGACCATTACAGAAAAGATTTCTGAGTCCAGGCGAAGAAGAAAATGTGAGGAAGAAACTTCACCTTCATTACACTAGGTATAAGTTGAGCTGGAGAATCACTTTGTCAGGCTTTCAAGATTCTGTTACATTGCCCTATTAGCAAGAAATACCTTCCCAGAAATCCTAGTGATTCTTATTTCCTGACCTTACCTGTGAAGGGATTGACAACTTCATGACTAGGTCTCTTAATGTCAGCCTTACCAGGTAGACCAGACAGGAAACACGACCAGATAAGCTAATTCTACTTTACTGTAAAGCTACATTAACAGAATCTTGCAAGTCTGAAAGTACAAATCTCCCTCCATCTCCTTTATAGCCCAAGAAACTCAGGAGGGCCCCTTCTGAGCCTCTTGCTTCATCCATTATGCAGTTGCAGGCTATGCCCTCTCTTATCTGACCATTCCCTAGGCAGCATCTCTTCACCCCATCCCCCAAGGTTTTCCCACATACCATTACACTTAACCATTGACACATGGTCATGTCATGCTATGGGCCGATCCATCCAAAATACTTCGCGCTCTCTGAGGATAAAATGATGCTTCCCATCCCAGGAACAGAACAGACAGGACTGGTATCTGGGTTTTATTTCAACCCTGGGAAATGGACAGTGTCATCCACTGGAAGCAAGAGTAGGAGACGACACTGAGAAGCTTGAATGAAATGTTGAGGTGATTTGCCTTCCCACCCTATCCTGATGCTGATGGTTTTGGAATCTGCCTTGCACAACAGAAGAAGGCAGGGAGAGAACGTCAAAGTGTTTTGATTGCATCATGCCAAAGCGTGGCTTAGTTAACATTATACTAACATACCTTTGAGTGTTAGTAGCTCTTTCTACATTCATTATTAATAATGCATTATCATCAATGTAAAAGAACATGTTTCAGCCCAAGAGTGTTGCTAACATTTTGTCTTGGTCAGTGATCAGAAATGGTAAGTGTCTTTCTATCTATGAATTAAATAAACAAGCAAACACCCTTTCACCTTTTTACTTATGCAAACTTCTAAAGCAGCACAAATAAATCATAAAAATATATTGTGTCAAATCCCTGGAACAGTGTCTGGGATCACAAAAGAATCTTTAATCTATAGTTTTACAAATTAGAGTGGTTGATTAAAGTAACAAACTGTGTTGACCTGGTTCCTACTGCACGTTTGCTTTTAGCTTAGCATGTTGTGGACACCCCACCTACTGCAACTGGCTATCCAGCTTTAGAGTCTTGGTTAACATATGAATTATATGAATCTAACCCATTGTGATTGACAATTAAATCATGGCTTCCTACAAATCACTATGGCTTAACGCCATTTCTGAATCTTAGAAAGTCACTGCAACAGAAGGAATCAAGTGCAGAAAGTTTTCAGAAGATGGCCTTGAACAGGTAAGTTCATAAAACAAGAAGGTGGTCCTTCAGAAGACTTGGCGGCCAGCCAGCCAAAGTGTTCTAGACTGAGACCAGGTCTTTGAATTTCTCTTGCAAACAGTCCAGGAGCCAGGAAATAATATACCTTGCCTTGGTATCCCCTCTGCCCTGAACTTCAGGCTCTGTGCACCCTCCTCATTAATGAAGGGTACAGCCACTGTGTCTCCTGCCAAAGAAGCAAACGTGCACTCCCACTCCTGCTAACACAAGCGAGGAGAAAGGGCAGGAGGTCAAAGAGGGAGCAAGTTCATAACCTCATTTCTTTCCTCACTTTGAAGCAAAGCATAAACACTCAAGCAAGTGATGGCATTGTGCTATTTAATCCAAAATGACAATGTGGCTTGCTTGCATCAACGCTGGGCATGGACTCAGTCAAGTGCTACTGCAGAAAGAAAATGGCTTATGAAAGCCCCATACATTATCTTTCACTCTACTTTTGCCACTGCAAGAGCATCAGGCAATCATTAACCAAGCCTCTTTCAAAGAGCATCCCCTGCTTGAAAAGTAGTACATTTGGAACAGATACACAAATTGCTATTATTACTAATAATATTACTCAGAGTCACTCATGCCCTAATCATCTCCTGGATGGACTACTGTAACACACTCTACATGGGGCTGCCCTTGAAAAGTATCTGGAAGCTTCAGCTGGTGCAAAATACAGTGGCACGGGCAGTTACGGGTGCTTCAAGAACTGCACACATTACACCTCTGCTTCGCAAGCTGCACTGGTTACCAGTTTGTTTCCGGGTCCAATTCAGGGTGCTGGTTGTGATTTTTAACACAAGGGACCAGGTTATTTGAGGGACTGCCTCTCCCCAGTGGCATCTTGTAATGGTATGTGGGAAAGACCTTGGGAAATGGGGCAAAGAGAACGGTCAGATAAGAGACAGCATAGCCCACAGCCACAATGGGCAGGGCTCAGGAGCGACCCTCCCTAAGTTTTCAGGCTGTAAAGGAGATGGTGGGGGAATTGTACTTTCAGACTTGCAAAACTGATGTCAGCCTTATCAGGCAGGTCAGACAGGAAACTCAACCAGAAAAGCTTATTGTAAAGCTACATTAACAGAATCGTGCAAACGTTGGATGGCTGGACCTATTAATTATATCTTGAAAAGATTATAGTTAATAAATTCTGTGGGACTTTCATACTATTCCCTTTTTATATTTTGCCATCAGTTGTATTGAAGGGCTGATTTCAGAAAACTTATGGAGAAAGAAATTGCCCCTGTCAGTTTGGGAATAGTGAATCACTGACCCATATAGAGATACTCATAGTAAGCTGCTAATACCCCTCATCAGGCCATTCTGTCAAAGACCAGATTAATTTTACATGAAGCTCCTCTTGGCAGACAAAGATCCTAAAACAACACTAGCTATTGCTACATTTGCACTGGTATCTCGCAGAACTCTGACTTTGTTGACCATAAATTAATGTGGGACTGATTACTAGTTACATTAAGTGGGGTACCAGGTTTTCATATTACTCTTATATCACTTAACTATATTTTATTGCACTTTATTTTGAAATGCTGGGTAGTCTGTGACTGGTTATAAAGTAAGAAAGAACTGCTGGATGAAGCCTGAACAGCACAAAGCAGACAGACAGACACTCTACTTTCTTCCTAGATGCAGAAGGGCCCATACTGATCAGCAAAGTAGCTTTGAAATGGTGTTTCATATGAAACTTCCCCAAAGCAAAGAACCCTCTTGAAACTTTGCACAATGCTAATGTGCATGTTTAAATTAGCATGTACATAACTCAAATACATTGCATTTGAAAACATACATTGCATTTTTTTGCAATCTAGATGCTGCTGAACTTCACCAATACCATCCCTTTTAACCCTGAACCCACTCCAAAAGCCATGGCTTATTTGTCAAACATCTTGCCTTACCATGTTCATCACCGTTAAGATATAGGTGGTAATGTTCTCCTTGCTGTGTTTCTCCAGCATTTTCCTATCTGCCACAACCAGAGTTTCAACATTCAAACTTCCACCCTTCTGATGTTTAATGGGGGATCTTTTCAACCTTGCCTGACTCCCATATTCGTCAGATAAGATGAACATATCCTCAGTGGGTGGCTTAGGGGTATCTGAAAGGAAACAGAGCAGAGATTTGGAAAAGACTCAGAACTGATTTTTTGTTCTCTCCTAAAGTGCCAAGGGGCTAGAAGCGTCCTAGAAATCTGGGACGTTACGAAAGATGCTAAATGCCAATCAAAATGGACAGTTAGCTTCAGAGTCCTTTTCAAGATATCCCTCTTCAGTTTTTTTTTTAAAGAAAAATGTGTTAGCAACTCACAGAAAGGAAAACAATATTAAAAACAGTATTTCCGTCTAAGTTTTTTTTTATTTCCCTACAGTGAACATGCATTCATCTACCCCGTCATTTCCTCCTCTTCTCTCTGTAGTGTTTCTCAACCTCGGCAACTTTAAGATGTGTGGACTTCAACTCCCAGAATTCCACAGCCAGCATGCTGGCTGGGGAATTCTGGGAATTAAAGTCCATACATCTTAAAGTTGCTGAGGTTGAGAAACACTGCTCTACAGTATCTAGAAACCAGTTCAAATTATGATGCTGCTTTTACGCCCAGCTAGTTTCCTCTCAGTTGGGTTGCAGACTAACCCAAGAAGCAACAGCTCAGAAACACAGATACTATACTGAGGGAAAGTAGGAGACAATTGTGATAAGAAGTGCTTTAGGAGAATGAGGCTGGAAACATGTTTGCCCCAAAACAAATCCCATCTAGGCCAATTGGACAGAAATGCAAAATGTTCATGGAAATGGACCCTAATGTTCTAGAGGCAAGTTTTCCAATGTCTCCATCCAACATCATATTCTAAACTAGCATCATAACCACCCACACTGCAGAGGAAGGATTTCCTGTAGACTGTGTATTGTTCTAAAGAAAAATGGTCAGCCTCCACAGCAGGACCAAGGAGACCTTGTTTCCATAGCATAAAGCTCTTTTCTGTCACCTCTCTAAGTCTTTTTGGCAAACAGATTTTTGAAAGGCTGCAGAAATCTGCAAATCCTTCTTCATCTGGGGTCCCTCTATATGCAACAATGCAGACATACACTGAATTTGTATGTCATAACGGTATTATGCCTAAACGGTAAAAATATAAATACCTAATGCCTAAACGGTAAAAATATAAATACAAAAAATAAACAATAAACACACGCCCACACACACATTTTCCAAGGCTTCTGAGGAGGCTCAGAAGAAAGCAGAGGGCAGAAGGATGGGGAAAGGCCATATGGGTGACCTTCCACTCTCATAGCTTTTAAAACCAGCCCCTAATATTGAGGCCAAGCCATAGTTACCAATAGGGCCGTGGCTTATTTTCAAGGCATAGGCTAAAAGCTCTCTTTAGCTGGAAAGATGAGACCACAAAATGTATCATTTTTATTAACTGCAGGAGACAAATTTTCCAGGCCACCATGTCTTGAGATTAGACTATTTTGCTATTAAGAAGCAAAAAAAAAAATAAAATAAAAAGTGGATTAAAGAGAGAAAATAGTAATACCAAAGCATGTATTGCTAAACATATCGACTTGGCATACCTGTTTTATAATGATGTATTTTGAAATGAGCAATTTAACAAGACCACTAATAAATATTGAATTTACAAAAGCTACATGTTGAATACAACTTTTAGAAAAAGCTAAGAGGGGCCTCTCTTAAACATGCCTTTAATACTGCTTAGTATTAAAGTTTCATTCTCATTAAACTATTATAGATACAAATTTAAGTAATGTTCTTTTTTATATAACTTGTGCCTGTCAACAGGAAGGAAGGAAGGAAGGGAGGGAGGGAGGGAAGCGAGCAAGCTTTATTAATTTTCTACTACTGATAATCTTAACATTTAGGAAAAGCCTCCTTCGCTATGTTGTTGTGGCAATTCAGATGGGCAGCATTCAAATTTTATCATAAATAAATAAATAAATAAATTCCACATTTGGCAACCTAATTTTCATAATTACATTCTAGAAGCATCCAGTTCTGGAATTCATAACAGCAACATACAAATTCTCTATCCTAAAGCAAGTACTGAAGTTATGGATTCAATTGGGGGAAAATGTTAGGTGTCATGTCTCATACCCAAGTCCCTTCCTCAGATCTCCACATATGTGCTCCTAACTCATATGATCTGATATTCATGACCCATACCTTTCATTTATTCAGAACTGTAAACTGTATGTATAAAAGGCTATCCATATAGTTTTATCCAAACCATCATCCTATGGAAGCTGAAGTAGAACCAACTGATATGACCCCAAACCATGAATTCATTTCTACACAGGAATACATGAATAAGGCAGGAATTATACGAATATATGAGGAGGAATTCTTAGGCTATAATCTACATTAAGCATATATTTGTCTCTATGTTGCTGCTAATCTCATCAAGAAAGAGATCTCATAGAACTTTGGCTACAGATGATAAGCAACAACTTGTCTTCAGTAGTTGTAGATTGCCTGTATGAAAACATCTGAATATCCTCAGTCAGATCATGCTTTTAGCACAATTAAAACTACACAACTGGCAAAGGTCATTGCTGAAAATCACAGAGGGGCAGTGAACATTCATGTGTTGTAGGGAGCTTAGCACAAGCTTACAAGACTGAAATGGAAAAATCACTACTTCAGAAATATTTAATTGGACCCCACAAGCTGAGTGTTATGATGCTGAATGTGATAACACCATCAAGTTCTGGAGTGTTCTTCAGCACACATATCTCCATATGTCTAGAATAAGCTTATGTAACCTGAAACCTTCTATATGAGCTGGATTATAATTTTCACCTCTGACCATTCTAGCTGGAAAATGGGGGGAGTTGTAGTCCGACATGTGCAAAGAACACCAGGTTGGGAAGCCTGATATAATATGAGTCATGAACATATGGACCCATTACCATCCTCCAGAAAAACAGATCATTTGGTTCTCCATGTGTTCATTAGATGCTTCCACCGATCCACTGACTCAGCACACTATATTCTATTTAAGTTAGTTTTGAACATTCTGTTCTTTAGATGACCACACTGAGTATTCCAGAAATGATGGAATCCCAAAGTAGACCATTTAAAATGGCCCATGTTGGATTTGGAATGATTCAGGTGTAGACCACTTCTGAAATGCTTGGAATGGTCTATTTCAGGATAGAACATTCTGCGATGGACTGTTTGGACATTTCTGCATCAAAATCAATCCTGCAAACCTTGACCTCAAAAATTAGTACCTAATATTCTTAGAACTACTACGTCAAAGAAAGAGAGAGAAACAGAGACAGAGAGAAAGAGAAAGTTTCCTTACATACATTTCTTGCGCCGTCCACAAAAATGCTGCTTTTGAAACCTTCCGTGGTGATAATCGTTAGCTGGAATGTGATACTTGTGGGCAGTGTGATTTCTGTGATGGCCAGGGGGAAAGTGGTAGGGATTTGAATCTACTTTGTACCGGTGAACCTTCTCTTCAGCTGTCCGTTTATACAATACATGAGGGTGGTGTCCAGCAGGTGGCATGTAGTGAAGTTCCTGTGCTAGGTGTTGAGGTAATGGTGATATAAGGAAGTCATTCTCCTGTGTCCTTATCAAACCTGACTAAAGACAGAAATATAAAGAAAAGTATTGGTTATAAACAGATTCACTAAACAAAGATTTCTCAAATGCAGCCACAAAGGATCAGGGTAAGTAGGCTCCACCTTCTTTGGGATATTTGTCCATGTGGATGATTTAACCATCCATCATTGCTACCCGAGCTAGAATCGAAATACCTCTAAAAACCCCACAAATCCCTACTGGTGTCAGCGTGTGGCCTGCAACTTTGCCAGGCTAGGTTTTTCTGATAGCTACCTGAATTTAGTCTAGGTGAGAACGCTTTCCCAGACATGGATCTATTGGTCCCATTAAAATGACACATGCCTCTTCAAAGTCAGAACAAGTGGGTATCATAAAGACTTTTCTTTGGAGAAAAATCTGGAAAACCTCCAACATTTTTCAGGAGAAAATTCCAAAGGAAGTCCAAGGGAAGCAAACAAGTCTAAAGAGGAATGAAGTAGCAGGTTGTGCATACTTATTCTCCTATGCAAGGAAAAAAGAGAACAACTCCTCCTCCTCCTCCTCCTCCTCCTCTAAAGCTGAACTCTCAGTTCCCAGTCTAAAAATGTTTCACCCATCATAGGTACTTTTGGAGAGTCCTTGCTCACGAGGAAACCCTTTTCTCACAAGGAATTCTGTCTTTATTCTCTTTATTTATTTTATATATATCAAATTTGTCACTGCCCATCTCATTAAAAAACTACACTGGGTGGTTTACAGAAAAGGTAAAATCAATTAAAATACAATGTAAAACAATCTTAAATAAGTAATTAATAAATTCCAAGAACTGATGGCATTGGTGAGTAGCTCAGGGAAAGTCATCAGGGCACTAGCCACCCCCAGGGTTGGTTAAAACTCTTCTTGCCCCACACAAACTGACAGAGCCAGGTCTTAAGTCTTTTCTGGAAAGCTGGGAAGGTAGGGGCTCGCCACACATCTGGGGGGAGAATATTCCAAAGGGCAGGGGCAACAGCAGAGAAGGCTCTCCTCCTGGGCCCCGCCAGCTAACATTCTCTGATTGACGGGGTCCACAACATGCCCTCTCTGCCTGACTGAGTGGGACGGGTTGATGTGATGGGGGTGAGACAGTCCCTCAACTAACCTGAACCCATGCCAGGTAGGAATCTTAACCTATCACTGCTTCATTTGGCAGCTAACTCCCTCTGAATCCTCTGATGCCTTTGTTCTAGAGTTGTGTAAATTCAATGCAATACTGCACTGTCTAATGAAGCGTCAAACAAAGCATCCTTTCAAAGCTGCTTTGTAAAGCAACCATGAAATCCTTGCTTCTAAGACTGAAGGCAGTATCCATATTGCTTCACTTCAGTCTTCATGGTACTTTCTCCTGCAGAGCTTGTACTACCAGACACAGCTGAGAGGAGACTTGTCCTGCAGCCTTGGCTGAAAAAGTCTTCCATCCATGAAGCTCGATACAAACCTGCAGGAAACTGCACAGTGGGTGCTAGAGAGACTTCTTAGATAAATACTGTAATAACCATGCTAAGAAAACTTCCAAGTTGGGCAGCCCCAGTGTGGCCATGGGGAATTTCACAGCATTCCTGGGAATCAGTAAGCCTAGAGCTATCTTGATGAATGTTGTGGATGACACTGAAGGTACCAGCCTGGAGTACCTTCAGCATACAGTATGTTAGATGACTTTCAGGCTGGCTACCATTATCAGATTGTAGGCTATCTAAAGCCATACAACCAAGAAGCACTTCAGCCAACAGGAGAGAAAGTTGGTAGACGCTTTCATCACAGCTTTGGTCTGAAGCAATGAGGTGAACTGAGTGGCATCTTGACTTCAGCAAAGTGAAGCACATCTATGTTACTGTGTCCTTAGGACTGGATGGTAGTTCAGCTTCTGTTTCAGAACCACAAGGAGATCTAGATCCTTCCATCTGGGGCCTTCTAGCATCTCCCAAACCAATAGGTCTGATTAGGATCCTGTTCCTACTATGTAGCCTCATCTGCGAAGCTACAGCTAAAGTTTGAGAGGCACTGCATTGGCCAACATAAATGTTTAACAATACATATGAAATGCTTCAGTTAAATTCAGTATCTGGATCTAAAGAGCAACTACATTGGCTGGGATAGAAAATCAGTGGAACAATATTTGAACCCCAGCCACAGACCCAGGGGAGTCTGAAACAATTTAGTGTATGCTAGTACATCTAAATGCACAGCCACCAATAAACTTTCCATTTTAAAAATGCTGCATGCAAGCAAAGGCCTGAAGTTTTCATTTTTATTTTTTATTTAAGTATGAGGACCCACTTTTGTGCATTTAGTCAGAAGGCCTTTAGGGGAGATGAATGTTCATGGCATAACACTATAAATGAAGGCACTTGCTAGCCAAATTGTCCTTTCCCTACACCCCATCCATTCATTCCACAAAGCTCGACAAGGAAGTATTATCAGCCATCTTTAACCAACAGAGCCCCCTTTCCTGTGCTGAAACTGAAGGCTCCTGGTTTATCTACCCTACATCAGTTTCACTGTCTAGCTTCTAAAGGTCTACTTTTAGGTCATACATCAGAGGCATGAAGGAAGATCAGGAGAGAGGAGAGAACTGAAAAACATGCATACATTTGATTCTGGAAATAACAAAGGTTTAGCATCTTTGCAGATCAATCCAAAAAATGTATTTGCTCACATACTCAGTCCCAATTTTTAGAAATGAGTGTGCCAAAGTCTATCCCACAAATTTTCAACACTAATATTATGATTTCTGCTCTACAGTTGCTTCTGTTTTTCTCATAGCTAAATAAATATTCTGCCAGTCCTGTGTGCTTTACAAAAAAGTATAGTGACCATGTGAGGTTTCTTGCATTAAACTCACTTAAACCTTAGAGCCATCATGACTAATTGGTACCATGCAATTTTTTTCCTCTTTGAAACAGAGATTTGCTGATTTTCTAATTTATTCTCAGGACCCTGGAGAATTATTTTCATATTTCTCTTGGTGTTTGTTTATCAGCCAATTCGACTGCTAAATCAGCTGCACTTTGATCGCATCAATGATCTAATCACGAACTCTTTTATCGTGTTCCATCCATTACTGACGGATGTATTCTGTTGTATTATATATGTAACTTTACTACTGGGCTGCTATTGATATTGTTTTCTCCATCATTCTGAAGCCTTCCTGGCTGTCCCAACTTCCCATTCTAAAGAACCCCAATGAGAGTTCCCTCCTATGAGATTTAATCAAAGCTATAAGCATTTATCAACTGGGTTTATAAATATTTGCGCATCTTAGTTGGGTCTCCCAAGATGATTCTCGGCAGGAACAAAAGAAACAAAGGACCATGTTCTCCACTACTTCTAAAACTGTGCTGGCAGGTTTGGACATCTTGAAGAGATAGCTTCCTGTCCTAGTTTGTTTTAAATAAACTAATTCAAAAGTTGTGGAGAGAGGAATTAGCTAAGCCAGCTCCCTAAAACACTTTCCTACAATGCTACCAGTACAAGAAACACTTCACTAACAGATTTTAGTTTAAAAAAATTGCTTTCTTTAAGCATGTTCACAAAAGAGGTGAAATTTCTCTCTGCCAATGGAGGGGACCACTGTTCCATCCAACTCTGTTATGGGAAGAATATGCTCTTAAATATAGAGTTTTGGGGTTCCAGCAGAACTGTTTAGGGTCCATTTCACAAAATTAAAAAAATTGCATTATGCAGCTATAAAAATTCTTTGGTATGTACCTCTCCCTTTCCCTCTCTCTCACACACACACACACAAAATGAAAAAAGAAAAAGAAAAGCCATCTCCTTACTGGTATTAGTATATCCAGCTTCCTGGACTTTAAAGAGCTGACATGATCTTTATCAAGGTCAGCACCATCACAATTTTTGTTAATCACTTAGCAGCTTCTGTGGTTTGCATTCTGCTGTTTCATTCAAACCAGACGTATGAAGAAGATCTAGATTTTGTGCTAAACATCTCCTTGGAAGGGAGGGAGGTGAGGGGAAGGGAAGGGAAGGGGAGGGAAGGGAGGGAAGGGAAGGGAAGGGAAGGGAAGGGAAGGGAAGGGAAGGGAAGGGAAGGGAAGGGAAGGGAAGGGAAGGGAAGGGAAGGGAAGGGAAGGGAAGGGAAGGGAAGGGAAGGGAAGGGAAGGAAGGCAGGGCAGGTGGGAGGGAGGGAGGGAGGAAGGAAGGGAGGGAGGGAGGAAGGAAGGAAGGAAGGAAGGAAGGAAGGGTCTATGATGCCTGAAGAGTTGCTGTCAATCAAACTGCACAATACTGGCCTACATGAACTAATGGTCTGATTCAGTAAAAAGCAGCTTGATATGTTTATATGGATATTACGCAGATGTAGATTCTTGGCCAACAACAACAGCCTGCTTGTGGGCTTTCCTGCAGCATCAAGCAGAGCTATTTGGAATAGGATAAAGGATTAAATGGATTCCCAATCTCATCCAAAGGGCTGTCTTTACATTTTTAAATGAGTGATGATGTGATAGCCATAGTCAGAACTTGCATCAGCATCTAGTGTTCTTGGGCAATTGTCCAGACCTCAATGCTCTGAAAGAACCTACTGTTGATGCCTAAACTGAGTCCTCCTTCATTTATTTTTGCTAGCTCATATTTCAAGGAAAGGCTCGGCTGCTATCTAGCCATCCTTTCAATTAACCACCATCCCTCTGAAGCAGATTGCTATAGAATTCTGTGGAAAAAATTAAGGACAGACACCTATGGCCACTGTGGTTGAGCCAGGCAAGCCTAACAGGGATCTGTGGAGTCCTTGGGGTTCTCTGAGCTTGGTTGTTTTTTTGCAAACGTTTCATTACCTGGCTAGGTAACATCTTCAGTGCTAGAAGGGAGTGGGGTTTGCTCTCGTTTATATACTGTGGCATGACCTGCCAGTGTTGGTGGGGGTGGGGGTTTGGTTTTATTCTATTTTTTCCTCTGGTAGTTCCTTGATTAGGGTATTGTTTACTGCTCGATTGTACATTTGGTGATAATCTTGGTGTGATGATTGCTGGTGAGGAGATGTTCTGATCTTTTGTTTTCCTTTCTATTGTCTCTTCTGTATAGTGTGTAGAAGTTGCTTATCTCTATGTACCTATTGATGGCTGCCTTGTCTGAATACCAACCTTCCAAGAATTCCCTTGCATTTTTCGATTTAGCTTTAGATTTGGGTAACAAAATGTTTGCAAGAAAACTACCAAGCTCAGAGAACCCCAAGGACTCCATAGTGCAGCCCTGAGCTACATATATTCTCTTCTATTGGTAACAGGGATCCTTGACAAGATGACAAAGCCAAGGGCCCCTTCGCCCCTTCCTTCCTTCCTTCCTTCCTTCCTTCCTTCCTTCCTTCCTTCCTTCCTTCCTTCCTTCCTTCCTTCCTTCCTTCCTCCCTCCCTCCCTCCCTCCCTCCCTCCCTCCCTCTTTCTTTCTTTCTTTCTTTCTTTCTTTCTTTCTTTCTTTCTTTCTTTCTTTCTTTCTTTTTCTTATTTCTGTGGGTTTGGTAGAGACTTAAGGGTGACAATAGATGCATGTGCCTTCCAAAGGCTTCTTGTTCCCACTCCCACCATATTTGAAAAATGGCAAGCATTATGATCTGGTGGCTTTGGGGAGGTCGTTAGGGTTAGGAACTGGAGTCTTTTATCTTCTAGAGGTCTCCCATTCTCATTCTAATCCATATTTGGGAATGGGAAGGATCACAGGGTCAGAACTGCAACTTTTTGCCACCCAGTTTCAGTGGCATTGATCTTGCAGTACTGGCGAGCCAAAATGGGCCACAAGACACACAAGCAGCATGCAGATTGCAGGATGCCAACCCCTTTAATAAAATCCCAATAAATTCTCTTTTCAGAAGAAATCAGATAAACCTCGGAACCATATTTTCTTTTTATCTCATATTAATTTTGTTGTCTCAAATGACACTGTCAACAAAAAGAGTTCCTCACTCTACTGAATATACCGGTAGCCCTTGAACCAGCATTTTAAATTGGAATCAGACAAAGATATCCCAGCCAGGAAGAAAAAAATATATATTAATGTTTATGATTTAAGTCATCAGGACACCATCTGATCTCATCTTGATATCCAGTATTCTACGCTGAAAACAGATCACTTACTGATTTGCCTATCTCTTAATAAGGGACGGGGAAAAAAAAGAAACAAAAAACAGTAAATCTGTTTTTTATTTTGCCATTTAAAGGATTTCCAACATCTGAAATTATTCCTACAGGATTCATTTCCTAACTGATTCGAACCATATGGAAAAGAATTGCCTGCATTTCCTTTTTAAAAATCAACCCATGGTAGAGCCTTAGCAGTAATTTTGCTATTTCATATCATATTGGTAGACCAAGTTTTTCAGAAATGTATTAGGAATTTTGTTCTGGTTAGGGCTGACCAGCAATATAATAAAAAAAAAAAGTTTAGGCGATTTATTGTTGCCTCTTGATCTGCATATGAACAATGGCTCAGCTTAGATACACATTTGAGATATGGAAAAGGGGAAACTCCTTAACAAAGGAGGTTATTGCAATTTTCCACTATTTGAATTTTCCCCAAGGCCTTGGGTTAAAGTGAGTGGCAGGTTGTATGTGTTTTATTGTTTTCAAATAGTTGTTCTCCCAGATGTTTGGGGTTTTAATTGCATTTTAGGATTGGTTTTATTGTATACTGCCCAGAGTCATGGGGGGGAGGGGTATACATTTAATATAAATAAATAAATGTCCTTCATGAATCTTGCCACCACTGTATTAACATGCCAAAGTTATAGTCCTGAGAAAGTGAGAAGCATGCTTCTAATTTTCCACCTAATTTAAATTTGTCCTTGCTGATTGAAATTGATCTCTGTTGATTCATCAACAATTAATCATTTACAGTCATGTCATCACTTGCATGCTTAACCTTTGAAGATGACGGTAACGTGTATTAAACGCAGGATGGGACACAAGCCACAGCTGCCATAGAGGATGGCACAACTGGACTGCAAAGATTGCCCTTCCCCAACAGTATACATTTCCCCCTCTTATTCTGAAAAGCCTAATAGGAGGAAGACTTTTGAATGCAGGATCCAACCACTTGGGATGTTGTCAAGAGAACTTCATGGATGTGTTCATGAAGTCATCAGCAGTTGAGTTGAACTTGGAAGAGACTTTGCATTTGAGTACATCTGGCAGGCTGCAAACTGCTGGAAAGAGGACTCTACTATGGAAGACAAAACATTCATACATGCACACCCACATGCACTCACCTCTTAACCATCTGGTCTCACACTAATTACAAGAAAAGCCTACCCATGAGAGTTTCACTGAAATTCTCTTCTCTTTTGGAAAGATATACAAGTGTATTTTCTTTCTATCAAATTGAACAACTCAGCCAAATGTAGAGAAATTATCTCTACAATGTTAAACTTTATTCATGTTGTAATTGCCTACATGAGCATATAATAGGGGTGTGTCTGTTATGTAGTATGTAATGTTCGAAGGCAGCTGAAGAATTCACATCTCAATTATTTAAAAAATTACTTGCCCACGTTGCATTAAAAAAAAAAAAAAAACAAGAACAATTTCCCTCTCTGTATTACACCAGGTATGCATGAATTTCATACATGTGAACATCAGTTTCATGACACATTAATCAAATTACAAGGAACAGCTCATCGAAATGCATTTAGGACTGACCAGAAATGGACAATCCTGATGCAATTCCTGAACTACAATTTGGAGCAAGATGAAATTCCATACTCAGGATAGAAGAGGACAATCAGACCAATGGGGTGAGCTCTATATGAAACAAATCAAGTTAACTAGCTCTGAATTTCAGCAGTAAATCTCTCCTAAGCTCCATTACACACCAAACCAAGGGAGGCCAAAGAGTAAACTAGACAACTTGTGGGAGTTCTGTAATCAGATCTACCCTGATGTTCCCTTTCTTTTTCAAAGACAAGCTGGATCAAGGATGTTCCATGGGTGAAAGGGGAATTCCATCACTGTCCCTTTTAAATTGCTTCTTCCAAATGCTGCTATTGGTTTCTTCCCAGTGAGTAGGGATGTAACACTAACTGTGGAAGGTCACAAACTCATGTGCCCAGAAGTACATTTCTTTTCTGTTACATAGACTCAAAAGATCTTTTATATTCCGAAGATTTGATACCGGCTTTAAAAACCGCATTACAGAAAGGACATTCAGGGCAAACGATCCATTAATAAAATATCACAAATAACTTTATAGGACAAGACCAAAATTTTAGACACAGGTAGAATATGGGAATTGAGCCCACTGGTATTTATATATGATTACAAAATGTTTGACTATATGCTGATTTTGTGATGGTGGGGATTTTTAGACAGCTGCAATGCAACATTTAGTCTTTAATGAAAATGCATACACTCTTTCAAAAAAAAGTGTCATTTAAATTGCCAGGATGAAAGTATGAACATCAACAAAGGAAAGGAAGTACTCAGTCCCTAGGTGATGATTTTCTGACCTCCTATATATTAAAAAACAGCAGCAACATTTGAAAGCCTCACTATCACCTCATTCAATTGTCTTGAGCAAATCAAATCCACCAATTGCTCATCAACTCTGACAAGTGATGCCAATAGCCCTGAGCTGAAAAGCAAGTTCCAGAGCTCTGCCTTCTGGAGTCTTTAGTTTGGGGGTTCAAAAATCTGGACAACCAGGTTTACTGCCATTTAATGGTCTGGATTTTGGCAGGCCAGATCTGAGACTTGATGTTCTTCTCTCTACCAACCCATAGCCAATGAAAAATGGCTGGGTTGGTGTCAAAAGTATAGGTCAGGAAAATGGGCTCATCATTCTTCAGTACTACATATCCCATACTTTGAAAGGTGTCTCCCATAGAAGCTTCTTCTTTTTTTTTTTTTTTTTTTTGTATTACAACTCCACTATCTTAAGTTTGCTTCTTCCTCTAGAGGTTCCACATACAGAAATCTTGTCCTAGCCCAGATCAATGTAGTTGCCTTCTCTCATTCTAAGGTCTTACAGTTCTTCTCTCTCTAAACAAGCTTGTTTGTCATCCCTTCTCATAGCTCTTCTAATCACAACCTAGACTCACTCCTCGGTCACCAGTGTTAGGATGTACTCATACCTCCACTCTGCCTGACAACCAGCTGTTCCTCTGCAGTAGTGTTGCATCCTTCAAGCTTTGGTTTCAGGGGAACATATTCTGGTAAAGGCATATCACTGTGGATTAGATAGACTTTTGTATAGATATAGTAGGTTTCTTATGTTCCTATACCCTCCTGCAAACTTGTGATATTTAGTAAAAAAAATTAAATTAAATACATGCAGAATTGGTAAGGTAATGGATGGATTGTGAAACTTGGTTTGAAAGAAAATTAAAAGGCAAGCATGTGAGTATAAATACAGCAGTTTTGCAAAAGCAGCAAATCTAAACAAAAAATAGCTTGGTAAACTACTTTTTTTAAAATTCCTAAACAGCTGGCTGGTTACAGAGCATATGTGGGAATATGCATGTTACAGAGTGTATGCAGGGACATGCACATATTTCACATAAGGGTATGTAATTTTTAAATACCAAGTGTTGAGCAGGCTTGTACATTGTAATATCTCCTTCCCTTGCTCCCTCCCTAAATGGAAGGAAAATGAAACTTCAAATGATCATTTTATTCTCTAGCTACAAGCCTGCTTATGCTTGGTGCCAGAAGACTGAAGTTCTATTTCTACCATTTAACAATTTAAATTAAACAAACAAACAAGGTAGCAAAAATCAACTTCCCTTCTAACTATTCAGATAAGAATAGAGTCAAAGGGGCACTAAATAGAATCTTTGTGTTGTGGGCAGTTCAGTAGATCTTTGGAAAACATCTCCAGAACTTCCGATTCCATTGTGCAAAGGCAATGATGCAGTTGTTTCATTCATTTCCTGGGTTTTTGGGGGGGGGGGGGGGGGTTTGGTTAAAGCATACATTGTTTCCATTGGTTTTGTATATGTTTAACTATTTCATTGATATCCCCCGTACCGTGAGATCTCTTTGTAAAGTGAAATGCAGAAATAAAGAATCCATGCTTCTCCCGATGTGATATCTCCCCCTCCTTTTAAAATGTTTTTACAACCCCTCACCCATCCTCCCCACACTACAGATTTGCCCAGAGCATGGTTTGAAGACAAGGTGTTAATTATAACCATCCTCCCAACTTAGGCTGTTCTAAAAAAGCTCAGCATAGTTGGGTCTGGTTCGCAGTTGGATGGATGACACCAAAAATTGCAGAGCTGTAAATTAGCCTAGGAAGTCAAACACAATCCGCAAGAAGGCAATGGCAATCTTACCTCTATACCGTTCTGAAAAAAATTACAGGAATGTATCCGTGAAGTCTAAAGGAGTCCAGTTCAGTTCAAAAGAAATGTTACCTTTACTGACTTCTCACCAGAAATGGTATCTCTAGCTGTTTTTATGACTGCTGGAATAACCATGTTTTTCCAAAATGTACCATATACCTATACAGCCTATAGTTCTACCCTTCTGAGATGTTTGCACATCTTGCATCCTCACCATTGCACGGGTTTCAAGTTCTAAGATACCTTAGATACCTTGCACAAAACCTTGCACAAAAACTCATCAGTAGTGGGGAGGGGGGGGGGAGACTAACTGTTATCCTATTGGTTTTTATCCATGGAAAGGGAAGGAAGCACCATCTTTCTATATCAGGACACCAAACCCATATTCCAATTCAAGCCAGATTTCTGCAAGTGCAGGATAAAAGTCTGAATGCTTCATTCACAACGGCAGTTCCAAACTGCACTGCAAAGCAAATGGGAAGCCATGGGATTAGGATAGCAATTCCCTAATGCTTTGCTTGTTTGACCATGAAAGAAGGCAGCGGGATACTTTTCCTATGTCTGAACTGCAACCTATGCACCAGCAAGTAACAATGATGAAAGGTTAAAATATAGGTGAGTGATAGGAACATTTTGTCAGATGTGGGGAAAGGGATAGTCACTCACAGGAAAAACCAAAGGGCTAATCCAGTCATTTGCAAAATAAACATAAAGTTCGTGCAAATGACAGGAAATCACTTTAATCCGTAATATTTCCTCAAACAGTGAGGACAGGTGGTAAGGCTGATAGAAAGAGCTAATTGGTCTATTGAAAAATAAGAGGAATTGCTTGGGAGAACCTAGAGTTTGCAGAAACAACAACAACTCCTCCTCCTCCCTCTCTCTCTCTCTCTCTCTCACACACACACACACACACAAACAGAAGGAGTACTGCCCAAGAAAATTAACCTCAGCAGCCAAAGCAAACTCCATTTCATTTCCATAATGTTATTACTCTTTGTGCTTTGCTACTAGTTCAGAACTTTCAAAGGAGAAGTGAATTTCCCACATGTGAAGAATGGTATTAGTCATGAGTTGGCCATGGGAGGTGTGTCCCTTTTATTTTACAATCATTTCTTTAGCGCTCTGCAGCCTCCCTGGCTTTTCCTACTTCCATTTCATCTCAAGGGAAGTTATTGGGAGGGGTCACCTCTCATAGGGTTTCTTCAAAATAGGAAATGTGAGCAGCCAGGGAGGCTTCAGAGCAAGGCAAACCTGTGTCACAGAGAAAAGCAGTAGTGCCATGTGCCACTTGCAACAATCGCATAACCTCAGAAACACCATCTGTATATATTTAAAAACAATTCTCAACCTGGGGGAAAAAACAGAAAGACCGAAATCTCCTGCACAGTATGAAAATCTTTTAGAACAAAAAAAAATGCCTTACCAATGATGAAAATGGTGAACTCCATGGTCACCATTGTTTAATTCACCTTTGATTCTTACTCAAATCTTCAGATGAACAGCTGCAGGTCAGAAGCAGAGGCCACTGATATTCTGGAATCTGCTGCCTCGTGTTTCAGTAGACAAATGGGAATCTCTGACATTCCTTATACCACTACAATCCCTCCAAAAGTACTTACTGTATTAAAACCACCACCACCACCAGTGGAGACATTTATAGCATCTTTTCTTCATCTTCCCATTATTTGATTAAAATAAGTCTATTTGGCATGTCTGTGGGAGTCAGCAGGGGAAGAGATAGTAAATGTCATCCTTTCCCACCAACTGCCCATTTAAGAAATTCTTGGCCCATCTGAATCCCATTCTAATATAACGGGTGATAAAGTGTTCAATTTAATTCCTCATTGGCTACAATTCAAGTTTTGTTAACTCTGAATTCCAGAAGAGTTGTATTTCTACTGAACATCAAGGTTTCTCCTTTATCCACAAGGTTTTGTTGTTTTTTTTGTCCCACTACACTGAGAAGTCTAGAGAACCATTTTAACTTTTAGATCTATAACAAACAGGTAGAGACATCCACATAATGGCCAGATTTTAATAGCAAAGCATATTATGACAACTGTATCATCATTTTCTGCTAAAACTAACAGGATATAGGTTATAAAACCAGCTTCATGGGCTTTTGCTAAGCTACAAGTTTTCTGTTCTTATAGACAGACAGAAAGTTGTCATAAAAGTATTGCAGGTAAACATAGAAGATATGCAGGAACACAAAGAAACAAACATGTAGCTATGTTGGCCTCTTTAGTTTGAAATAGCTTGAAACACCGTTTTAAAAAGGGGCAGTGTTTTCAGCCACATCACAAAGGGCACTCTCTGAAGACCTTGGGATTAAAAAAAGAAGTTGACCACCCCTATGTATAAGGCCAAAACAAATCAAGGAGAATTCAAAGTCTTATGAGAAGGGGCTGGTCAGAAATACTAGGCTATTCTGGACAAATAAATTTGAATGATTATAACATTACTTCCTCTGACCTCATGAATGATCTCAAGTTGTAAAAACAAAATGTGAGAGCATCTGTGGACCTGCCACCTACAAATGCTTTCTCTCCATTCCATATGGGGTAGAATCTCTTATGAGTGCTCAATGTTGAAGGAAATGCATTTTGCACCTGCTCTAGGGCACGTCTATCTGGCGCTGACAATAATCAAGGTTCCTCTCAATGAGCTTTTCCATCATTCAAATGCAGCTTCTTTGAGGATCACAGCCCAATTATTTTAAAAAATTATCCATTTAGCCCCACACATGATGTGCTTCCAATTCCAGCACCCCATATAAAATCAGCTACATGCTGTGACTTTGCAGGCACATGCACTTGGTTGAGGAAGGCTGTCCTGCAAACTGTCACTGTGTGAAGATCATTTGTCATCTGGAAAACAGATCCAACATTGGCAGAAACTTAAAGGCTGCAGTCATAGAGGAAATTAAAAGAGTTACATGGGAACTAGGAAGGACTCCCATCTCCACCCCAACTTTTTTTTTTTTCAGATGTTTATAAACAAGTCTGGGCTAAGAAGTCAAAGAAAAGGCAAAGAGAACCAAAATCGTTAACGTTTTCATGCCATATGGCAGGCATGTATTAGATTTTGCTTGTTTTGTTTCAAGCTTATGAATATCATTTCTTGATGAAAACCTTTGCAGAATGGAAGGTTTCCAAAGTTTAATGCCTAGAACAGCATGTTCCCAAAAGATGGTCTCAAGGACCACCAATAAACTGGCATGTTTTTTGATCAGCCTAGAAAAGATCATGGACCAGAGACAAGAAGAGTCACTTAAGGATGCTCTGAATATTTTCTTAATTTATCAATTTAAATTAATGACAGTTTTAAGCTATAAATTACAGCTTCAAGCTATAAACTACAGCTCTGAACTGTAACAAGGAGTGGGATGGCTCAGCTCCATAGTTTTGGTCACTGGCAAAGCAGAATCATATCTTAACCATAATTTCAACTACGATGAGGATTTGCAAAAGGTACCTAAGAATAGGGGATGCACTGCATGGCAACGGAGGAATTTATAAGAATAACGAAGCATCAGGTCAAAAGTTAATTTAGTCCAGTGTTCTGGGACAAGAAGTGGCCAACCAGATGTATCTGAGAAACACAGTTATGTGTACAATTCAGACATACAGTAAAACATAACTACTGTAGATCAGATATGGGGGAGGGGGCAGTCCATCCCACATGGGAGAGAGGAATGTGTGGACCTGAAGCAAATCTGGAGGAAATATTTGTGCACCACTAATAAAGTGCACAAAAGGGGAACAGAGTTCTATATGCAATGCACACTTGCTGATTTATATGCATTAGATGCAGATTTGGAAAGAATTCAATAATTGGAATAACTACACATCTCCCTAGTGAAGAAGGAACTAGGTAACCCACGAGCCTGCCTCACTTTCCATAGGAATTACAAATGCCCTGCTCTCACTCCTTACAATGATTTAGTTTTAAAACGGACTTGACCAGGCAAATTGAGAATGTCAAACAGAGAGAGAAAAACCCAAGTTAAATATAAGGCATTACAAGATGCAAAGGAAAGAGGAGGACTGGGTTTACCAGATTTGAAATTATATTTTGCTGCCTGTTGTTTAACTTGGATGAAAGAGTGGGTGTTGCTGAGAAATAGAAGGCTGTTGGAGTTAGAAGAACATGATCTGAGATTTGGCTGGCATGGATATCTATGGTATGACAAAGCTAAGGTGAACATAGATTTCAAAAATCATTATTGTCAGGCGGGCTGTTCTTAGAGTATGGAATAAATATAAACTTAGGTTTTGCCAGAAAACAGCTTTGTGGCTTTCAACACAAGAAGCTTTTTATAGATAAGAAGTGATAAGTAAACATAAATAGTTAACTTATTGTGATGTACTAGAATTTTCTTAAGGGGATTGTAAAATAAAATCAAGGGAAGATTTGATAACAGAAGGATATACTTGTCAGGGCTTTTCTTATGTACAATTATCAGAAAGGTTTGAAGTGGATAAAATATTTTATGGTTCTGACCAATGCAAGACTGAGTTTGAAATAGAACTATGTACAAATGATGAACATATTATTGCCAAAATGTATAAACTTTTGTTGAAATATGAGACAGAAGAAGAAGAAGAAGTGAAAGAATGTATGATAAAATGGGCTAAAAATTTTGACTATAATATACAAATGGACCAATGGGAAAAAATGAGGTTGAAAGGATTGAAATTTACATTATATTCTAGCCTTAAAGATAATTTTTATAAAATGATGTATCATTCATATGTGTCACCAGAGAAATTATCTAGAATGTATAAAGGTACTTCGAATCTTTGCTGGAAATGTGAACAACATGAAGGGACATTTTATCAGGTTTGGCAGACATGCAAAAAAGACAAAAAAATGTGAACACAAACAAATATATTAATTCAGAATATTTTAAAGACTATTGTACAATTGAAACCAGAGGCTTTTCTTTTGGGATTAATGGACAGACAGCTAGAAAAAAGCCATGAAACTTTGCTTTTATACATGACAACTGCACTGAGATTATTATATGCTCAAAAGTGGAAAAGTTTGACACTACCCACAACAGAGGAATGGTTTGTGAAGATGATGGGACTAGCGGAGATGGCTAAATTGACTTCCTTGATTAAAGAAAAAACAATATCTACATTCATGGCTGACTGGAAGCCCCTTATAGACTTTTTATATGAAACAGAAAAAAAATGCACTTGTGACTTGTGGTTTTGATGATTAGGGGGAAAAAAAAGATTGGGAAATAGAAAAAAGTAAACTTTTTTGTAATCATAGAGTAAGAGATAACTCTGTAATTTATATTTGCTGCAAAGGAAATCAGAAGCTTCTTTCTACTCCTTTTTATCTTTTCTTTCTGCACTTTTACCTTTGTTCTTTTCTTCTTCCTTTTTTTCTTTATTTTCTTTATTCTGTATTAGTTCGTGTTAGTTTTTATGTTGCCTTTAAAACATACATACACACATACATACATATATATATGAATGTCAAACAGAAGCATGTCATTCTAGAATAAAACATGTGTGCCCCCCCCCCCAAATGTGTATCTAACTGGAAAAACTAGAAGGAAGAAGTTAATTTGTGGTCCTCTAGATGTTGTCAAGGTACAACTGAGAATCCTTCACACTTGGCCATGTTGATTGTGACTGTTGGGAATTCAAGTTCTGGAATATCTGGAGAGCTACAGACTGCCCATTCTTGCTCAGACCCATGATTTGGTAGATTTGAACATGTCATCGTGTTGAGCAAGTATGTCACAGCATGGAATTCCCTGCAACAAGCAACACTGTGTGGAAGTTACACAAGTGGCATGCTAGGGAAAGGAAATTCTTCAGGCTGGGCCTTGTTATCAGAAAACATCCTATCTTCCTATCTGGTCAAAGAAACAAAGATTTATGTCATTATAAGCTGCTATAAGTTAGTTGCTATAAATCATTCAGATTTGACATGGAGAAGCCTAAAGCAATGAGAATCACAGTGCAAGAAAGACTTAAACTACATTAACATGAATTCCAATGTTTCTAGCTAAAAAAAAAAAAATCTTACCTTTTTATAGGATTCATCCTTTCAATGTTTTATCCAGATTTAATGCATAGTTATAGAGTTATTAGCAACCTGCTAACTCCCCCTCCCCCTGAAAAAGGCTATCAAAATATTTAAGCCAAGGCCATATGCCAAGGATGTTGGAACTAACAGTATCTGAAATTCTCTTCAAGTATTCGGATGAATATATGGAGGGTTTGAAACTGAGAAGAGCAGGGGGAACATGAGACCCAGAAGTACAAATATGCCCCCAGAATTGTCTGTTGGTAAGTACCAATCTCACTGCCCCTTTTGCCTAGATAGGTAGACAGACACACGTGTAATATAAGCATCTAATATCCTAGAAGCTATTTGGCCCTCTGATAAATAGGTATTTATCAGCCTACTATGGCAACCTTTTTGGGAATGAGCCACACATGATCCTAGAGTTGCAAGTATTTCCCTGACCCAAATAAATTGCCTACTCCCGTAGAAGAGAATGAAATACATTCTTTTCTCTCCCTAACCTCCACACATTTAGACAGAAATTTGAAGAACAGCAGCAGTATCATTGCCCATTAGACAAACTTCACTTCTCTGTGTTGGAATTATGTCCACATGTCCAAATGCATTATTTTATATGAAACGATAAACTGTATTTGCAAGTCTACAAAGACTTAAAAAAAACAAGATATCAAAGCACAGAGGGAAGGTCCCAAAGATCTTCACTGCTGGTCAAACGCCACACTGTCCTATGATCCAACAATTCAGCAATAAGAATGGCCTGAACCCTAGCTATTTATTTTTATTATTTTACAATTATTTTACAATTGTAAATTCTTGCAAGGAAATAGCTGTGACTGCTGAGGACACCAGATGGGTGTGCCGTATGTGCAACAGCTGGTTGTCTGAGTATGAAGGTCTGACCTTCCACCTACATTCTATATTTGGTGAGAATGATGTTAATGCCAAGTGGTCATGAAATTATTTTGTCTATTCTAGCATCTTCAAGCTGCTTCCTATTTGTAATTGGATCCATTACTTAATACAGATCTCAACTGATGCACAAAGGCGCATCAGAAATGTGTGTTCAGTATGGTTCATATTATTATTACATAAGGATGAATTCCCTTGATCAAACTAGCAGCTGATATGAGCCAGCCTCCTGTTTTACCATAGCAGATAAATAACTCACATACTGTAATGGATCAGCCTACAGCATCATCTTGATAGCAACAATGTCTTTGGGCCCCCAAAAGTCCTACAGCAATGCTAAAAGGTAATTATGTGAAAACAAAGGTCACATTGTTATGTCACATCCATCATTTGACTTAAGGTCATGTTTCCCCACAGTAGCTAATCAAGGGAATAGTCACAGAATATTTCTTTCATAAAATCAAGTGGCAAGTTGGAATTTCACACTTCTATTTTGCTTAGAACTGATAGCACTGACTCTTCAGGCAGGATTTATTCTACCTGAATAAAATAATTTCCTAATTCAAGTTTTTCTCTCTTTCTAGTAGCAACATGGCACATTCACTGTGTCACAAAGTTCATTTCATCAGGCCAGATAAAGACTTAATGGCCACATTTGTACACAATGCCAAACCTTTGCTGAAGTACTTTCCTTCAATAAAGGTAACAGCAAAGCAGGTCCTCGAGGCTGTTTTGTGAAGCAGTATGGCCTTCTCGCTTCTAAGAGAAATGAAAATTTACCAAGTTCTTCAGTTTGCTGTGCTTTACAGCTTTTTCTCACTGTTGTCAGGCACTTGCAAATACCAGAAGAGGCTTCTGGACACATGCCTGATCTGCAGAGAAGTCTGTTTTGGCTTTGGTGAGTGCTGCTGAAGAACATGGAGAGAAACAAGAGATGAGGCAAGTTCTCCTCTTAACGTTCTCCACCTGCACTCACCAAAGTTAGAACTTTTGCATGTGAGGGAAATAAGAGACATGAGGAATTTCAAGGAGAAACTTACCTTCTTATCAAGGTAAACTCTTATTTTTTGTTTCAACAAAGAGAACCATATCTTTCCTACAATGTGAAGCTCTTCAGGGAATTAACTCAAAATGGTCTCAAACAGGTCTAAAGCATAATCAGTTTTAACTTTGGTTAATGGGATGGGTTTGGAGTCTGGGTTTGAGGGAGAGGATTACCATGTGAAAGCCCATACTTGTGGCTAATTTATAGGTTCACCGTATTGTGCAAGCCCAGAATGTGGATTAATTCAGCAACTTAATTAAGAGTGTTGGGAGAATATAGATGCTATATTTGGTCCAGATTCTTTCCAGTTAAACTTCCATAAAAGCAAGGCTAGAGTTAATTGTGTGACACCTATCTCATCTTGCTATCTTTGGTCTAGTTCCTACAAGTTATGCTTCTGAAAACTGATCTAACAACATTTAACATTTTCTGTCCACAATCTAGCTGTAGAGTTTAGAGAGTCTTATCAAGCTTCACCTTGTCATTCCTCAGATGCCTAAAGTCTGTTTCATCCTCAGCTTCCTATGTCTGTACTTCTGTGGAAGGGGTATTCATGAGAAGTCAAATATATGCCTTGCACACAGATGGGGTCCCAAATTCCATCACTCAAAGTTGTATGTGGAGAATTGGATCTGGTCTCAGTCCCAGAACTAGCCCCTCATCTATTATAGTGAGCTGAGTGACATCTGGAGACTGGACTGTCCTCCCTTACCTCCACTCTTGGCATCATTTAGTTCTTCCTAAAAGATGTAGTAGAAAGGCAGGAATTTCTGCCTCATCCGGCATAAAGTTCATCCAGTATATACATACCTTCCCTGAGAAAGACATCCAACTGATGACTGAACAATAGCCAGCCCACACCTTTGCTGACTGAACGATATATGAAGCAGCTCTGAATGGTTCTTATAAGAGGTATGCAAAATATTTCAAGCTTGAACCAGCTGTTTTGAGCTCAAAAAAGGCTATTCCAACAATTCCAGAAGAGTTTCATGATCAAAACAGCTCCATTTTTCAGTTCAAAACAGATGTTTTGAGCTTGAAGCAGCGAAAAGTTACACTTTGGGGCATTACTCATGGGTACCTACAGAGAGAGCAAGATGAGGCAAATGACAAAATGAGCATTGCAACATCATGGCACAAGCTCCATCCCCTTTGTACATGTGTTGTGACATGACGTGTGCATACATAAGGGTTGGGGCATCCACTGTGAAATGCTTGTTTGGTCATTCTGACAAAACCATGGAAGTTCTACAATCATTTTTGGAGACTTCTGGAACGGAAGGAGAGCCAGTTTCAAACTCAGAACAACTGTTTCAAACTCAAGATGGACTGTTTTGAGCTCCAAATTCAAACTTTTTGCATGCTCCTACTTCCCATAAAGCAATCCATAGGGAAGATTCACTAGAGAAACTAAGGGACACCACCCCACACCTTCCTTGATGGGCAAAGGTGAATCATGAAACAGAGCCAATACTCTAGATTTCACCGAAAGGTAAAGAAACGTGCTGGTGGTTAGGAACTTCTAACAATTGGAGTAGACGCTATTGGGTTGGTGAACAAATAATCTCAACTGATTTAAAGCTGCTTTGTATATCCTTAAAATATACCTGTCACACTGTCACTGCTCTCCCCAGGGGTCAAATTTATGAATGGCACATTATGCTACATATTAGGCTACATCCCCAACAGAAAATGCACAAACACAGAGGATCAAGCGAGGATTATGATTTCTAATTTCCATTCATAGGCTAAGCACCATTTTCTTAAAACCACCAGTGAACTATACCAGGACTTGTTCCAGACATATAAGCTGTTGTAATGATATATCAAAAAGACTCATTTCAAACAGAACCAATTCATCTCCTTGACATTTCAACATTGCTCCCACCAGTCTGATCTTGTGGTACTTTAGACATTTTTCATATTCACACTTCTATAATTGTGAATTATTTCTGACAGTATAAAATATGGCCTTTAAGGGTATCTGAAATTACAGCATCATCTCACCAGTTTGGTGATATATATCACAAATTATTCCTCTCACTCCCCAAAAGCCCAAAAGATAAAACATTTTTTCCCTTACCAGTTGGCAAAAGGAATACATTCTCTGGTGAGATTGAAATCTATCTCTAGTATCATTGTCATCATCATCATCACTATTATAATTATTATTTCATTAGATTTAGATGCCACCCAAATCTAAACGGCTTCTTCATTCAAATCTAGCCTTCTTCGTTCTTTTTATTTTCTTAAATATTCAATGTGAGATCAGAGGTCAGCACCTTTTTCAGAGGCTGGACATGCTGCAACAGGTAATTAAACATGTCTTCAATCTTGACGAACATCAAAACCTTGAAATATTTCAGGCGAGGGCACCAAAATATCATGTAACATTTACAAAATTAATTTAAAGGTTCCACGGTCATCATCTCAAAGCATTACAAGAGGTTGGACAGCTCAGCTGTAGATGCTATATTTCTAACCTCTGCAAAATGATATACAAACATTTACTCTTCAGCTGGGGGATTCACACCATAAATCACAGGATCTGTTTTGTAAGTCACAGGTCAGTCTTAAATAGTTCCAACACAGCAGGGCTGGAAGGCAAGAAGTTAAACCTCCTCACACAACAGTCCAGGAAGATATCCCTCTACATCTTCCACTCACTGTAAAAATGCTACTTACACTTCACCAACTACTTTATGTCTTGTTTTGCCCTGTTATCTTTGACCCTCCCTCAAAAGAAATTCCTTGAGTGTAACAGGTGCTACACTTCTGAACTTGCTTTCCCAACCAAGGAATCCTTCCTAGATTTCTCATCTGATATAGTTCCCAACTGCTGGCAGACTTCCCCCTTAATTGTGATTTTTTAAAAAAAATACCTACAAGAAACATTTTCAATTACAATATTAACTTTAAACATTTCCTGCCATTTGGACTAGGCTAATTGAAAGCATATGGAATGGGTAATAACATTCCATACTGCTGCCTTCTTTGAAAGTGGGGAAAAGTGCAGAAACTGCAAACATGGTTGTACAACCAGAGATGTCCATGTGGGGGGATCAAGGATGAAAGCTCCACTGTTTCAAACA
The DNA here is from genome assembly GCA_030867105.1 of Liasis olivaceus. Taxonomy (NCBI): domain Eukaryota; kingdom Metazoa; phylum Chordata; class Lepidosauria; order Squamata; family Pythonidae; genus Liasis; species Liasis olivaceus. The sequence continues at coordinate 16,185,084 of CM061359.1, forward strand.
TGCGTCCAAACATGCACAGCCAACTCTTCACCATTCCATACATGCATCATTATATCATACATGACACAGCTTGCACCATGATGGTACAATGCTGCTTTAATCATCTGCATGTCTCTGTGTGGGACTAGTGTTCTTTTTCTTCCCATAAATACAATCCAGCGTGTGCTTACTTGACCAGTGAAAAGGAGAGAGTGGCCAACAGTTTTGATTCTAATGCAAGAACCCTGATGAGCTATTCAACCCATTGACATTCACTTCATTTGCTGCTGTACATGAGCTCTAAGAACTGTGCAGTGCTTCCAGCTGATGGACAAAAAGGTGCTTCAGAGCATCTATAGGTGCACAAAAAGCAAATAACTCCTGTAAGACAAAACATGCATGATCTTAGAGTTGGCTGCAGCTACATGAATCTAGGGTCCTATGGTTGGCTGCGGCTGTCTTAAGGAATTGCAGGCCGCTGTTCAGTGAGTGCCCCTGCATGCTCCATCATGAAGCCAAAGTACTGCACCACCTACTAGTCACAAGGGCACCCGTGCTCCTGCTAAAGTAGGGGTGTACAACCTCTTCATGGCCAAGGGCCACACTTTCATGAGTTTAACGGCATCACCCCCCAATAAGTAATGAGTGGTCATTCTTTTTAAAGATTTTGGAAAACACATTCAGGGCTTTTGTGCCCAGTCCCTGCAAGCACCAGAGAGAAACTGGTGGCCAAGATTTGCAATGGCCAAGGCACTGTAAAAAAAATATGCAGGGTTGTGTTACGGTATAAGCCTTATAACAAAAATGGTCCAATTTAAAAAAAAAAAAAAACAGTGGTCAGATTCCAATTGTCCACTGGAGGCTTTGATGGCCCTTGTGAGATGGGTGGTGTCTAACTTTGAAATATAAATAAATAAAATAAATAAATATCCTTAAATTTAGGGAGAGATCAAACCTTTCTAGGGCAGGTCTGAGAGGGCCTAACCTTTCACACAAAAAGATCTCACCAATGGGTGTGGAGAAATAGGAGGATATTCACTATCTCTCTTCTGAAAATGTTTCCCCAGAATGGGACTCCTAATTATAGAGTTAAATCCAATGTACATGTAACTTGGGCATATGTAGACCCTATTCAGAAATTCAGCCAGGGGTGGGGGGAATAGAGAGTTGGGCACAAATGAGCTTTAAAAAATTCCACAAATTTGGTGGGTAGAGAAAATGAATGGATTTCTCCAAATTTCTCTAGGAAGGGGAGAAAGTCTCCCACAGTTTCTTAAAGGCAGGACTTAGTGCTGTAACTAGCACGGCTCTGAGGAACAAAAGAAATTCCATGGGAGGACTCCCTTTCTGATGTCTTCCCTTGGTATTTAATGGAAGGCTGCAGATTGATGGAGAAATGATCCTACAATAAATGACAGGACTTTGGCTATCTTGTCACTCAGTAAATGCTGAAAAACCACAATCTACACAGAATTCCTCCAAAATTCTCTTCTTCTTTCCAAGAATTCAAGAGCAAAATCTCCTTCATCAAAATGAATTAGAACTGATTCTTTAAAATACAGGTAGATTTCTCTGCCTAGTACTAAATCATCATCATCATCATCATCATCATCATCATCATCATCATCATCCCTATGCATGGATGTCCACAAACTCATTGAACATCTGTATCTGGCTAACTATGTCTCTTGAGAAGCTTCTGAGGGCTTTTCAAGCAGATCATACTGGGCTCCAACAATTCATAGCAGTTTTGAGCACTTGTCAAAATCCTTCTCAAGATAATAAAGATAAGACAGGTAAGTGCTGTCTAATGGTATTGATTTTTAGCGCTGATATCATCTGAACAAGTAACATAAGGGCAGAAAATGTATTTCTACCATTGCATCAATGACAGTCTGACATTTGCTGTTATCGGCTGAAAACCCAAATGCAATTCCCATCTGACTTGTTCCACATCCATATGACTTCCATCTATACATGCATCATATATATGATTTTATACACATACCCTACTCTTTAAAGCCCAAACTAATTTTGCTTTCAGCAGTCCTGAGCAGAGCTAGTCAAACCAAGGTCAAGATATATCTGCATGGTTCGCCTGCTGTGCACTTCAAACTTACAGTAGGCCTGCCAAAAAAGAATTTGGCAAGAAAGAAGAAAATCCCCTTTTCCACACTGATAGAATCAGAAAGGCAGACAGTAATGGAATCAGCAAATTTCTTATCCAAGGAATCTCTAACTAGGTCATATCTATACAACTGTTAGTTCATTTGCACATACCCTGAGTTGCTAGTTAACCAAGGACTTTTCATTATGTTGACACAGCAACATTGGACTAGATCTGTAACAGGGGAGTAAAGGGGCAATAAATACTCCCCAAAAAATGAGGGTAAGAGATTGCTGACCGATTAGATAAATGCAGGTTTCTCAGTCTAGACTACTCGAGTCTCCCAAGGCCATACTTTCCAGTGACTATATTATCATCATTATTACGAGGTCTTTCAATCGGAATTTTCTTTTGAAGGAAATACAATTGGCCATCATAACATTTGCTTTTAGATAACAACTGAAGACAGGATCTGGTGGATAACAATTCCAGGACCATACAAGTGTCTTTGATTGGCAAGTAAATGTATGTATGCATGCGTATGCATAAACAAAATGAATAGGTTTTTTTTAATTTTTGCATGTATTATTTAAAGGGTTGTTGGTTTATTATTGAAGGCTTTATTTAATATTTCTTTAATCGGATTTCTGGGAGCTGTACTGAACTCTTCAATAAAAAGCTGTATAGAAATAAAGTCATGCTGTTATTAATTTGAATTTCTTCCCAAAGGACTTTGGAGATGGAGCATCTCAGGAAAGGATGACTCAAGGAAACCAATGTAACCCATAAAAGATGTGATTATCCTTAGTGGGGTAAGATAATTCCAGCAATCTTCACCATATCCATCTCATCTTTCAAGAGCAATCCCAAATCAAAGGTGTGCTCTTGAAGCAGGAGAAGATAAAACAATTCCAAACTACACATGATGGATGAAAATGTTGTCTGCAGTGAAAATGGAGGTTAGTATTATTGATGAACAACATCAATGGAATCAGCGAATGCATCCAGTTGCAGCTTTTGGACCACTGATACTGTAAAATACACAAGCTTCTGGGCCCTGTTTTATGCAGATGTCTGGCATATAATCAAACACTACATGTTTCACAATTTATGGGGAATTCAGCTAGAAATGGGCCAGCACTGTTGGAACCCTCTTCTGCAGAATGTGAAGACCTGGGATTCTTTGGGCAACCAAATATTTCATTATCAGACCCAACTCATGAGGGAGGGGGGTCAAAACTTTCAGATAGAGGATTGGGGGGAGGGAGTTAAGGAGTATTTTGGAGAATTGGGGGTAGGATTAAGGAGTAAAATGGGTGTCATAAACCTTGGAAAGATTTGAAGCACTTAAAACTGAGTTGATTTTACCTTAAGGCACTCCCCAGCCCCAAGATCCAGGCTAACAAGATCAGCCACAGCTGCTGTTGTACCATCTTGGAAGGACCCAAGATAAAAGATGACTAATTTTGCTCTACAGATTAGTAACCAGTCAAACAATGTCTCTACCAAAAGTAGGCAATCTTAGTCATAGATTTTAAAGGCCCTCTGAAAATGAGCAGTTCTCTAGCAAGAGTTTCCTGTTCCTCCCACTGGGGAGCTTCCGAACCATGTTTTGGCAAATGGGACCCATGACAGACTACTGACAACCCTGCTTCTTTAGGATGTAGAGAACCAAACCTTCCTCTGATACTGATTGCAGATCAAAGAATGCCAATTTAAGGAGCATGTACGCTCCTTGCCTAGCTGTTCCCTTACGGCCTTTTTGAGCTTGACTTCTGGAGTTTGCTTCTGTCAGCCAGATACAGTTCTATCCTAAGCAGATGTTGCATCTGCAGTCTCTGAACTGCCCTCATAAGTCCGACTGCAAGAAAGCTGCAGCTCCTCTATTCTTCATTTCTAGTGACATTACACAGAGAGTTTCTGTCTTTGGTCTCTCCCAATAAATTTTATACACAGGCAAGAGTAGCGCGCCAGCAGCTGAGGGACAGGATTTTCTGAATTGCTCGCACACATACTCCAAACCAAGCAAGATCAAAGAATCCCCGCAGTCTGTTAAAACGCCACTGCTTCCAAATCCCATTGTGATGTTTCGGGTTTGAAAGACTAGGCCATCGCACTTGCATTGCGGGGAAGCTACGGCTCATGAAAGGAACAATGGAACAATTAGCGCTGCCAACCATGTAAAGCAGTGCAACTGTTCGTTTAATTGCCATGACCAAAATGAATAGGAAAGAAGGGCAACCTAATTGTGGAAAGGGGAGGGGGTGTGGAGGTTGGCAGTCACAAGCATCACATTGATATCCGAGGTTGGGTTCACATATCACAGCAAGGTATAGTTCATTTGGTTACTAACCAATGGTGACTGGATGCATACAACATGCCAAGCAAAAGCCAACCACATTATAGCTTGGCCTGATATGTAGGCCCAGCAAGTGACAACAAATGTAATGAAGTCATGACACAAATGCCATGACTTATGTATTTTCACCCGTTGCTGCGATGCAGGTATGCCATTGCAGAATTTGTGTGATGTTGTCATTGGGGGTATTAGGTCCTTTGACATTATTGTGGTTTGGTATGGATGCAGCAGAGATCCAATCAACAGAATGCTCAGATTATAATTCAAAATTCATTATTACTTTTTTTAAAACTAGTCATCTCTAGGGATTTCCAACTGCATCAGCCCAATGACACTTCTTCATCTGCTCCAAGACTCACCACCAGATCCAATTCCAGGTGTTCAGAGTAAGATCCCAAAACTCTGCTATGGAGAACTGCATGATCAAACTCCTCCATGAACGAACTCAGCAACACTGTGCAATCTTAAGGGCTCCACTTAGTCTTTCTGCAGACAGTGCACCAATATCAAGGGATGAGCCAACAATACAGGTGTGTACTACTTTTCACTCTGTAACATGGTGAACACGTCAAGTGAAGTGGCAAAGAGTCCAGCTGAGACAGTCTATTCTTCCCTATCTGTGCTGACTGCAACAGCTCTCCAAACAGATGGGGCAGATCAGATCTTTCCTTGCACATACAGGCAGATGTGCAAGAACTGAGCCTAAGACCTAAATGCAAAGCGTGCTCTCTACCACAGAACTAATTTTCTCAACCCTCGTCCAATAATCATTGACAACGTCTTGCAGCAATGACCATCAGATATGCCCTGAAAAAAAATCTAGATCACCATTAGAGGGCAGCAAAGTAGAAGAGAAAAGCCTTTGCTGCCATCTAGCGGTCGTCTGGATTTTTTAGCCCATATTGAAAGGCTCTTTTAGAGCATTCATACTCCTGAGTGCTTCATTACATTACTTTACCTTGCTGCTTGTATTCTCTGCTGTGTTCATGCTACTGAGTTGTATTGGTACAGCTAGTGATTCTATACCCAAAGAGCTCGTTACAACCAGATGGTGGTGGAGTCAAAGGGATCTCCTTTAGCACTGTACTGTAGATGTCCTTATTCCACTGCAAGTATTCCAAGATGAACTTACTTTTCAACCCAAGGAACTCTATACTTTTCTTCAAAGAGGAGTCCTCTGAAGGCTAGTTAAAAGTAAATCCTCCATTAAACCAAGCTTGGTTCCTAATGATTTCTTGCACGCCACATCGTTTTCTTGGCAACAATACAAAAATATTCTTCCATGACCTTTTTCTGGATTTTTCTTCAATCTAGCCTGTAGTTCTGAGATTTCCTGGCCGTCCCCATCTAAGAGTTCCAACCTTGCTTAATTTTTGGAGATCAGCTAAGATGGACTAGGTACACAAATTGTGGACTGGTGCACCATATGCCTCTCCAAAGCCTTGAGTGCAATTACAGAAACTCTCCAAAAATGCCACTACATTGCAGGATTTAATCTGACAGAAAGAAAGAAACAGAATTAAATACACGGGGCCTTCATGAGACTGAATTATGTTTAGATTTAATTTGGTCAAGCTTTCTTGCTTTTTGTCTACCCATGCTCATTTTTTGAAGCATGCCCCCTCAACGTGTCCCACTGCAACCCTCAACTACAAAAAAGTTGTATGCATGCATACATGGATCTATGCACCCCGTGTTTCCCTTGTACAGCAAACAAAGATGCATCAATGTTACTCCACCATGTCCAATCTCAAAGAATACATAATTAAATGTTTGATGGGGCCCTTCTATGGAACAGAGGCCAAGACCCTTGAATCTCAAGATCTCCTTTGGGAAACTTCTTTTTTCATTACAATATTTGGGATTCATTCTACAAGTATCCCTATAGACAAATGAGTAGTAATACTGAGACTAAAGATAATACCTACTGTACAGTGCACGATAAACCTGAGCTTTAATAAACTGTTGCCCATCACTGTCATACATATAACTGGAACATTTGATGCAGAAAAGGAATTCTCATGGATCAACATCTGCCCTCCAAGTGTTCCCATTATTCAAGAATCAACTGGAGAACCACTGTTTCTCATGCAGTGATACCATCTCTAACTAAAACTCTTGCTGAATGCCAAGAAATTAAGGGTGAGGTGGGGCGGAGGCAAATGTTGCAAGATTTTGATAAATGTGCCAGAAAGATCTCACTGCAGTTGTTTGGAGAGTTTTGACAGGAGATTGGCTTCCCAAATTGCACTAATCCATAGTTTGTTTAAACATAGCCTACCAACAAATCGCAATGGGTTGAGTTTGCAAAAATCTGCCAAGCCATAAAGCATGGCTTATGAACCACAACAGGAGGATTCACACATCCTGCTAAAACCAAAATGTATAAATCACATGAAGACTTAGCAGGATGCAACAACCCAGACCGTGAATCTTGGTCTCATAAGATATAATTTAATTGGCTTCTTAACAAGACGTTCCCTAGCAAAGCTCATCCTGAAGGCCTGGAAGGAGGATCCCCACTAAGCCAACTGAAGAGAACAAGTGTAGTGGAAGGGAAAGAGACTGAAAACCAAGCAACATGTAACACTTACCAAACCTGTGCACGTGGATATGGCAACGGAAGAAGAACTATAGTTCCTTATAAATCCCTGATAGAAACACTGTTCAATGTCACGATCCTGAGAGTCTTCAAGGCCATCTTTCCCAAGCACCTGGACAGTCACATGCCGGCTCAGAAAGTCCGAGGGCTTCAGCTCCAAATGCAGTTCCTGTCCAAATGCTGAAAACCTGTAGTGCAAGGAAGCCTTTGAGTTCAGGGTGGATCTCCTTCTTCTCGCGCTGTGCAAAATGTCGTGCGAGAGATAGGATCCGCTGGAGTCCACCTCAACAGGAGTAACAAGGATGTAATCTGGAAGAAGGTTAAGAATGGGGTTAGCCACCAGGCTTCATCTTCCACAGGCATCTTTGGGTCTGAGTATTTGTTGAGCCTGCTTCCTTTGAAAGTCAACTCCCATGAGACACATCATCAGAGCCAAACATTTAGAGCAGTGTTGCCCAAACTTGGTCACTTTAAGATGAGTGGACTTCATGCTGGCCACAATGGCCACAATCACCTTTCATTGGGCTGAAACCGGGAGTCTGTCACTTATCGATTCAGCCATGAATGCCCAAATTCTTCTGAAATATGGTTTGGATGCTGCTGGCTGATCCTCAGGGCACAGTCCTTTTCGTTTGCTATTTCTTTTATTATGGTTTTTACTCTGACCATAACCTCTATTATTTTATATGCCACATTTTATATGCCACATGCAGCCATTTTGGGATCAGAGCAGCTTATGAATTGAAGTACATAAAATAAATAGTGTGGGGCCACTCCTCCCACCCCCCTCCCAAGTCAATTGCAAAAATTATAAAATATGGTTGCTTTGTTCCTTGCTCCTGGATCTATTAGGAGAGGCAGAATGCAGGCTTTCCTGGTCATTCTCGTGGAGACGTTTGTCATTTATCTTAATACGATGGCAAAGAATCACCCTCGCTGGAAACTCACTGGATACTTTTACTCTTCTCAGCTTAACCTACCCCATGGGCTCTAGTGGTAAATGTGTGAGTACTTTATATGCCACCTTGAGCTCCTGGAGAAAATCTAACAATGATCCTCATAATAAGATTATCCCTCTCACTTTGGGCTTCAGGATTTCTAGTTTCAGAGTCCTGTTCTGCCAACAGGCTATAAAAACTTCGGTGGAGTCCTTGGGGTTCTCTGAGCTTGGTTCTTTTCTTCCAAATGTTTCATTACCCAGCTAGGTAACATCTTCAGTGCTAACTGAACTCGGTAACATCTTCAGTTTAGCACTGAAGATGTTACCTAGCCAGGTAATGAAACATTTGCAAGAAAAGAACCAAGCTCAGAGAACCCCAAAGACTCCACAGTTCAACCCTGAGCTACACATATTCACCTCTATTGGTGTAAAAACTTCATCCAGCTGCCATACAAATATGCCAAGCAACACTGAGCTGTTGATCTCTTCCCCTTCATTTCCCACAATCCCCCAAATGGTTATCTAGTCAAGGGGCTCGGGGAAGTTAACAAGATGGCCAAATCCATCTGCCTTGTGCTGGGGGAGGGTGGAATAAAGAAAGGGCAGGAGAGGGTGGCCCTGAACACCTAGCCAAGAGCTGATTCTGGTCCTGGATTCACTGCAGAAGTAGTCCCACTGAGAACCATTTGTATGGAAGAACATCTAAGATGGTCAAACTATGCAGATGATAGGATTGCAAGTTCCAGGTTACTCTAACAATACCCTGGCTTGCTTCCACATCCCTCTGCTATTTCATAAAACCCTGGGCACAAGGGCTTAGAAAGGCCCATCATTCTTGTTTGTTTTTTAAAGCGCCATAGATATCCATGGTTCCATGTCATCAACAATGATGGCATTTGAGACGCAGTGTCTGAAGCAAGGAAGTTAGGGTTGGTGCCAAGCCATTTAAGCTCTAGGCTCCAGCTTAAAAATGTATCTTATCACCCGAGCACTCAGCTGAACTCCTCCATTGCCTTCTGATCTCTTTTGATAACAGCTTGTAGTTTAATATTTTAAGCTTCTTACAGTTTTAAGTCAGCTATTTTTAGAGGGCCATTATTAGATTCTTTGTGTTTTCATACGTTTGCATTTATTAATAAAGGGTTTTAAATCCCTCCTTACATTGGGCTTTTTATTTTTTAACCCTGAAAAGAAATCAAAGACATAAACGCAAGAGAGCAAGCCATGCTCCTAAGCTGGGAAGAAAAGCCCCCCCCCCCCCTTTGCGTGGAGAAACAAATATGTTTTTGAAGGGAGCTGTTCCTCCTCTTAACAAGCTTGCAAATGCAGGACCATTGCTTGCTTTTTCCTGTAGAGAGGGGAAATGTTCAGTGGAGAGCATCTCACTTTTCACCAGCGGTGTTAATCAGAATTTCAGGATGCTAAGCAAGGCCAGTAGCCAAAAATACAAGCCGCTGCATGAGAAGGGAATTCCCCTGGTTAACAAAGGCTCCAACACTCCAGAGCAAACACTCCGCACACCAGGATGCATTTTCGCCACAGCACTGGGTTCATTAACATGCCTAGTAAATACACTGCACTTCAATCTTCCTCAGCTGAGCGGGATATCCACAGCTGCACAGCCCTGCATGGATATCTTAAGGCAGCACATAACACCGCTGGTTTAAAATTCTTTATTACCGCCCGCAGTGGAATGAAAAAAGCACATCATGGAACTGTTTGGAACCTTATGCATCGTTTTTAATGTGAAATTAACTTTTAATCAATGATGGCCTTCTGCCTCCTGCTCTCTTTGAAATCTAGGAATCATTCCTTGCCTGTTCACACATGTTTTCCTAGAGAGCGACTTCTCACCAGCTTCCCACCCCCTCCCAATCCTCATTCTCTCTCTCTCTGCACAAAGGGTTAGAAATGCTTGATTTTCAAGTAATTCTTTCTGATACTATGCTTTAACTTTTTTTTTTAAGTGAGATTAACCTTTTTCTTACCAGCCATTCTTCCCCCTTCTTTTTAAGGTCTCCCTCTGTATTTCTTTCTTTTCATTCATGTTATGAATATGCATTGACATAGAACTTGCCCTAGTACTGATCAATAATTATTTCCCTCTGCCTCTTGTTTCTACAGAAGTACATTTTCCAAATAACCACTGTAGTAAGAGCAGTGTTGGATTAAGACTGGGGAGGCCCAGGTTCAAATCTACTCTCAACCACAGAAGTAGCCAGACATCTTCTCTTAGCCCAATCTACCTCACAGGCTTATTGTTGAGGAAAAACTGGAAGAGGGAGTCTTATTGCATCCCCTTGGGCTCTCAGAAGAATGAATTAATTAATTAAGAACGAAATACACTTGTTTCAAGGTAGTCCAGACAAGAAGCACAACTACTTGCATACAAGGTTGCAAGGTAGTCCAGACAAGAAGCACAACTATGAGTACCAGCTCTGTCTTTATTGTAAGATTACATTAACAGAATCTTGCAAGTCTGAAAGTATTTCTCCCCTCCTTTCCTTTTACCCTCTGGAAAACTAGGGAGGGTCCCTTTTGAAATGCTTCCCACACCCTCTCTCCTTCTGTGGACCGAAATATCTTTTACATGATGGTTGTCCAGTCTGCAGCTCTTCCTCCTGTCTCTTAAGGCCATTCCCACATATCATTACACCTGATTTCTAAGTAAAGTAAGTCTGTGATGTGGGTGGAAGTTTGCAGTTCCCACACCTCTTCCCCCATGAGTATTAAGAGTATAACAGTTGCATTTCTAAAACATCCTGAGTCCAACCAGAGTGCCAGACCAAACATCACTGCCTCTAAGCAGTTCTCTGCCAGAGGTCCACAGGAAGCAGAAAAGTAGAATAATGCTCATTACGGAAAGCATAGCATCAGTGCTCATTGCATTTGACAGAGTACAAGAGAGGAGTTTACACCCCAGGGAGCTTACAACAGAGGGAGAGGAAGGAGACACAGCCAGGGGTAAAGACCTGAGTATATCTTCGTGTCATTTGCATGCATTTAGATTTTGTTTCAGGAAGGACAGGCAGGGAGATTAAGGGATTGTGCAGACCTCCCAGCCCTGGCTAATTCTCAGCATCTGCTAACCTGAGGCAGGAACACTCCATAGTCCAATAATACACCAAAGATCCACCACAGTGCTGCAACACTTTAACCCACCTTGTAGTTTAGCCAGTGCACCCTTTAGAACTGGATCTTCTCCATTTCAGCACTTCAAGGCAGTGCTTCACTGGAAAAGCCCCATTTTGTAGATGAGCTATACTGAGGCTCTCACCTGTCCAGGACCCACTTGGGGCAGCTGTGCCAGGCTGGGAAGGGAAACTGGCCAGGGCACACTTCTGCCCTCATCAGAATCCAACAGAATAACCCTGTATCTCAGACTAAAGCCTCCCAAGCCAAACCCGGCTCTGCGTCCATTCCCGCTGGCCCCAGCAAGGTGAGAAGGTCATTCCTTTGGATGCCATGTTCGAGATTGGGGGGTTAAAGGAAATACCAACCCTGGTTGAAGGTGCTGAGGCCACCGCTGTCACCGGTTAACGCTGCCGCCAAAGTGCCGCCACAGAGGCAGCACAACTGGAGAATCTGCAGAAAGAGAGAGAGAGAGAGAAAAAGAAAGAAAGAAAGAAAGGGGGGAAACACAAAACCCCCAGGCAGAGAAGGAAAAGAGAAGAATCCGTGGAGGGGCTGATCTGCGCGCCGGGGGCAAGGGGGAGAGCTGGCCGGGCTCCCTCGCTAGTTGGCCAGCAGCGGAGGTGCCCCACTTACCTTCGCAACGCTGCCCAGCCAGAGGAGGGTGAGCGCGTGCATGGAGGGGCTGTTGCCAATCGCCACGGGCAAAGTCGACAGGAAGAGCTAGAAGCAACGCCTGGGTGTCTCCGCGGGACATCGGGGTGGAGTGCGGAGGGCGGGGGAGGACGGCTCTACCTGCCGCCGCCGCCGCCGCCGCCGCCGTCACCACCACCACCAGCAGCAGCAGCAGCCGAGCCGTGCAGCGGGAGTTCCACTCCCCACCACATGCTTACAGCGCTGGGGGCAGCCCGCCTTGGCACCCCCCCGCTGCACCGCCCCCAGCGGCGGGCACCGGCGCGGGGCAGCCCATCCCGAGAGACGCGGCGCGGGGCAGCCCTCTTCCCCGCCTCCGCCCTGGCCAGCGCGCAGCCCGGGGAAATGCGCTGGGGCAGCGACGCGCAGAGGAAGGGCGAGGCGCGCGGCGCAGCTGCCCGGCTGGCTGGCTGGCTGCGCAGCGCGGAGGCCCCCCGGGGGCTACAGGGGAGGGGTGGGGCGGGGCGGGGGGGATGGCGGAGCCGCCAATCAGGAAGCGCGCAACGGAAGGGCGCCTTCCCGCAGGTCGGGGGCGAGGGCGCAAGCGAGCGCTTCCCCTTGGCGAGCTCGGCTGGGGCCGAAGAGCCTCCCGCTTTCTCCCCTTCAGCCTGCCCGGGGCTGGGGGGAGAGGTGCTTCCTGCCTCCTGGTACCTCGATCTCGTCAGCAGTCAAATATTAATCCCACCAGTAACGGGGACAACAGGTGTGATTCTAGGTGGCTGGAAAGGAAGCGCCGCTCTCCCAAAGCGCGTGAGCTCCCAGGTGGGTGTTCAGGAATGCGGCGAGATCAGAAACTCCGAGGACATCCCGGCGTTCTTCTGTATGATCCTTCAAAGCGGGGCAGGCCAAGAATAAAACGATAGCGGCGGAGATCCCATTTCATGATTCTGGAATGATTGCAGGGTCGCTGCTAAGAACCAAATGAAATCAAAGCGCTAACTGTAGTAATGAAGCGTGCTTATGGGCTTGTATATAAGATAGATGGGTAGACAGACAGATGGCAGGTTTCTGTAGACCATGTGTGGATATAAAATGAAAAACAATAATAATGGACCCGGACAACAGTCTCTTTTTCTTGCCAAATTACCCACCAAATCCATTTATTTAGCTAAGTGGGAACACCATCCCCTCATTCTTCTGTTTCTGGGGTGCGTGCCCCTGCAGCCCAACCTAGGGGCCAGCCTATAATTTCCTTTAAGTTTCTTTAGCTCCCGTGTTGGTGTAGTTGGATTCAGGAGGACCCTTTTTAGAGCATATGCAGGGTGCTAAAAGAGTACCAGTCACTGAGTACTAATAGTTCCCATTTAAAAATAATACATGAAATGTTCACAATGCAGTTGCAGAATCAATGAACGCTAGCAGACCTTCACTAAACTTGAAGTAAAGGGTAGCTTTATTAAGAAATACAAAGGAGAGGACAGGCTCATTTGTGTCTAAGCTACATCTTGAAGAGATGTAGAAGAAGAGAAGAGAGACAGGAAGCTCCTTTAACTAACATTAGGCCTGGAGAGAAACTCCAGAAATTCAAGGACTTGTGAACTCCCTTCCCCTTATCTATCTCTTGCCATTTGCTTGTGTGGTGAAAACAGCATGTACTGTAGATGCAAAGCAGTGATATCATCTCCTAAGATGTTGAATTATACCTGGAAGCCCCAGATTCAAACCCCCACTCTGCAACAGAAGTTCCCTCCTGGGTTCATCATAATGTGTTATTCGACCATGGTTTATTGTAAAAGCACAATGGACGGGGTCACACAGGACCGAAAGTCATAAATCTAAGCCAAAACCAAATTAACCACAGCAGGATTTTGTGTGGTGTGGAAGCCAGGTCACTGGTGCTTCTTCAATAAGCCATGATTCTTTAAAAAAAATCCCTGGATTAAATCATAGGTGAGCCAAATACATTCTCCAATTCTTTTATTCCCCAGTGCAGACAGATTTCTGTTCTTTCCCACTAGGTTATTACCTCTGCTGAATTTCACACAGTGCTGTGCTTGTTCAAAGGAGTAAAAGTTAGAAATAAACGTGTTTGCATCAGGCCCTTCAATGGCATGATGGCCATGCAAATAAGTGGAGGTACAAGCTAGTTTTACCCTGTGGGCATCTTTGCAATCACCTGTGAACAACAGATGCAGTTTGTCTGAAATGCATTTCTTGACCAGCATGCCCAGTACTTCTCAAGAGAGTTGTAGATTTGGGACAATGACTTCTATGCCTTTTAAGCTGTCCTCCTTGCTAGAAAATGTCTCTTTGATCATATTGTCAAGAGGTGCTATGTGCTTCTCATAAATATGAGAAGTCCTTGTCAGCATTACCACCAAGGTGAGCCTAATTCTCACTGAGGTGCTAAACATTGTGTCTCAGCCATCATGCTTGCAGAACGTGCAGACTTTCAGTAAAGGAAAAACAATTTCAGTCCATGTTTATTTACCATCAAAGATCAACCTGATAAAGAAAATATTTTAAAAAACTACAGCTAAATAATTAATAAATAATTTTTCCAGCTTAAATCTTCCCTACCCAAAAATGAGCAGGCTCACGCAGACAGCTAGAAAAACTCATTTTACAGCAATCGGTAATGCATCATCAGAAATAAGGAAATTTGTCACTCAAATATCCCCTTAAATTTGCAGGCGTTTATGGATATGCAGATACAAATCTAGAAATGATTGCTTAAATCTGAAATGAAGTTCAGCACAAACGAGTTCACATGGTTTATTGAACCAACCACAATTAGCTACAGTTGCACACTATGCTAAGCCATCAATTATGATCTAGGAACCACAATGGGTAGATTCACATAGCATAACAAGTCCCAGGTTAGGATGATGTGTGTACCCAGCAACATCTTCCCATAATGGGGAAAGGCTGTAAGCAGGTGTTCTGTCCGTAAAATATTCCAGACAAATGTCTCTCCGGCCTCTGCTTGAGCACATCCAGGAAGGGAAACCACCACCTGCCCGACCCCCCAGATCCCATTTTTGAACTGCTCTTGGGTATCCTAAAGTTCATCCAAGCAGAGCACACATTTATCTGCTTCATCTGGAAAAGACCCCACATTAATATTGCCAAAATCTTTCCTTAGTGGCAATACATTTAAATGGTGCTGGCTGGCTGGCAGGCTGGCTGGCTGGCTGGATGGATGGATGGACAGATTGAACTGTGAAATGAGTCTGATATTATTTGACTGAAAGTAGTCCAAGCTTTTGTTGAGTCTCATTTGTGGCTGACTGTAGGAAAGTTCTTATCTCCTTTATATGGTGCATGGCTTACATTTGGAATTTTGAAGGGTAACATCCCTTATCTAATTGTTTTGGCATAGAAAAAGGTTGGAAATTTCGGCAGTGATGGAGATGGACTCTTCCACTCATTAGAAGGGCATGGCAGAGAGAGGAGGTGAGAAAGTTGCGGGCAACTGTGCATAGATGTGGGGGGGGGGGGAATGGAGCCAAGAAAATGCCCATTTGCAGTTTATCTGAAATTGGTTTACAGTGGGAAATTGCAGACACAAATCAAGCAGATGTAGTCAGTCTACCCTGTTTCCTGACCATAAACATTTAGTAAATTCTTGTTGGGGGAAAGGTCATTTCTCTTCAAACCCTTTGTAGATCCTTCAGAAGAGCTCTGTTGAGATAAGATGGCCAGGTAGGGGGGGGTGCAAGAGACAGAGAGATAAATAAGAAAAAAGAAGAAAGTAAATACATCAGCAAAACAGGATACAAATTTACATAGATGTTGCAAACTCCCAAAAGGTTTTGATCTCTTTGGTTCTACTCTGACTTCAGCTAAGGGTGCTGAATCTAAGCATCAAATAAACAAGGTAGTTAGGCAAAGAAGAAAACAGAGTCTTGAATGAAAGTGAAATCAGGCTTCAGAAGTAAACTGTGATAGAAGCACAATCAACATGTGCCTTAGACTTTTTTCCCTGCATTCCTCATTTTTTCCACAAGCCACATTCATAAAGTGGACTGACAAACATCGAAATAAGCACATCTTCTCTGTTCCTATGATTCCCTGCTTTGCATGAGTGCATTCTTCCCCACACAAAACACTGGTAATCATCTAAGCTAAGCATTCAGAGGTGTTTATGTGACCATTCTGGCTGCATTTTCTGAAACCAGATTCTTATGGGCCAAAGTTGTGAGTCTTGTCACTTTATGTTTGTCAGCCGGAGTCACCTACACCAATTTCTACTAAGCATCCTCGGTATTCTTTGCTTGTTATTTGGTAAGGAGTAGATGCTCAAAATTAGAAAACAAGCATCTAGACTTGATTATATTATTACATTTTATTTAGATTAATTGGTATAAACCAAACTGGGCAGATTCTGGCCTTGTGGGATCTAATTTATCTTTCAAGGTAACTCCAATTTCCATCAATCAGGGTTGTATATTTAGGATGTATATTTAGAACTAAGAATTCTCAATTCAGAAAAGCTGGGAATACTTTAAATGAATGAAGATTATAGTCTGCTTCATTTTATCAATATAAGTTATGGTATTAGGAAGTTATTGCTGTTATTACAAAAAAAAAATCAGGAGTTAGAAATTCTTCCATATCTATCACAAGTTACTGAGAGTTCTGCTATAAAATCGTACCTATTCTCTGTTCCCTTCTGATATACAACTTTGACAGATGCTGTTTTTGTTAGCCTATATAAAGTGAATCAAAGGGTGAGTTTACACATGTATGTTTATTGTTTAAGAGCTGCAACTTCATTTGATGACATATCAGTGAGAAATAGCAGGCTAAGATCAAATACTGTGGGAGAAACAACTACCAAAACAAACCAGAATGGAGTAGAAAAGTTGTGGGTAATTTTGGACTTTTTCTTCGTTTCTGTTATAATTTTTACCCAAGGAGCACCACAAGGGACCTACAGCAGTGATATCATCAACATCGATTGGTATGAATTTATTCAGCTTCTTAGATGCATTGACTGTTCTTGGAGTTCAATGCACCAAAGTTGCATTAAGATGCATCTAATTTGGGAGTAACATGAGAACCAGTGTGGTGTAGTGGTTAAGGCTTCAATCTAGAAACCGGGAGTCTGTGAGTTCTAGTCCCACCTTGGGCATAGAACCAGCTGATTGACTGGCCAGTCATCTCTTTCAACCCTAGCAAGGAGGCAATGGAAAACCACTTCTGAAAAACCTTCCCAAGACAACTGCAGGGACTAGTTCTGGCAGTTGCCCAGAGTCAAGACTGACTCAAAGGCAAAGGAAGAGAGGAAGGAAGGAAGGAAGGAAGGAAGGAAGGAAGGAAGGAAGGAAGGAAGGAAGGAAGGAAGGAAGGAAGGAAGGAAGGAAGGAAGGAAAGGAATTGCATCACCAAAATATTCCCTTTGTATCACTGTATTTTAGTAGCATGAGTAGAACATTTATCTTAGAAGAGAAAGACAAGAATCATTCTAATGTTGTGCTAAAAACTGCTGGGGAATTTGTCAATGGTTCTTCTTATAACTGGGGTGCTAGAAAATTTCCCATCAATCTGTTTTTAGCTTACTTCCTTGCTGGAGATGCTGGAGGTGGCAATTCCTGGTCTGTTTTCTAGGGCTGTATTTGAAAGGGAAAATATGATGCAGAGCACAACAACAATCCCAGGAAAAAACAACTTTGCTTTAAGGAGCTGCTGACAGGTGCAGTCTGCACACCCACACATGCTCCAGATCAACTTTTCCCCTTTGAATCCAGACTGCTGCACAATCCAGGTTATTTTTTCCCCTTATATATTTTTCAATAATTCTGAAGCCTCGCAGGTTGAATGTATTGAAAAAAGGCCCTTGGGAGGAGTTTCCTCTTCCTAACTTACTTTGGGATTGAGTGGAAATGTGCTACAGAGCCCTGGAAAGACTATTGTGTTTGGAAAGATAAGGACATTCCTAAAAAAAACCAAAAAAAAAAAAACCCTCGACCACTTAGGAACTACAGAAATGCAAGAAGGCCATGCTCCATCAATGAGAATGTCACCACTGTTCTCTTCTTTGAAAGAAATGGACTGGAACTTAAAGCAAGGGTTTGTAAGTGCTGGGTTCATGCTTTCAGTCCTAGGTTTTTCTTCCTAATCACGGTGATGTCAAAATGATAAAATGGCATAGAGAGTAAGGAAAATGACCCTGATGGAAATACTACTATGCAAGAACTATAATCTAGGGAAAAGGAGCTGAAACCTTTTTTAAGTCCAGAGAAATGACATAACATTTCAGGTAGCTCAGGCAGACACCGCCCTGATTCACTGGAGGAGGAGGAGGACCAGAATAATTAAACTTGCAAGAGTCTGTTACATAGGTAATCTCAATAAAAGTAGTTTTAACCTCCCTGTGGAATTGATTTCCTGGTCTGGTCTACCTAGTAGGGATGACATCAGGTGACATCACCATTGCTTTTTCATACTTCATCAAAACAGTGCATGAAAATATGTAAATAGGCAGAAGTTGCATAATGATGTAGCAACACACTTCCTCCCCACTGCTGTGGATGTTTATCGTTTCAGTAGAAGTCCAACATGCCTGAAGGATGCTAAATTAGGGAAACCTATATTACCAGTTTTGAATCATGCCGCAGACATATATTAACTTATTAAGTCTTGTAATTAACTTACCAATATTAACATGTTTGAGCAACAGGGTTTTTTTTCTTTTGTGAACCATCATTATAATTATTTTACTTACACAGAAGCTTTCACGTACCATTTTCTCCATTAGTCACGTTCCACCACGTTTGATGCTGGTATTATTTTCCTTGTACGTTCCTGCATCTACTGTTCTAATGAATTGCCTTCTCCTTTAAATCCTAGTCTAAACTCCTTCTTCATAGCTTGCAGCTTCTAAAAGACATCACCTTTTAATGTAGGCATTAGCCAAATTTGTATATACATTTCCTGTTGCAATCCCTTCATGGTCAGCACTTCCACATCTCACTGTCTCACAAAGCTTGGTCATAATCCCCAACTAGAGCTACTTGTGGAAAATTCATTCAAAAGTAGCTTCCACTTTTTTTCATCAAGACCTCCCAAGTAAGGTTTATGTTACTTATTGCCAACTGAATTCTTCAAAATTCGGCCTGCTGCCACATTGTTCTGACAATCCTGTTTGAAGATAAACCCATCTTAGCTGGATGCAGAGAGGATTTGTGGCTGGGAAACACTACATCTGAGAAGGACTTAGATGTGGTCATTGACAACCAGCTGAACATGAGTCAGCAGAGTGAAACAGCTGCCAGAAGAGTTATTTATTTATTTATTTATCAATCAAATTTATGTAGCCGCCCATCTTACACAAACTGACTCTGGGCGGCATATAATAAACCTCCTGTTAAAACATTCTACAAAACCTGTTAGAACAATTTAAAAAATGAACATAAATAAAAATGAGACCACAAGCAGGAGAATATTACACATAATACAGTCAACACGCAGGCTCCCTATTACCAGGGGATCCCCAGGTTTGCTGAAAAAAAAACATTTTAAGGGCTTTCTGGAAGGCTTATGAAGGTTGGGGCTAACCTCATCTTGGGAGGGATAATGTTCCAGAGGGTGGGTACCACAGCAGAAAAGGCTCACCCCCTAGGTCCCATCAGATGGAACTCTTTCACAGATGGGACCCACAGCATGCCTCTCCTGCCAGACCTGATGGGACAGGTAGATGTAATTGGGAAGAGGTGGTCCCTCAGATATCCTGGCTAATTCTGTTCTGGGCTGCATTAGAAGAAACATATCAAAGACATGTGATGTCATTATTCCTCTATACACAGCATATGATACCACATCTGGAATGTTGGGCACATTTTGGGGCCCTACATGTCCAGAGGGGGATTGACAAGTTAGAGAGGGTTCAGAGGATGGCAATGAAGATTATACAGGGACCTGGGAACATACCCTATGTCAGGCTGAAAGAACTTGAGATGTTCAATCAGAAGAAAAGATTGGGGGACACATAGCAACTGTGTTCAGGTGCATAAAGGGAAGCTACAGGATCTTTAGTCAAGAACTATTTTCATGATCACAGAAACTAAGACCAGAAATAATAGAAGACGCTCCAGATACCTAGAAAAAATCTTGATGGTATGACTATACAACAATAGAACAGTCTACCTGTGTGGAGAATGTTGGTCTGCACCTCATGTATTTTTTTTAAAAAAGATGGTTTAATGGTTTAATTGGTTTTTATGCATATTACAGATGGTTGGGCTGGATGATCCTTTAGGCCACTTCCACCTCTATGATTTTATGAAGCCATGATCAGCTGACATGGAAACAGACTAAGCAACAACACATTTTCACAGTGCATAACAGTTCCTCCATGAATGTATGGTTCAAATCATGTAAGCCAGGAAAGCTGCTAAAATGAAACCCCAAACTTCTTCCCAGTCTCTGGATTAAATTCTACATTCTGCAGAAGCCTCAAAACATTGTAATGGAAATGGAGCAGTTTCCTCTGAAGAGTTTTAATATTCACACCTTTCAGGGACCCAGACCCACAAATTGCTGGCAAGTGCCCAGCAATAAAAGAGGATCTCAGTAGAACTGTTTTTCCCCATATTTGCCATAGTATTGTTCCAGTAGCTATTATTTAAAATGTTGTTTTGTTCATTTTTGCAAACCTCTCCAATCATAATGGAACAACGGGTCTTGAACTGACAGTCCATTTCAGAGCAAAAATCTTCCAGCAAAATCAGAAGGGATCAGAGCTCTCCTTTCTAACTGATCTAGCCTATCTTATCCCAGATAGATGCTTTTCATGACTGATATTTAAATAGCAATTTTCTGCTTACATGATTTTATAGTGCCATTCTAATTTGATTAGTTCTACCCCTTATTTCACTTTGTTGGCTAGCCTTTCTCCAGGCATCACAAATGAAGTTCCTGCTGACATTTCTATATTTTTATTTTATTTTATTCATTTTACTTTACTTTTTTATTTTATTGTCCTTGGTTGTCTAATCTGGATTTCAGGGCAGAAACAAAAGCTGCATCTCCATGCTGAGTGCTTAAGAACCCATATGCTGTACCTTATTGGAAACACTTTCAATCCATCTTTGCTAAAAGCTGATGCTTGGATTTGAAAAGAGATTAACTGACTTTCCCCCCCAGTGTCTCCAATACAGCATTTAAAAAAAAAAGAAAGAAATTGAAAAAGAAAACTACTAGAAAGGGGAATTCCAAGTAGGGAAACCAAAGCAGAATTCCTTTAAAATGCACAAATACATACCATTCTTCTGGACAGCTTCCAAATATCATGAGCTTCTGTTGTCGTGCACCAGAAAAATGAGCAGGGAAGAGGCTGCGATAGACCTCTGTCTTTTGTACGCAACAGAAAAAATTAATAATGATGAGTATGATGATAAAATTCCCATCATTTAGCAGATAAATGTGGGGAAGGAATTTCACTGTGGGTGGTCAAATTTAGATTTTTCAAGGGCCGGATTTTAGAAGAGTTTCCTGGAAGCTCGCCCAGGATAATTAAAAAAAAAAAAAAAGTTAACTCTGAATTTGTAAAACTCACCATTCTCTCTCTCTCTCTCTCTCTCTCTCTCTCTCAAATATATATATATATCAATGTGTTGGAAGGACACACCTTGAATTGTTTCACAGAGATCAGAGCGTTATTTCTATACAGAAATACTAATTGATTTCCAATAAAAGCTTTGAAAATTCTGGAATCGTCAAACATATAAAGGCACATTTGCAAGGTGTTATTATTGAATCTATGATTTATTTTTAAATCCCCCTTTTGAGCTGAAAAGGCATTCAGAGTAGCTAGGATATATGCAGCCATTTCTGAAATGCAAAAGGCTTTTTCTCCAATAGAACTGAACAGCACACATGTATGGCACCATTTAATGCATGCAGTTAGATCCTCTTGATGCCTTTTGGATGTTTTCAAGCACAGCTCCCATCTATGGCAACCAGCAGGGCTTTAAAACCATTTAAACTGTTTAAAACGATTTAAAATCTTTTTTAAAAAAAAATAAATTTAAAACATTTAAAACCTTTAAAGCCATCCTAATTGACTCTCATAACCACAGCTGCTGGGAACAAATTGCACATTTCCTGTAGATCCTAGGGGGAAAAGTATTTCCTTCAGTGGATCCTGATTCTTCCTGCATTGAGTTTCAATGGCTGATTTTAAATTCTGAGACCAGAACTTGTGAGACAGGGAGAAAACCTCTCTGTAACATGTTATCTATGCCATGCATGATGTAAAACCTTGATCATGTCTCCCCTTAGCCTCCTTCATTCCACAAAAACAGTCCCAATTAGTGTAGGCTTTCCTCATAGGGACCTGCTCTAGCTCTCTAAGTATTTGTCGCTTCCTCATCTGTAATATCCCTCCTTGCCTTTAATAACCTGTAATATACTTCTTAGTGTTCAAAACCACTTGTCGCTTCCTCACCTGTAATATCCCTCCTTACCTTTAATAACCTGTAATATATTTCTTAGTGTTCAAAACCACTGAGAGCTCCATCATTTATCTTTGAGAAGTCCCAGGAACTGTGAAGGTACCAGAGGACTGGAGAAGAGCAGATACTAGACAACCCTGTGACCCATTGGGTCATCCTTTGAGAGAAAGGTAGTGCAGTCTGATGTGACCAGAATGAACATTAAATTTTAGGCTGACCATATATTTTTTTTAGCCCAATGCTGGATGGTCCTGTGATCATCTAAGAAGAGTATATATCATAAATAGAAAAATAATTGTAGTAGCAAACTAATTTCAATAATAAGTCAATATTTACTTACCTAAACAGATAAACAGAATGACCACGGGCAGGCAAAAAAGCAGGGGGGGGGGGGCGACTTCTGACTTCCTACCAGCTTTCCCATTGACTTTGCTTGTGGGAAGCTGGCAGGAAGCACTGAAAATCACAATCACGTGACCGTGGGGATACTGTAACAGCCACAATTTTGTGAATAAAAGTGGTCTGAACATCGTGAAAATTTCAGTTCCACAGGAGTAACAGGGCCTGGATATTTTACGCATTTTTTAAGTTAGCGGATTTTAGGTACCTTGATTCAAAAATTGTTGTGGTATAATACACTGTTTGGGCTAACTTCAGGGTACAAACAACAATGAGAGTTTTAGTAGTGTACAGATGGTCCTCTCTTCTAGAAAGGAGAAAAAAAAAGTAATTATTGAGCTCTGAGTCTGACAATAATACAGAGATGGCAATTCTATTTTTTTTTTTCAAAATGACACACAATTGTTTGTTTATTTGTTTTTAGCATTAGCTGTTGCAAGATATGATGTTCTCCCCTAGTTTAGGTAATTTTGCAAATGGGATGCAAAAAAAACATATTTATTTATAAGTTTGTATTACACCTTTCATTCAGGAAGGTAGTCCTTTAATTGGTATAAGTAATTCCAACTACGTGGAAACGTCACACCCAGAAGCAGTTTATCTCAATATCTCTGTACCAAATTAGGGAAAAATAAGGGAAGATGCTTTTATGCCATACTTTTGAATTTCCCAGAAATTTATTTTGGGCTAAATATCTGACCTCTTAGGGCTAAATATTTGCTCTCTTAACAGGACTCTTGTGAAAAGGCATTCAATGTCTTTAGCCCTCACCGTTGTCTTCATTTTAACTCTGATGATAAGAATTTATGAAACCATCTCTTGCACTAAGAGATCACGTCGTTATTCAATGGCAATTTATTTCAAAAATGCACCAAATATTTCTGAACTTTTGCTCTGTGGAATGATTTAACATTTCAGCTGTCTCCTCCAATGAAGAATTAAATTTGATCTACCCATTTCTCAGCCAGGACCAGCAACAGCTACTTTGTTTGCTGAAACTGGAGAGAGAGGAGATAGGAAGTAGACACTATCCAGTGCAACAAATGGGACTTTATATGTGTCTTAACCGTTAACTAATAGTCATTTTGCAGAGGCTTCTTTTTCACTCAATCAAAACCCAGATAAAGCCCACTAGATAGTTATTTTTGAGCATTCCATTCTTAATGGAGGCTTCTGAAATGCATTGGCTGTCAAATTTGTATCATATTCCCATTAAAAAGATTCAAGGAGGCATTTAAGAGACTCATTCTAACATTGAGCTGAAATCTGTCCTCCGTTTATTCTTCCACTGAAAATGAAGCATGTAGCCTTCTACTTCACTGTTGAGCTACCTGAGAATTTCATTTTAATTTCTCTTAAAATTAAGTTTTGCAAGGTGGCCGAAGATCCTGGCACTGCCGTTATTTTGGTTCAGTTCTCTCAGTAGGCTCCCTAGCTGCCCTGCTTCCTGATCTCCAACAGCTCTAACAAAAGAGCTTCTGCAAGATCTTTTCTCTTGGGATTTAAGTGAAGCACTGAAAAGCAGGAAAATTTCAGATCACAAGGGAAATGATTGTGCAATGAAAGTATTTCTCAGTACTTTTCAAATAAGGTCAGAGAATGTCACCAACATTTCTTATTTTTCCATCATTTTTCCCATCAGACCATTGAAAATATGTTTGGTACAGGGCTAGTCTTCTCCCCAATCCCATCCCAGTCCAACCATCCACCTTTTACCCCCATCGGCCATGGTATATTACTATATGACATAACCATAAAGGTTGGAGCAGATGTTTCTAATATGACATGGGCCTTTGCTTTCATCCATGCATAATTCAGAAATGAATGCAAGTGGATTGAAGTGAGGGTCAACAGAGAAAAGAAAAGACAGTATCAATGAGAAATTAATCCACTTTTCATCTTCCACTCCAGAGAAACTATTATGGGATGCTATGCAACAACATGATTTGGTGAAATTTTGGAAACCAGTCTTAGGTAGATATTCTTTAACAGGTCCTGTCCCAAGCAAACAAACACATAGATTTTGACTCGTTGCAAAAATGCTGTTTCCAGTTTTATTTAGTTTTGCAAAATCCAGGATAATATTGGATAGTTCCTCAAAATCCTCTGTCAAAACTTTCTCCTTCATCATTAACCACCTTCATCCAGATCACTTCCAAGTTTGGATTGAGTTCAGACCTGGGGAAGCCTCTCTCTATGACCTTCCTAGCAGTGTTGTCCTTTTAGGGCACACCCTAAAATAGAGAGAGAGAAAAATTAGAAATTAGAAATAATTAGAAATTAGATAGAGGTAGGCAGTGGGTTTTATGAAAGGGCATTAAATGGTTAATTATTTAACCTCAATGTTATTGTATTTTTATTGTTCAATAGGGGGAAAGGGCCTTGCAAGTTTTCTTGGATCAAGTCCCAATATTACTGGATATACAGTTCCCCAGGCATAGGGGTCAGGAGGTTAGTTGAGCCTATGAGGTGATATGTAAGTTATTGATGATTTGTGCTGTCCTCAGGTGCCATTCTTTTTTTTTTTTTTTTAATTACTGTTATTTTGTACTGTGAGTTTTAACCCTATGTTAGCGGTTCAGAGTTGCTATTGTGAGATAGGCAGCCACATAAATCAGTTAAAATGCATACATATACCCTTGGATGCCCTCCATCTTTAGACACCTACATCAGCTTCTCCCAAGTTCATCCAGATTTTGTGACTATAACTTCAAACAGTATTTGAGACAAGTGTGTTCTGATTCCCAAAAGGATATAGATAATCATCTAAACCATAGAGTTAGTCAGGTGATAATGCAAAAGGAAAAAAAGTAAAATAAAGCTAATAGCAATGCATTCTGCCTTCTTCAGAAACACAAATAGCTGACAATAAAATAAGTTGGTTGGATGGATCCCTATTTTAGTGTGCTTGGGCTGAAGGCCTAAATTAGTCACCACAGCATTAGATCCCATGGATTTTTCAATGGATGTGACCCAAGACAGTTCCAGTCTACATGGTTATGATCTGAGGGGGAAACAATCACAAAAGTGTGGGTGGGTGGGTGGGGAGAAAGAGGTTCAAACACAAGCAACCTCCAATACCAGTTCTGAAGTTCATAGCTGTCAAAATGTCAACCTGGAAAGAACATATTTGAGGCACAAAATGGTCAGCTAGGAGGACTGCTTCAAGATGGTGGTCAAGGGAGGGGAGAGTCAGATGGAACCAGCTTCTCAACAGAGGCAGTAGAATGAACACTGCTAGTCATCTCTCCCATTGCTGCAACAAGATGGAAATGCTGCCTGTAGATGGCAGCTGAACGAGAGGAAGAGCCAGATGGATCCTCTGCTTTACAATAAAATATATATTATTCCATAGAGGATAATATATCTGTTTACAAATCCATTTTAAATCCTACTTGCAAATCTTGGTTCTAATACCACTGAATGCAGCTGGAGAACTGATGTTGTTCCCTGCATTAGAAGAATTAGCCTTTTTCAAAACAGGAACATAAATTTGTTTCCTGATCATTTGGCTCTTGTGAAATTTCAAACCTTGTTATTGAGGTAGGCAAACCCACACACATTCTACTGAATGCAGACACAATAAGAAATTAAGTTAAGTGTTGTTGCAGCAGCCCCTGAAAACAATGGTTTATAGAATAACTAGAACATCTTCAGCATGCCAGAATGTTTCACTCTGGGATTGCATACGATAGACTCCATTGTCCGTTTTGTGGCATACAAGGAATTTGAGTTCCAAACAAGGAAAAAAAATGTGGTTAATTGAGAAATCAAGAATTGAAAATTAGAAACAGACACTATGCATTACAAGGTAAGATTGTATATTTCACTGCAGTTTGGTTTGGATAACTAAAGGATAACATTACTGAAGGTGCAACTAGTTGTATTATGCAAGACATAAAACTTAACTACTGCTTCACTTCCTTTAAACATCTGGTTTAAAACAACACTTAGCATGATGTCGCTGTCAATGTGGTGTGGGTAGAGCTAAATGCAAAACAGTGACATAATTTTAATACTATGCAAAATTTGAAATAATGCAGAGAAATGAGAAATGAGCCACACAGTTTGATAATTAGTTATCTGCATCCAACTTCTTATACTACTGACCATACTAAAGTCCTTTCAACGTGATAAATTACATACAAAAAAGAATTGTATTAAGGAAGGTAACTTGCAAAAATAATGCATATTACTTGCATATACACACCAAAAATATTCGTATTGGGAGAAATGCAAAAGAAAAAGTGTAACAGAATTTGCCTATGAACTTAAGAGTATCTGTTGTGGTTGCTGTGCAAACCAAATTAAGATGGGGGGGTATAAATCATTTCTGGGACAGCATAAGGGTTCAAAATGAAGAAGAGGGAGCCATGCATGAGATCTAAATGGAGTTTTCTTCTTATCTTCAGCCAAGGTCTCATGGTCATGCAGGTTCTAAAGCTAAGGAAGACGGTGCACGCAAAGGACATGGGAAAGTCAGAATGCATAGCCTTTGTCCCTTACACATTCCAAAGAACGCGTGGAGACAGTTCAAGACCTCAGACAACTGCTGTCAGGGACATACAGCATCTGAGGATTAGGCTTATTTGTTTATTTATTTATTTGCTATATTTATGTCTCATGTGCTCCTAGGCCCAAGCCACACATGACAGCCCCATCACTGTCAAATGAATCTTCTTCATGAGAGAATGACAAAGCCATTGCCTAAAACTAGGGCTGTATAGACTTTTGGAAGGGCAACTCTCAAGTTCAGGTGAAGTGCTCATTGGAGAAACTCCACGAAGCAGTGAGGTTTATGTTTAATCAGAAAACCATGGCTGTCTGCTTTGCTCAAGGACAGAGGTGGATGGAAAGATCAAGGTAGATTGATACCTTGCCTCTCGGTGGTGGATGATCAGTGCAAAATGACCCCATAATGCAAATGCCTAAATCCCCTTGACAATTTCTATTATTACTATGATTACTGTTGGTCGCACAGCCAGCCAGATGTTTAGACTGGATTTGGCATTTTTATCTTCCTATCAAGTCCTTCCCAAGGAGCTGGTATAGGCAGATGTTGTCTGGTGTTGTTATTATTGTTGGTCACACAGTCATCCAGATGTTTAGACTGGATTTGGCATTTTTATCCTCCTATCAAGTCCTTCCATGATGATGAGGATGATGAGGATGATGAGGATGAGGATGATTGTTATTATTATTATTATTATTCTGTGACGAAACTGCTTTTCAACCGTATCCTCAGAATGCTTGAAATTTCTTCTGAATTTCTCTTGATGGTGTTTTTGAGTAATGCTGGGCTGAAAAATTGCTGTAGTTGGATTTCAGTCTCCTGCAAGAAACAATGCCAAATTAATTTGTAGCATTTTTTTTCTTTTACTAGCTTAGGACTCAAGCCCAATATACAGTATGATCCCAGGGGACAAGGAAAGTTTACCTTAATTTCTAGTCTTCTCCAGAGTTTTCTTTGTAAGAACTTCTGCTGTCCAGCATAACTTTATGCTGGAGCTTCCCAACATGTCCTCCAACTTTATTTCCTTCATGAATTACCACCAGGTTGCATTACCCCATGATTGGTGTTAAATATATATCAATTATTCTGCAGCTTCTTTGGCTGCTGATACTTCCCACAATGAAAAATCCCACAAGAGGCCTATACTCCTAAAATATAGGAAGCCAAGGTGGCCACCTATAGAAATAACAATACAAGGAAATACAGGACATTCACATACAACCCTTGGCCACTTCAAGACCACCGCATTCCATTCATGAATATTTCACCAAAACTCTTTCACCTTTGAAAGCAATTTGAAAAGCAAGATGTCTTTCATCAAACTGAATGAGAATCAGTAGGGAAAAAAAATGTGGATGTGTGTGTGTGTGTATGACACTAAAAAAACATTTTACATTTTTAAAAAGTTTTTCACTTTTTTTTTTAGTTGGGGGAGTGTGATAATCATCTATTCTGGAAAGAAAACAGACATCCAAACGAAATCTTGAAAAGCCCTTTTTATCTAAGTTACATTTACCTTAGAACCCTTGCCTTTGTCGAAAATTTGATGGAATTATGTGAAACAGAATCAAAGGACAGAAAACTGTCTCCACTAGCCCATCCTATCTCTACCTGTTGTAACCCATCTGTAACCCACAATAATACTGTAACTTCCGCTCTTACCCCCAGAGCTCAGCACCCGGCACTAGGAGGCATCAAAACACTAATCGTGTGAATTCTACCGTTCCATAGTCCAGAAAAGGTAATCGAGTGGTATGAAAAGTATTCTTTTCCTAGATACATTTTTCCCTTGCATGGAGATGATGCGACCTGAAAACCTCTTAGTTTGGATAAGAGCCAACCATCTGGGAACCTTTTGCACGTACTGAAATAGAACCAGAGGAGGGCATATTGAGGTGAGCAGCTTCCTGGTTTTACCCGAAAGCTTTGTAGGTGGCTGCAGGCCACTTGAACTGTAGCCAAATGAAACACCTGCCTCAACTTTGGATGCCTGCCAGTTTTATATCAGATTCTCTTCCTTGAGTTATGGTGTCTGGAGACCTCTTTCATGCCTTATTGTTGCACATCTTTTTCAAGCTAACTCTTCACTGAAAGATATTTGAATTCCAAAGGGTCATCTTCCCTCAACATTCTCTCCACCCACTCCACCTTCCTACCATATTCATTGCTCTGACACTGGCCATGTTAGATCCAAGAAAAATTTATCTGAAGATTTCACAGCACGGGCTTGCAAAATGAATGAGTAAATTTAAAAATTTACTCCTTGCTAGTCATTCCACAAGAATCTATTTGATGCAGGTATACCTCTCATGTAAGCTCCAGATCACCTTCTCTTTTTCCAAAATATAGCACCAGATCAAACATATGTCCCAAACTGCCATGAAAGCTGCTAAGGCTAATTCAGCCTTTATAAAACTATGTTTAGGTTCACACAGAGACATTTTGTATTTATTGTTTACTTTCTGACAGAGGACTAGAGAGTAACTTACTTAGTTGTAAAGTTTTTTGCTTTCTTGCAACAAGAATCCAGCATGCTACTTATCCTCCATGGGATCAGATAGCTAATTATAACATCTAAGGTACAGGAGCTAACAATGATTAAACTCATGTAACAGCATTTCCATTCTGTCCTACAACCCTAATAAAGTTATTGTTGTTATTGCTATGATGGCCATTAAATCCTGAACTTCACCCATTGGTACAGACTTTGATGTAAAAACTCATCATCCAGGACAATAAGCCCTAAAGATTCTAGCATTTAAGAGGGTAGCTTCCTGCTATGCAGGGTGACCAGCACGGGTTTTAAATTTTTTGCACGGACAGCCCTGTAGCAAAAATTGGGAATCTTCTGAGAAATTAGAGAAGGGAATTTCTGAGAAATTCTTCTAAGAAGAATATCTGCCATATTCACCACCTGATGCTCCCCGTGGACAACTCTAATAAAAGTCATTGTTTTGCTCATAAATTTCACTGTAACCCAGTTTTAATATGCTGGGGACTACAAGGTAATTTGAGGAATGAGGAATCTAGGGGTATAGACACCCACCCAGACACACACATCCCTGACATTTTTAACACAGCCCAATCATAGTTTCATCACTTTTCAGCTAAGATGTTTGTAGCACTCCTAGGTATTGTGTTACAAAGGCATCCGGAGTTTAGATTTCTCTCAGCCTTTTTGCCTGGAGCATGAAACCCGTATGCTCTGCTGGTGTGAACTGACACAGTACTGGGGAAATCAGCCTAGCTGCATAGAATTTCAGCTTGGTTCAGGAACGTAACAAGTTCAAGCAGCTGTAACATCTGTCTACTTGATTGGGTAGTTGGACTGTAAGAAAGGGCCAAGCCAAAATAATATGGATTTATGACTAGATTCACTTTCCCTCCAGAATGGTAATGGAATCATTAAAGCAACAGTCCCCAGATCAGAAAGGAAGGCTGCTCTTTTCTATATTCTCTACTCTGAACAGTCAAGAAGAGAAAAACAATTCATAATGACAATCAATTTTGTTAAGAAAAAATAACTTTATTTGTTTTGCTATTCTAGAATAAAGTAACATTCTTTTCATTATTAAAAGATGAAAATGAAATAGATGAAAATGAAATCTGCTTTTACTCTTGATTAGACTTTTGGTCTGATCAAATAAGGCTGCTCTATTGTTCTTAAAAGGTGGAGGATTGAATAAAAGCAAACCAGCTTGATTGCAGTATTGTAAAGTTAAAGAATTACAGAATTAAAATATTACATGATCAGCTAAACAACTTGCAACATGCACAGCATCATGAGAACTAAACAGCATGATGAATACATTTAGCCCCACTAATAAAACAGAATCAGTTGCATCTCTTGCAGTTAATTTAATTTAATTTCTTTGTAAAGAAATTGGATTTCAATTTAAAGAGATGTCAGCACTGTCACAGAAAGTGTATTATATTCACACAAGTGTACTCAGCTTAATTATATCCTTGTGTACAAACCTATTTTAGCAGATTGTGCAACCACATTAGTCAACGATAAAAACACTTAACCAATATAATGTTAAAGCTGAATTCAGATGGTTGATATGTAAATGATGAAAATACTAAAGGGTCCTATTAAAATATACAGTAAACTTTTATAGAAAATGTTCAATTTTTAAGGAGATACTATAGCTCCTTAATTTGGAATTAAATCTCCTTAATTTGGAAATCTGTTTTCTAAGAGAATTGAGGAAATCTGCAATTTTGCCATAATATAATCTATTGACAATATTTGACTTTATGTGGGCCTTCTGGTCTGAACAAAATATATAATCTAGGGCATCTAGGAACCTATAAATGTTCAACTCTACTTGTCAGAGAAGCTGTCTGGAACACAGCAACATTTCTTAGCTTCAGTCAGAACAACCAAATGAACCAGGAAAAATTTTGGAAAAGATGAGAAAAAAATAAGAAACAATGATAACTAGGCTGAATGGTGGGGAAAAAATCTGCATTTTTCCAAAGCAGGACAATCAATAATTGTCAAAGGTCTTCATCCTGAAAAAAAATTATCATTGACACCCCTTCATATCACATTTGTTCAGCATTCTGTCATAAATCTCAGAAACTCTCTTTTTTTGCCCCTTTGCAATGGTGATTTGCAATAAGTTGCTACAGTTTGGGATGCTAAACTTGCAACTTAACATTGAGAGAGTCTCAAACTGTCTGGACAAATGAGAGATGTACTTTATAAGCCTGGCAAACCTCCAAGACAAAGAAGGTTTGTTATTATCTTTTGTTGCCTCCATTGCCAGAATAACGAAGGGACTCTGAGAATCAGCATGACAAATTAAGAATTAAGAAAGAAAAACAAGAAAAAAGAAGGTTTAGTGGTTCTTTACATTAAACCTTCCTGCTTAGGTTTATTTTCCCAAACATACAATTGATATAATTAACTACTGGGACTATGGGTGAGCTTAATGAGATTTTGTTTTTAAATCAATGTTTTAATAGCTCCATTTTTTTTAATCATGCCAATAGGTTTAAAACTTAAAATGGTAAAGACATTCTCAAACTGGGTTTGACTGCTTAGCGACTTCATGGACATGGAAGTGATTTGTTATTGCTTTCTTCTAGGTTTTTGTTTTTGTTTTTTTAGGACGGGGGACACTCACCTTAGTGAGTTTTCCTGGTGGTCCCTCCTTTCAAATATTAACCAGATTCAATCCTGCTGATCTTTTTTCAAAATCAACCAAGCTGGGCTTATTTTACAGTATTGAGAAATAATTCTTCGAATCCCCTTAGACTCAAAGCATTTTGTTGTTGTTGTTGTTGTTGTTTGTTTACCTTATGTTCCATAGGATCAAATAACAGGGTAACATTAAAGAAAACCTACCAATGATGGACTTTCAGAACTTCCTTAGTCCTTCTCCCATATAAGGTGGATTTCAACAGTTTCAAAATGGCAGGTGCAACTGAGAAATTGAAGCCGCTTTATAACATGCATCAGATGTGTCACATGACAATAAAAGGGGTGGAGCTTAATCTTGCTGCTTGGATTCACCATTTTGGCAATGTGGACCCCTTCTGTGGATGCTTATGAAATATCACAGCAGGTAGCATCTTCTTCAGAAGTTTTCTGACTTACCAGTCTAGCTGACACTCATAGTATTTTCTGAAGATCTTCAAGCAAAACCCAGTTCTTCAGAGCTTCATGGCTGTCCCAGGCTGTTTCTATCCCAGTTTGTCATAGCTCCATGTAGGCTGTCCCAGGCTGTTTCTCAACTTCCCAGTCTAGCCTGGAGCCCTAGTATTCCATGGCAGTTTCCCATCCGAATACTAAGTTAGAGCCTCCTTAGCTTGTGAGTTCAGACAAGGTCAGCCAGTGAGAAAAGTGAAGAAGGTCATGGGGGTGGATAATGGTGGTGAGGTGCAGAATGGCTTGCCTTGTCTCCCCCCACCCCATATAAACTGAGAACTAGGATCTCACATAGCCCACTAAAGCCAAGGATGTGAACCTTAGAGACCCTCTAAAAGTTGCTATTGAAAATAATTGTTCATATCATATAGAAATAAAACAATTAAATATATGGAGAACCATGATTAGGGCTATACAGCACTTTGGATTTGAAGGGGAAAAAGTGTTTTGGACAGTATAGGGGCACTTGCATAGCATCTGTCAGCCTTTATTATTATTGTAACTGGATTTAATTTATTTATCTTAAATGAAATACAGTTTTAATCCTCTCTCTCCACTTCTTTTTTCTAGCTTTGCCCACTTTGGGGAGTATGGCCTCTGGTCCATTACTCAAAGTTCAGATTCAGTCCTTAATCCCAAAAGGTTGTGAATCGCTGCCTCCAGTTCCCCATTCCCCCTCTGCCTGGTGGAGGAGACTGTTGAAGTCAAATTCAATTGTCTCTCCAATTGGCACCTATACATACAAAGAGGGAAGAGAAACACCTCCTTGTTCTTCACCTCTGCACCATCCCTTCTATCCTGGATTCCTTTGAAAAGAAGTGATGATTTAAAAATACAGGTTAATGAAAACAAAATCCTAACCAAGAAAGTTAATCAGAACCATATTGGATTTTACCTCCCTTTAGCATTTATTTTTTAAAAAAATCAAAGCCCATGAAAATGTAATCTTTTGTGCTCACATAGAAGAATGTGGTGGTCTCAAAGAGCATGTTTATTTTTCAAACAAAAGAGAGACAAGCCACTGGTGCAGTTCTACTCCTTCCAATGTCTTCATTGTGGTCTAATTAATCAAGTCAAAACGAATTTTAAAAAACAGTAACCTTTTGCCAAATACATAAAAGAGATGTCTACTGTTGACGTTTAAATAAACAATGCATTTAGAGCAAGGTTTGTTTGGGAAGGTGGGGGGAATAGCTTTTGCTGATTCAGAGCTTTTTGCAATTTTTTCCCACCCATCGTTGTCTTACAGAGACTAAATATAAATGTACCAAATCATTCATCATCAACACTTCAGTTTAGAACTAAGAGATTGGTGAGATACTTTTGAGAATAGTTCTTGTCCCATTTTGAGTTAATCCTGTTTCAGTCCCATTGGTTTCAATGGGTGCACATACATTTGGAGAGACATCAGTATTCACACAGAAATAAGAACAATCCTTGATCAGTTTTGGAAATGTCTGAGAATTCTTTGATGAAAGCTGATAGTCTACACAATTAAGTTCAGAGGGTTTATTCTCATACTGCTGGCATTAAATAGCCATCTTGGTTAATGACATTAGAATCATTGGGTTATTTATTGGGATCATACTGCATTATTGTTTTTACATGGTAACAAATACCATGATTGATGCTTTATTTCTGATAGGGATGACCGAATCTACCAACTCTGATCCATCCCCTGGGGTGGGGTGGGGGGAACCATTTTAATTTGTTTGTACACCAGTTTATACTTAAAAGAAAAAGACTGTGCTAATTATTCATGTTGTTCTGTTCCTTGTTCATTTGAACTATAGCTTGATATTTACAGTATGATAGCATTCTAATTTTACTGAAAAAAGCATCTAAAATATTTTCATGAAGCAATTGTGCAGTTGTAGCTTTTAATCCTGTGAAAAATTCTGACTTTAACTTATCAAGTCCCAAATAGTCTGGAATAAGAACTAATCATGATCTTTCCAATAGAATGTCTAAGTAAAGACCTACCTAATTTGTATTCCAGTTCTGAGCAGAAAACAATTTTGTGCCTTCTAGAAGTGCTGGACTTCAACCTCACATAATTCCCAGTCTGCATTATTAATAGAGTCCTGAAATTAAGGGGGGGAAAATAGTCATATTGGCCCTTAAAAAACAGTCCAAATTCCATTTTAACACTGCATCCTTTTGGGCCAACTCAAGATCACAGAATGGTTCTGAACTATATCATTGGACAACATAATAAAGAATTGTCCTCTAAAAGACATTTGTTGGCCATCCTACTCCTATTTCCACAACTAGGGAAGATTTTAGACTGGGAAATATCCCACTAGACCTGTTGTCTTGAAAACTGTCTGCTTGAATTCCTAGTGGAGCAGTAGCTTTACCAAATACAGTTTCCTTGGAAGAGAATATAGGGTTGAACTGTGGAGTCCTTGGGGTTCTCTAAGCTTGGTTGTTTTACTGCAAATGTTTCATTACCCAAAGGTAACATCTTCAGTGCTAGAATGGAGT
This sequence comes from Liasis olivaceus, assembly GCA_030867105.1. Classification (NCBI taxonomy): domain Eukaryota; kingdom Metazoa; phylum Chordata; class Lepidosauria; order Squamata; family Pythonidae; genus Liasis; species Liasis olivaceus. The sequence goes on from CM061359.1 coordinate 16,220,354, forward strand.
GGGATTTGCTCTCTGTTTATATACAGTGGCATGCCCTGCCAGTGTTGGTGAAGGGGTGTATGTGTGTTATTTTTTCTCTGGTAGTTCCTTGATTAGGGTATCATTTACTGCTTGATTGTACGCCTGGTGATAATATTGGTGTTAATCTCTGCTTATCTGGGTGATGATTGCTGGTGAGGAGATGTTCTGGTCTTTTGTTTCCTTTTTGTTGTCTCTTTTGAATAGTGCGCAGATGTTGTTTATGTGCCTGTTGATGGCTGCCTTGTCTGAATACCAAGCTTCCAGGAATTCCCTTGCATTTTTGGATTTAGCTTGGTCTACGATGCTGACAGGGTCCTAGTTGAAACTATGGTTAAGTCTGTCCATGTGTTTTGATATTAAGGAGTTTTCTTCTTGTCTTCTGACTGTTAGTTAGTGAAGTGGAATAGCCTATGGAAGAATGGGGATTGCTTTCTCCAATACAAACCTACTTAGGTAAGAGGGCTGGATCAGGCAAAGTCAGATGCAAAGAGGCAAAGACCAGACTGGTCCATTACAATAAAAATGCACCAGTGTCAAGCATTCCTCTTCTCCTAAAGGAAGAAGGTCTCAGTCTGTATGATGCAAAGGCAGGGAAAGGGACTAAGTCTGTACCTTCCTTCTACTATACATATGTCTTGCTTTCTTACACTTTGCAGTTGCTGGATTTCTTCATTAACAGGTAATGTAATGTAATGTAATGTAATGTAATGTAATGTAATGAAACTAGCTTATCAAGCTCCATCTCCTTGAATCTCTTCATGCAAGACATCTAGTTCCAGTGTCAGTCTGGGAGATACCTGTCTCTAGGTCTTAAGACCATCACAGCAAGGCCTTCTGTCATCCTATCAGTGTTAAAAATGTGGTTGTTATTAATAGTGAAGCAAAAGTGATTTTCATTGATTTCACCTAGGCCTCTAAAAATGGCCTTATGTAGACAATAGACTACATTCTTCTGGAATTGGATGGGGGGTGGATGATTTTAAGTCAACTGTTTTTCAGCTGTTTGACATGCGGTGGTAATCTCTGGACTGTATTTCATTATTTTTTGCATTTTTTACATTCTAATTTTCGCTGATTTGCATGCATTAATCGTGGAAAAAAAAGACAAAGTAATTTAAATAACAAGCAAATAATATGGAACATGTCTCCATTAGCAGATTGGTATTGACTGGATGTTAAAGAATTTGACTGAAGTACAAATTACCTAAGTAGATTAAGTTTCTTAAATGGATGGATGAGTAGTGATGGATTATTTAATTCCATGTGAACTTGAACAACCTTTTGGCTCATTATAGGCTCATACGAATTTCCTCCAAAACACACTGCCAAATTACTTCAAGTCAGTAATTACCAGCAAGATCCCACTATGCACACGGTCCCACTGGGAAAAGAAAAAAGGAGGCCCACATTCCCCCTTTCAAACCATGGTTTGTAATGTTTGGATATTTTGAGCAGGCTGCAAAAGAAGAGTAGGAGAAAATGGCCAGTGTCTCAACAAACAGAGCCTGATAGAGCCTGCAAAGGGCTCTTTCCCACTGTGCCTTGTTCCCTCAGCTTGCTTACAGGACAAATATTTATTCTATTCTTTTCTTTCCTATGCTATGGTGCCACTCCTATAACTTTCCAATGCGCAATGTGACTTCAGAGTACTTGATGCAAGAAGTAACCTGCAGATTGGGTGAATTTCATCAGGCACCATTTTTGCTCAGGTTCAAGTTTCATACTCAATCATCTATTTAGCCAAGGTGTGTGGGTATGAATGTGCATCTGTGTTTTAATGCATTATTTGTATCTTACATGTAAGAGAGTGTTGGTACCAGTAAGTGAAATGCTGAGAATGAAGTTTATAGAAAGTTCCATTTTACAGAGAATAAAATTATAATATTGCTTTTTGGAAACTGTTGATTTGCACAGGGCTGCACCTGTCACTTCAGATGGAAATTAACTGGATAGCCTTTTGCCTGGGTTACATTTTTAGCTAAAGCCATGGCTTGCTTTAACCTTAACTTGTTGAATATGCTACAATAGCTGCATTAAACCATTAAGCCATGGTTTATGAACCACAGTGGTACAGCATGGCAAAGATAAATAAACTGCATTATGACTTGGCTCGATGAATTCAACTACTGATTGGCAGGAATTCAGACAAGGAATTGAACCTGGAATAGTTTTCATGCAAAGTTTATGTTCTCTATAACCAAGCTGCAGCCTTCTTCTTTCCATCAACCTCCTCTTGCAGAGTATCAGGGTTCACATCAAGTCTACTGTGAAAAGGGAGACCCAACAAAGAGGAGAAGGAAGCAGAGATAAAAAAGAAAGGAGGGAAGGAGGGAAGGAGGGAAGGAGGGAAGGAGGGAAGGAAGGAAGGAAGGAAGGAAGGAAGGAAGGAAGGAAGGAAGGAAGGAAGGAAGGAAGGAAGGAAGGAAGGAGAAAAGGGGCAGAGAGAAGAGGAAGAAGTGAAAGAAAGGGAAGAAGGAAGAAAAAAAGCAGAGAAAACCAGAGAAAGAATGGGAAAGAGGAGAGAGAGAGAGAGAGGGGGGAAGAGAAAAATGGAGAAAGCAGGAGATAGTGGGAAAGAGTGAGGGAGCTGATGGGGTAGGAAGGAAAAGAGAGAGGAAGAGAAAAAGAGCAAGAGAGAATTCCTGTTGTTTCATGTATGTGGTCTTCCTGAAATGAGAGCCCAGCAGAAGGAACCTGGCACATTCTCTGAAGCTCTGCCTCACTGTTTACATGTCCTTTCAAAAATATAGGTGGGTTGCTTTGTGGTATGAGTATTACACAATTCACAATAGCCCTGGGGATCTCCCTGACACATGCAAGGCTGGAATTTGCTTCTTAACTTAGACCAGGTTTTCCTACCATTTTTCGACTTGCATAGATCTGCATGGTGTTGTTTTGGTTCATTTAGGAGAAGCAGGACAGAGTTCCAGAGGGGAAATGTATAGTGTTCTCAAGAATCTTTGGTTTCAAAGCCTTGTAAGATGGGCAGGTCTCTTGAATTTTGGGGTGGCTCTTCTCAAAGGCCTCCTGTTGTGGACACCCTCGGGTAGCCTGTTAGCTGCTTCAGGAGACAATTTGTTTTTATAGAGTGATACAAATAAAGATTTTTATTAAAGAAAATAGAGGAGTAGAAACCCGGGGGGTCTTGTCCTCCACACATCAATGGACAGTGGAATCTGTTTAACTTGTAGTGTACCGAGAGAAAGCTTTGACTGTACACCATAGAAAGCTTATAACATTTCTTGTTTGCTTTCAGCTGCTGCCCATTCTTGTTCTGGTTAGAAATTTGCTTATTTTAGGTAGTAAGAAAACACGATCTTCTAATAACGACCAAGAAATTATGTTTATGATGGAAGCAATCCGCTGACAATTAATACAAAAAAACTTAAATAGAGATTAGAGGGATCCCTCCCAAAACTTTCAGCAAAGCAATATGGCATCTAGAACAGTCATATACTATGGAACTTCTCTTGGTGTCTATCAGTTTTCTTGCACCTATAAAATTTGTAGTCAGATGGGCCAAAGGATACAGCATCTCTAGCATCATTTTTTTATGAGCCACTTTGGTATAGTGGTTAAAGGCACTGGGCTAGAAACCTAGAGTCCAGGAGGTCTAATCTCAGTTTAGGCATAAATCCAGCTGGGTGGCCTTGGACCAGTCACTCTCTCTCAGCCCTAGGAAGGAGGCAATGGCAACCCACTTCCAAAAATGTTGCCAGGAGTCAAGATTGACTTGAACGTGTATATATTCACACACATGCACACAGAGGATGAAATAATATCCCTGGGATATAAGAATCATAGTCATTCTTAGAAAATAAAAATGGTGGGTAGCTACAACTCAATGCTTTATATGAAAGGATGCCTATCTGTTCAGGAAAAGAAAAGGTACACAGCTGTAATAATGGACAGCATTACTGTTGTTACCACCAACTCCAACTCATTGTTCTCTCATCAGATTTTGGGGAGGGGGGGGGTGTCTTCACGTCAGTGTTGACTCCTGGTAACTCCCTGGACAAGTCCCTGCAGTTTTCTTGGCAAGATTTCATAAGTGGTTTGCCCTTGCCTCCTTCCTAGAGCTGAGAGAGAAGGACTGGCCCAAGGTCACCCAGCTGTCTTTGTGCCTACAGTGGGACTAGGATTCATGGTTCCCTGGTTTCTAGCCTGGTGCCTTAACTACTACACCAAACTGAGCAGATTACATTACTTAAAATACTTAAAAGTTGCTAATAACATTTTAAAAACAGTAAATCATCAAATGCAATGAACTACAACACAGGAATCCTATCATGAAAAAGAATTCTTCCAGCATTGGTCAGGAGTTGTTAAGTCATAATGAATGAAAGGCCAAGAATGTGAAGTGCAAAAGGAAGGAGTATAAAGTTGGACTACTTGATCAGGGATAAATTATATGTTTGATATTTCTGGTAGTTTCTAATGGACTTTTTGCTGAATCAGGACTGAAAAAAATGAAGATTTCTGGATAGCGTATAGATATGAGTTAGGCTATGGGAAGAAGAGTTTTTTTTGTTTGTAATTTTAAACGAAGGTGAAGAGTTATTATGTTCAATAGTGCCTGGTGTGATGAAGGTTGGAAGACACTTCTTAATTATTGTCTTTGCTTCTTGTTCCCTTTTCTTTCATTCTCTCTTTTTTCTTTCTTTCTCTTGCACTTTTTAAACTTCTTTCTTTTCTTTAATCTTTTGGTTTAGTTTGTATTTGTTTTTACTATGCCTATTAAAAACTTCAATAAAATTATTACCAAAAAAAAAAAAAAAGGAGCTGCTAAGACTTATTCAGTTTCTGGCTGATCTAAGCATAGAGTCAGTTTCGGCATCTTCCCATGCAACTTGAATGGGTATCTCATCTTACTGAATAAAATGTTCCCAACATTAAATTATGGCAACAACCCCATGTGCCACTCTGAAATTCCCACCAGGTAGGTAAGAATGAAAAGTTCAGAGAACCATGTCACTGTCCTCTGGTTATTCTTCTACTACTTCTGTGGAGTACTAGAATAAAGGCAAGGGGTAGTGTTTATGCATTTGTTATGGAGGTCCCCAAAGTCTTTTTCCATCTCTGAAGTGAGTTTAAAGCCCCACTAACCCTGAACACTTTTTTCCCCCTGAATTGCTACATATGCTTCTTGTCCACGGGGACAATTCCAAAAGAAGATTGCTCAACTTGACCACTGTGATGGGGAAAGCTGACAAGCATGATTTATCAGGTTTTGATAGAGTCCTGCTTCGGTCACACTTGTCACACTTGGCTTGAGAATTATACTGCAGAGACAACCAAAAGATAATTTATAGCTTTGGCCTTAGAGGAATTTTGTCTGGAAACAATGATACCATAACTGTGGAACAGGCATTCTTCTCCTTGCTGAATAAGGGCTGGCATGAATATATGAGTTTCTTCATTCAGACATCTGTTAATCAAATATTTACCTCTTGACACTGATATGGAAAGATAACTAAGAAGTCTGACTGAATTCTAAGCCATTGCTTTGCTTGCTTTGTTGTAGTTTTTAACAAGGGGAAGCCATCAATTTATTTGTTAAAAAGAAAACGGTATTACATAATGATTTGCATCATGCCAAAAGTTCCCATTATGGGGTCCTGTCCCCCCCCCCCCCCAATTTCTAACATTATAAAACAGCTTTTGAGGGCTGTTGGCTTATTCCTTTTTAAAGTTCTGGACATAAAGCTTATCTGCAAAGTTCAGCAGTATGCTTTATCAGTTAATGAATGTAAACTACCCTTCATACTGAAATGACTTATGTGCACATAAACACTGTTGCCCAAAGAAAACCCGGACAGCAGCTGAGGCCTGAGTGCTATACTACATGTTATCTCACAGTCCGTTTCTTATTTGAATGAAAACATATAGTGTATGAGTGCTAGAAAGAAAGCAACTCAACAGTGTTGGTCAGCTGTCTACAACAATATCATGTAAATCAAATATAGTAGCCAGCTATCTGTGGGTATCAGACATGACCAAACTACAAGGCCAGTTGAACAAGAGAAACTGAAATGTATAGGCTTTAGACAAGGGAGTAAGTTTAAAAAATGCAAATATATAAAGATGGAAAATGTTCTGAAAAATGGCTTTGGCTGTGAAAGAGTTGGATTAGCTACACTGGGTTAAGGTGGTACTGCTAATCTCAGATTTGAGCTCCTATATGCAATACATTTAGTTACATAATTAATAAGATACAAGAGTTTTATGAAGTCTCCTAGCCTGATACAAACAAGTACTTACAAAATAATTGTCTGATCAACTCACATGTCAGATAGATAGATAGATAGATAGATAGATAGATAGATAGATAGACAGACAGACAGACAGACAGACAGAGTGTATGCATCTTCAACTCAGCCTTGTCTCTTTGCAGGTATATGGACAAGTCCATGCAGTTTTCTTGGCAGCATTTTCAGAAATGGTTTGCCATTGCCTTCTTCCTAGGGCTGAGGGGGGATGACCAGCCCAAGGTCACCCTGCTGGCTTCATGTCCAAAGCAGGCCTACAACTCAGTCTCCTAGGTTCCAGCCCAGGAACTTTAACCAGGGTTTGGAGTTCCACCCTTAATTTGTATTACTCACTACATGCCACATCCTACTTCAGACACGTTATGCAAAGACCTAGCTCTCTGGGAAAGGTCTAATGCTGGGCAAGGTGGAAGCAAAGAGAAGAAGATGACCAGCAGCAAGATGGATGGACTCAGTTACAGTGGCAATGGGTGCAATGTTGGAAGACCTAAAAGGCCAGGTTAGAGACAGATTGTCATGGAGAAAATGTATCTATGTGATCACTATGAGTTGAAAACGACTTATTGGTACAAAATCAGTCAATCACATGCTGCTTCTGGCAGGACAGTGAAATCTCCAGAAGAGTATATCCATTGCCTTACTTAGATTACCATGAATTATATACATGCAGGTATTAGATCAGTGCAGGTAAGTTAAGAGTCCTGGGCATCCCCAGGAGGAGGGTAAGAGGAGGAAAATGAATAAATTATGTCACAACACCACGATACAAACTCCATCCTACTTACATGAAATATTGCAACTGAGTTAATAAGGTAGAACTTAGGTTTTGGTGATTTTGGCATCATCATGGTTAGGAATGGAAACCCATACCGAGAATCATTCATTATATGCACATTTTGGAAAAGCTATCCAGGTCTTGTATTTCCTTTAAAATATGAAAAGAATTTTAGCTATATATCCATTAAAATTTGTCAGAGCTTCCCAAAGCCCCATAAAAAGTATTCATAAAGGGTCTTTTGAAGCATATGACACCAAGCATTTACCTGTGCTTTAGAAAAATAACTGTCCTCTTCATCTTTCTAATAAATATTATATTTAAATTAAATATAACTTGTTCGGAGCAACACACAGCTTCCTGGTTGGGTTATTAAGAAGAAGAAGAAAAGCTACCTGATTCTCAAATTGTTTAAGTTGCATGACGTAGATTAGAGACCAACTAATTCTGAGCAGGAGCTAAGACCCAACCGCAAGAGTAATTATATTCCCTTTATATTTTAATAGAATAAAATCCAAACATGAGATTTATCAGTTAAATAAATAAATAGTTTTTGCTAACATGGAGAATTAACAGAAATTCCCAGTCAGTCATAGTACTCAGGAAAGGCCATTGGGAACCATAGATGTCTCAAACTGTTGTGGGTATCTCTAACTGAATCCTTAAAGGAGTCATAACTTGAGTGAATATTGTGTTTTTTCTTCAGCATTCAGCCACCCATTAATGCATAAAATAATCCTTAAGTTATGTTTTTTCCCCCCCTTAAAACAAACAAACAGGCAGATGGCTCTTTATACTGCCCCCCCCCCCCCCAAATAAAGTGAAAAAGAGAACAGCTCTGATTTGTTGTTATGGACCATACAGTATTCTCAAACTGGCTTTGGAACACATAAATGATGAACCTGTGTCAGGAGAAAATAATTTACAATGTTCATCAAAATTCAAGTCTACTTTTGGGAGTTGAACAACGGCTATTTCAGAGACCATTGTTATATTTCTAGCTCCCTTCTTCCCCATCCATGCACCATTACATTCCTGATAAAAATAATAGTAGAAGAGTCCTAAGGTATTTCCCAAAGCAAAGGATGATGAACTAGAAGTCAAAGTGTACATTATAATATGCGTGCTTTGCAAAAGAAGTGTACTTAGTGGATATTTTGAAGGAGGAATTTGCAGAAGTTCACTCTGGCCATGCATGTAATCTGAAATGGAATTTGTACTGAACTTCTGCTGAAGGTCACTACTTTCCTGGCATGGATATCTTCTCCTTCTTCTCCTTCTCCTCCTTCTCCCATGGCCTTTCCTTGGTGGAGCCTAATACAACAGCTACTTGAATTGAGCTGCCCAGGGCAAAGCATTCAACCAGCCTTCCCCATAAGAGCAGATGTACTGTATATTAATACATTAGTAGAAGTTTCTCCAGGGAAATAGATCTATTCTCCTCTTGCCAAAAACCACAAATATTGGGAGAAAGACAATAGAGATAAGTGCTTTGTTTAGCAAGGGAGGCTGAGATTGTTGGAGAGAGATTACACAATGAAAAACAGGTTATTCACACTCACCCTTAAGCTAAACATGATAAGTGCGAGTATTATGAATAATGCAAGTATCGCTAGAATATCGCTAACATTTCCTTCTCTTTTGGAAAATAATAATAATAATCGGCACAGAATTAGCTATCATCTTATGTATCTTCAACTAATGTGGCTCTGAAAAGTGATATAAAGTATTTATCTAAATATATCTGAAAAGAAAGGAGCTTTTTTTCCCCAATGTTTGGGCAAGTTTGGAATTCTGAGAACGTGTTATAGGAATGCTCATAAAATAACTTGGGAAGAGGCAGTAGGCTTACTCACAAAATGGATGTTATGGTAGATATGACTAGTTATATCATCTCTGTTTATTAGAAAGTGACATGGTATGGTTGCATTCTCCTATCCTCCAGGAAGATTTCTGTCTTTGATTTTGACTAGGAAAAGGGAAAATAGCTGTTCAGAACATTTCCAAACATAGCCATTCACCATTTGAAGAATGTTGGTGCAATGGTGAGGCTTGCTTCTCCCCATTGATAAAAGAAATGACTGTTATATGAACAACGAACAGATGCAGTCTGCCCACCTTCACAAGAAAAGCATGTTTCCAATCATCTATTTCAAAGTAGCAGAAGAAAACAGACAAGAGTTTTGCCTATATATATAGGTGCAGTATTTGTCAACCGAGAGCTTGCTGGAATTCTTGTACTATGTAATAGGATGTGAAAATAACCTTGGGAGACAGGAGGAAGAGCCGCAGCCTAGGCAATGGTCTCATAAGAGAAATCTGAATCCAAAGGAAGGATTAGAAGGATGAGGTGGAGCAAGCATCTCAGAAGGGCCCCTCCCTACTTCTCTGGAAAGTAAAGGCAAGGAAGAAGAGAAGTGCTTTCAGAGTTCCAAGTTTCTGTTACTGTAACCTTACAATAAAGGTAATGTTCGTACTCATGGTTTTGGTTTCCTGTCTGGACTACCTTGAAGGTGACATACTATAAGCTTAATCTTCTTTCTAATAAATACCATTAATTAGAACTCTTGGGTTCTTATTCCTCAGATTAATTATTTCCAAACTTGACTGCATGGAGGGAGTCTGAAAGCAGCCTATAGGAGGCCCCAAAGCATTTTTCGAAAGAAAATTGATGTTAGAGACTGTCTTTTTTAGCACCTAGCTTCCCATTTAAAAAGAAAAAAAAATTAAAAGAATTTTTTTAAAAAACCTGAAGTCATGTGGAATAAGGAACCTAGTGGTTACTAAGGAAGATCATGTGCCTACAGATGAGAAGTTGCTTGTCCCTGTCTTAAATAAGTGATAAGCCATTGTGTACTTCCAGAAGCCAAATGAAATCTTAGTGTACACTAGCATTTCTGGGAAAAACCCAATATAATTCAGTGTATCATAAACATTCCTCTGCCACACTCAATGTACAGCTTGTGGATCTCCAAGAGAAACCCCAAGATGTCCTGGAATGCCACTTCAGCTCATTGATCTCCTGCACAAAGCATCAGTCCTTCTAATGAACAAGATACATGAACTTGGAGCTACGTGTACTGAAACAGTTAAGTGGGGAGAGGAAGCCATTCACCTAACTCAAGGTAGCTCTGATGTGCAACCTCAGCATCTGGGTCTCTTTGACATAAATATTGAGCCAGAAAAAATGGCATGTGCGCTGCAGCGAAACATATGCATCTATATTCTAGAAAACAAGAAATGATAGGAATATGTTGTAAAAACGTCTCTTCGCTTTTAGAAGATTATTCCATTGCAGAATACATTTATTCTAGTTAATCTGAACATCACATTTCCATCATGAGTTCCTCTTTGCTTTAACAACTGCTTTTAATTAACTAAAGTACTGTAATGGTTTGTGTGTGTCTCTGTGTGTTTTCCTCACTGCAAACTATATTATCCATTCCATGTTTTTCCAAAGGTCATCTTTGTAAAGGATTATTTGAAAGAATTGAAATTCAATCCACTTAAGGCAGCAGCAAATTCTTTGTCAGTAACTGATTGGTTGGGGGTAGAAATATATGTTTGGATTTAAAATATAAAAGCACAACACAACAGTTAAGGCTGCTGCCATGAGGTATATCTGTACAGTTCAGACTGAAGGGATAACATTCTTTATTCAATAAATCCAAATCTTGCTGTATAGTTTTTATTCTTCATTCAGATTAGATTCAATGCAGCTGAATGTTCTGCCTGGAACAGAAGATATCAGAAGAAGCTTAAGAGTTGCTTGCCTCTGAAATCTGGCTCTTGTAACTAACTATAGTATGCTGCTCATGAATATGAGCATAGAAATGCTATAGTTTTATCATTTTAATTTTAAATGATTGTGGCTTTTCTTTATGACTTTACTATTTTTAAAGATACAGGCAGGATTCACCCAAAATACTAAGCCACAATTTCTTTAAACATGGTTTCCTAAATAAGTCACAATTGGATAGACTGAGTTGACACATGCAGCCAAAAATCAAATTTGTAAATACATTACAGATCAGCGGGTGAAGGATTAGCAATAGCTGACCTTTTTCCTGAACAGCATCACTCACACTATTGATCTGCTGAAACCAAAGAATCCCATATCACACACAAAAGATTTTCATCCGTAATGTTGATACCTAAAAGGGACTTCTAACTTTTTCACTTGGAAACTCAAGAGTGGGAAGAGTTGGTCTTCCAGACAGATTTCCTTTGCATGGTGGGCAAGTAAGGATAGTAGCACTACGTTAGCACTCTAATTCTAAAATGTGAATGCTTATGGATCACTCTCATTAATTGTATTTGAGCACATAAATGTGAAGAAATAGGTCCCACAACCCGGAGTTCAGCATATGATGTCTATATCCTTCCTTCTGAGGAATTACTTTTTTCTAAGAAAGTCCTATCACAAGATTGGTTGATGTTAGTGTTATTTCTGGACCACTCACAAATGTCTTTGTGTGAAGGTTTCTCCTCCTTCACAGCAATGGATTCCAGTAACAATAGGATCTAGTAAGGAAGTCATTCAAATACCTCAATGTCCATAGCATATGATGAAGAGGTGTGCACCAAAGCATCTGGGGTATCATCCAAGCAAAGATGTTGTCAAAGCAAAGCTGACATGATTGTCAAGTTAACAGAGATCTTGGCCTGGAATGTTGCCACTTATAGCTCCTTCTTAAAGGCTAAAAAAATGGGAGAATTTTAAGTGCATCTGAAAGTCAACTGACAAATGCCAGTATAAAGCAAGGGGAAACTTTCAAAGGGAATATTGTTGGAAGGTTAAGGGAAAAAATACTAACCCTAGCAACAGTTCTTCTTTAAATCTCTCATTCTCTGAAAGGAGATTCACTCAACCCCCCCCCCCCACACACACACACATTGAGAGGATTACACAGTTTCACTACTGAGAAGACCACCCACGCTGCTGATATATGTTACACTCACTGGCTGTGTTTTCAGTGACCTTAATAATGGCCATATCTTGCTCATTCATTGGTAGGAGCATAATGCTCCTTCTTTGTCTGCTGAGCAAGGGGATGGTGTGGGAGCCATTTTGGAAGGGTGTTCACAACGTGCTCTCACATCCAGCCACTAGCCTGAGAAGGTTCTCTCTCTCCCAGTTTGGAACGTGCCCTAGAAGCAATATATAATTAGCGTCGTGTCAAAAAATGTCTGCTTATTTTATATATATTATTCTCATTCAGTTTGATGGATCAAAAAATGCTTTCAACTTCTGGTGGAAAAGAAATCATTTTGGAATGTTTTCCCTTGTGATTTTATTAAAGTGTGGGAAGCCAGTGAAGCTGCACAGCACTAGGGAGATACTCAGAAACATTTCTCAGCCATCTTGTAATAAAAGTAAACACAAGAGGCTGACAAGCCGTCCAGAAGAATTTCACCAAAATATTCAGAAGTAATTTCTTTTCCATCCAGTTGAAGAATAGATCGAAAACCTAAGAATACATTTTAGCACAACAGCCCCCCTTCCCCAAAAAATTAAACATTTTTTTTTAATCTTCCAGTACTGAGAACAGGTCAGATGTGAAGGCAAAATAATCAAGGGTAGCATCAAAACTATAAAAAGGAGTTTAAGAAGCTTCATATTGCATCTTTTTCACTCCATTTTAATAAAATTGCTGATGATCAATGCATTCCAGGTATGAAACTTCTTTTTCTATGACCACTTTCCTGATTCAGACTTTCTGAATCCAAATGTTTGTTGCTACTCAGTGCATGATGAGGGCAGCCCTAGGACTGTGTTCATTGTTTCTGCTCCAAACCATCATATATTTATCCTAAGGATTCCTCAAAAACAGTGCCTTAAGTGCCTTGACCACCTGAGGACTAAAGTAAGTTCAAGAACCCTATGAGAAGGTGCTGAAACTCATTCTCTTCTTACTTGGAAGAAAAATACCATGTGGAATTTTATTTTCATAAAAGCATTGTTGGAAAAAACACAAAATGAACTTTTATTATTTTTTCTTATATCATTTGAGCCTGGAGCAAAGCCTTCGAAACTGCCTTGTTCTGAAGGCTTCTGTCTCAACTTAAAGACCTCAAGGCCTTTGCCAGGAAAACACAGGTTTGGATCTATGAAATCAAGCAGAAAAAATATATATTTCACAGTAGTTAGAAGAGGCTTGTGAGTATGCACTACACATACATGGAAGTCCATTTTCACTCTTCCTGTCAGTTACTGGAAGACAAGGTCAGAGTAGTGCAAGCAATGGTCTTTCCAGGGGTAATGTATGGTTGTGTGACCTGGGTATTGAGAAAGAGCGCAAGAAAGAAGATGGATGCTTTTGAATTAGAGCTTTCAAAACAGTTGCTAAGGGTACTATGAACTATGAGAAGAAACAATCAATCAGAAGAAATAGAGTGACTGTTCTCTTGAGGAAATGATTAGCAAGCAGAAAGTCATATTCTTTGCGCATGTTCTGCATGTAGATAGACTAGAAAAGATTATGCTTGGCAAGGTTGAGAGAAGTAGAAAAAGGGGAAGACAACACATAAGATGAATGGGTGGGTGCATGAAGATCACTGGAATGTCTCTGGAGGAACTAAGGATTGTCACTATGGATGGATGAAGACAGAGGGAATTGTCCTTAAAGTCAACATGAGTCAGCCTGACTCAACAGCATCTAATTAACTAACTTTATTGTATGTATTAGTATGAAATATCTTAGTCTAGTAATTTTTCTGGAAATGTATAGAAACCATATTTTTAAAATCACTACTGTTTGTGTTACAACATTTAGAGGCTTTGCATCTTCAAAAATTGCCCAAGAAATGCAATAGAAAAAAAATGCACATCATCTTGCTTTTATTCTTTGACAAATTTCCCTAAAGCAAAATCCATGAATGTAAACTTAAAAAAAAAACAAAAAACCTTAAGTACAATCATTTATATCAGTAGCACAGCTTCTTTTCAGATCCTTTTGAGGAGGGGGGAGAATTCTGATCTGGGAATAATGAGCATTGGATGCTAGAATTTGTGCTGCTGGGAAATTTGGTGGGATGAAGCACCCCAAATCCTCCTGATGAAACCCATAATGAATTGCTTTCATATCCCTTTTTGCAGTATCTCTCTCTCACACACACACAACCACAAGCCATCAAAGAGTGAGGAAAAAGGGTGAGAACTGAAGCTGTGAGAACACATATGTGAAACAGCACTGAATGTTCATGGCAATAAGGCACATGCAAGGGTTAGGGGTAGGAAGACAGGATGTTGCAGATAAAGCTAATTAGTTATTCCACCCAGAATTTTCTGTTCCTAATGGCTACAGTTCCCAGAGTCTCAGGCAAAGATCTTTCACATCACTTTATACCTGAATTTTTGCACTGGAGATCCCAAGGATTGTGAATTTCTGCAGGCAAATCATGCATTCTTATCAACCTATTCATATGGCTTCTTTACCGGATTGATTGATTGATTGATTGATTGATTGATTATGTTCCATTAAGTTGGTATTGACTTTTTTTTCTCCATGACCATCTATCCTAAGCTTCAAATCTTCCAGTAGTGCATGCATCACTACTATAATTGAATCCATCTACCTTACTGCTGGTTGTCCTATTCTTCTCTTTAATTCTACCTTTCCCAGCATTATAGATTTCTCAATAAAGTTAGGTCTTTACATAATGTGTCCAAAGCATGATAATTTCAGCCTGGTTGTTTGTGCATCAAATGAGAACTCTGGACTGATTCATCTGATGATCCATTTGTTTGTTTTCTTGGCTATCCATCGTGTTCTCAGGAGTCTTCTCCAACACCAACATTCTAAAGCATCAATGCTGTTTCTATGCTGCTGCTTCAAAGACCAACCTTCACTTTCATAGAGTGTCACAGGGAATACCATTGACTGCACTGTTCTGATCTTTGTAGGTATAGACACATCATGGCATCTGAATATCTTCTGCAAGGTTTTCATGGCTTCTTTACCAGTTACTCATCTGGAGTGTATTTCTTGTCTGGTGCTTCTTTTACTGTTGATGGTTGATCCTAAAAGGCAGAACCTATCCGCCACTTCAATACCTTCCTAATCAATACTAAGGCTGGTTGCTGTACCTATTCTCATGAGTTTGGTCTTTATATATAATCCTAGTCCCATTTTTTCACTGTGCTCCTTGACTTTTATTACTAGGGCTTGCGGTAGGTTGGAATTTCTTTAACAGTTGCCTCCTGTTAAATTGACAAAATATTTAAATTTATTAATTCAAACTCAAGAAACAGTACCAGTTCCTTGGAAGAGGGCTGCTTTGTTTAGTTGTTGATGGTAGGGCTCTTCCACAAGGGTAACCCTCCCCACCCAGCCTACTGCTGTTTTGGCTTTATCTCAGGTGACTTCATTCATCTTGCTCTTTGCTTTCTTGGAGAGAACAGGGAAACAGCAAAGAACAACATCACTTAGTCTTTCCTTAGATTTAAATACTTCAATATAAATATTTTGCTGGTAAAATTTAGCTCATGAGTTTCAACACAAAATTTACTGGCTTGTGTTTAATTCCACCACCACCATTGTTCCCTACATGCCAAGGACATATTTCAAAGGCTTAAGGTTGCTTTTCCCCCATCTCCCCCACCCCATGCAGTTATTTTAAACGGAGTCTGCATTGCTGACACCACAAAGTTGTAAACACTCCATCTAAAGGAATAAAAAGCACAACCCCATCAAGAAACAAACATTGCTCCCGTAAGGACTATAAAGTGGCTTTGGGTGTTGCAACATTAAAAGCATTCTTCTCTTCAGACTGCTGAACTTGTTCTAACAAGGACTTGAAATGTATGGTAAGTGTTTACTGCACAACATGTGCCTGCCGAAAACCACACTGTATATGTAGTGAACTTTATGAAAAGAGCTTCAGACTTGCAGAAAAAAATATACAGGGAGTCAGTGCTCAATTCAGAGAATAAAAGGGTCCTGGCCCCCTGACATTTTGTGACAACCTCCTTAGGTATTATTTTTAAAAGAATGTGCCCCATTGCTTTGACTAAAAGGGGAAAAGATCCCATTAGCATCTTATTGCGCCTTCTAGAGTTACCCCACCATCATTGTGCTAAAATAACAGCTACGTGGACAGTCTTTATATCATTTCAACACTAGCTTTTTGTTGTTGTTGTTCAGTCGTTAAGTCGTGTCCAACTCTTCGTGACCCCATGAACCATATTGCGCCAGGCCTTCCTGTCCTTCACTGCCTCCCTGAGTTTGTTCAGTTTCATGTTCATTGCTTCAGTGATGCTATCTAGCCATCTCATCTTCTGCTGTCTTCTTCTTCTTTTGCCTTCAATCTTTCCCAGCATCAGGGTCTTTTCCAAAGAGTCCTCTCTTCACATTATAGATGATGCTATGAAAATGCTAGAAGTCACTAGTAGGAAACTGGCCCCAGCCACAAAAAGTATTAGGAATCTCCTTTCTAATACATTTCAGGCTACATTCCTTTGATCAGATTGATTAGTTTCTTTTTTCTGCAGAGATACAGAATTCTGACCTTGGAGGGAGGCAAGAATCCATTATTATCGTCAGCCTCACCAAGCATCTCCCCACCCAGAATACTAGATGTAGACAATTTCGAAGGGTTAGGAAAGATTTACAATCTTTTGCATTCTTCAGATCCTTTTAGCAAGCAAGATGCTGCAAAAAGCCAGAGATAGGAGGAAAGCAGACAAGTTTCACTTTATGTTGAAGTTATGAAGTGTTAGGATGCAGTACAGGAGTAGAGTACATCAAGTCTTGATCTTCAAACTAGACTTTCTCCCAAAATTTCCTCCATCCATTTTGTATCATCTTGCCTGATTAAAAAAATGAAAGACCAGAAAATCTCAGTGCTTGCTTTTGCAGTGAGTGGGGAGTCCTTTGATTTGATTCAGTGACAAGGAAAAACTGTTCTGTATATCCTTAAACACATTAGGTTGAATTCAGAAAAAGAGTCCTATTCAGGCAGTGTTCTGAACACTTGAGAGCTTGAAATAATGGAGGAAGGCATAGGTGTGCGCAGAAAGAGAGCAAGGGGAGAGCAAATTCTGAAATGGGTATCACAATGTTGTGATGCAAACTCTATTCCTTATACTTGCATGTGATACTGTCAGGATTAGCCCATGAAACTCCAGGAGACGGTACAGATTCTATCCAGCAAGGTTTATTGGCTTCATTCCCATTACAGAAATCTTCTCAGAGTGAAAGCAATTCCCAGAGTCAACCCACAAACATCCTGCATTCCTCAGGGAGGTGCCAGTCTCATTCTCTTATCTCTTCCTCTTTGTTCTGGGGATAAGAGTACGTGCTTAACCCCTTTCGCTCTAGTTCTCACAGATACCATGTTGCAAATAGAAAAGGGCGGAGTTTGCATTGTGATATCACCATGCACATTTCACCATTTTGGCATCATCATATGACACACCCTTTACTTTCTCCATTTCAAGTGTTCTTGTGCTGATGTCAAAATTAGCACTAAAGCCCCATTGTTTTCAGTAGGAGCTAAGACATTACTTCATTTGCAGATAAATTTCACAACTATCATAACTATTGTTATTAAAACCTTACTCAAATTAAGCCATGTTTGCAGGTAGCCATAGTGTGGGGTGACTGTGCAGAAGGCGAGAAGTTCCTATTCCGTTCCAGATTCAACTACCATCCCTAACTCTACCTTGAAAGGGCATTCTGTTTCCTAGACTTCTGAAGCTGGCTGAATTTTAGATGGCCCTACTGGGGGATTTATTTCACCTATATAAATAAATAAATAAACCAAAAAAACACCAAGCATATGCTACATGTCAAATACAAATAAAGTATATGATAAACACAAAACACCCAAACACTGTAATTTAAAGATTATGCCTTAAGTTGCATACTGGTAACCAATGGTATCTATCTGACATAGCTGTTGTGGTATGTGTGAGAGGCACCCTAAGGATTATATTATCATATTTTATTTCATTTAAAGTGGTATTGTGGGCTCAAGTCTGCATATTCAATCTCAAGATTTGTGTAGCATTTAGAACTGCACTGAATAGTTTTCAGTTCCATTCCTGGGGTTAGAAATAGTTATTTCTGTACAACAGATTTTTTTTCCCTCTTAACCACTTAAGTATGCAAATATTTTCCTTCTGTTCAGCTCCATTGTATTCCTAAATTGCTGTTTCTTCCTTCCTCCATTATTAGTCATATGAGAGTAATCCCAGTCAGTCAGGGATCCTGCACATGAACAGGATCACAGCAATAATTACCCAATGATATCTGATTACCTTGTCATAGACTGGGTCGAGGTTTACATGAAAGGGTAAAACAAATTTTTCAAAAGACTGGTGGAACATCTTTACAACTGGAAGGCAATTTTTATTTGACACTGTTAAAGCTGATTTAGCTTTATATTATATACATAACATTTAACTTCTTGGTTGTTTAGCTGTGTGCAATGAGTTATTTTGCTCTGTGATCTCTCTTTACCTCTCCTCCCCATTCCCTCCCCCCATCTCTTTTCATATGAAAAATACTGAAAAAGAAAAGTACATACTTCCAAATCCATCCATTACAAGACTAACCCTACCAATTGCATACTGGCTTGTCTATTAAGACAATCCCCATGGAACCTCCCAAGTTACAGTTTCCCATCAATGCAAGAATCACATTTTTTCTGCCACTTACCAGGTTATCATTCCTGGAATGTCTGCCATACTTTCCCACCACCAAGACAACCAGCAAAAGAAAGAAAGAAAGAAAGAAAGAAAGAAAGAAAGAAAGAAAGAAAGAAAGAAAGAAAGAAAGAAAGAAAGAAAGAAAGAAAGAAAAAGAAAGAAAGAAAGAAAGAAAGAAAGAAAGAAAGAAAGAAAGAAAGAAAGAAAGAAAGAAAGAAAGAAAGAAAGAAAGAATCATCCACACCACATGCATTATTCAGTAAATGCTGGTTCTTCTGCATCTTTTAAAGTTAGCTTATCCACTAAAGCTGCAATTAGTTTTTATAGATGATTACATATTTTCCCCCTCTGATCCCAGCTTAAAGCTGAATCAAGGCAATGGAACCAGCGACATGGAAAATCTGCAGCTCTGAAACCAAGAAGTCTTGGAATTCTATGGTCAATTACTGAAGCAATAATTGAACAAGTTGAAATTATTTCTCCTCCTACAGGAGTCTTAAGAGCCACATTTTCCAGCTTCAAATGTAACCATGCCTTTCAAATAACTTACTATGCAGCCATTTTTTTTTCCTTATTTAAAAAGAGATACCACCTAGAATATTAGGTTTCTTTGTTAGTAAAGCTGGCTTTTCAGGAACAAATTGCACACCTCACCTTGGAGTAAGCCACATTTTACACAGCGTGATTTATTTTGGAGTAGGCCTGCGTAGAATTGTCCTCTCACTTCTGTGTCAACAACTTTTAAGGTTTAGCAAAATATAACACCCACACCTCTTCAAGAATTTGGGTTAAAATATTGCTATTCTCTCACTTCCATATCTGAGTCCTTATTTTCTGGGAGCTGTTCCAAAATCCACTATCCTTTTAATAAATCTGTACTTTTATGTGAGTGGGCACAGAAAATTCTTACCACAGTTCAATCTTTTTATATCAAATCATTTATATTCCTTCTACAATTGTAATCATAGAATAAATATTTATGGAGCTTCAACATGACAAAAGTAAAAAAAAAAACAAAGCCTTTTGATGCTATGAGTGAATGGTCCATTTGAAATAAATAAAAAAAGAATAGTCAGGATAAAATAACAACATCACAAATAAAATTGATCAAAATGTACACAGACAGGTGTGTTTTTCACAAAAACACAGCATTTGGGTTAGCTCCATCTACAGAATTTATGTACACTTGTCCAAATAAGCCATTATCAAAGACGCATGTTGCATTTATTTGTAGCTGTGTGGAATATTTTACTTATCCCAAGATTCCTTCCATTTCTTTGGGGGTTTCATTTGTGGTGTAAATTCACTTCGTCTGCCATCCAAAAATCCTTAATCTTCACCCTTGAACTCATGTGTAAGAATCAGCTTTTAAAAATGAAAGATCATACTGTACCACGTTCACATTTTTATTCATAAATGAGTTGAAAAAAATGTAAAACCTACAAAATTCAAATGTAGAAGGATGTAAAACTGATAATTTCCTTTCATCCAGACAGATGATTTTGAATGTTCAGTTATAAAAGTCTAACTTTGAATCTCTTTGAATTCCACCATATTTCTGTACCTAGATCGGTACAGCTCATCAAATCTACGATCGGGCAGACTCTTAAATGTGCAGTGCAATCAGGGAATGGTGCAAATTTTATGCGGTCTCTATATGATGCAGTCTTTAGGGTTTCAACTGCAGAATATGATGGCAAAGTAACAGGACGGGCAGGATCAGAATTTTCTTCCTTCCTTTTAAGAGATATTTGGGGGTGGTTCTTTTTCCTATGCTAAATCAAGCCTACCTGGAGGCTTACATTATAATTTTGGCATATTTCCACTTCAAAATACAGGAAACCATGCCACAGCTTTTCAGTGATTGTGGTTGGAATGGGCTCCAAGGACTGAGGGAAAAAAAGGCTTGCTAATTTATAAATGTCTTTCAAACAATTCCGATTTAAAATCATATATATATATATCACACAACAACATACTTTGGATTTATTATTTAGACTAGCCATAACTCAGTATACAAAGCAATATAATTAGGTGGAGGAGACAAGGGGATTAACTTACTCATTGTTTCTCATGTTCCTTCCAGAAAACTCAAAAGATTTTCTCTCATTTTACTTCCACAACAACCCTATGAAGTAGAGAACAAGAAAGAAAAAGGCTAACTATATGACCCAGAGAGGTATTTTAAGACAATTTTCAAGACCAATATCCTCTTCATGATTTGATTAAAGGGTTTTAATATTCAGGAGTACTGTAGCTATCAAAATTATTGGTAGATGTTATTACAGCTTTACCTAAAAATAATATACGGGGGGAAATGATTAACTTATATTCTTAAATTATACCAAGTTATGCACAGCAGCATCTGTGGCGAACCTCAGTATATCTGGATGTCTAATGAAAAAACATACATCACAGCATTTTTGTAATTGCTATATTTGTGCATCTCATTCCTCCTCTGCCCCCTGTGGAAACCATGTTCACACATACAACAAAATAAGCATTCTGGGTCCAGCAGGAAAATATAAAAATCCAGGCAGAACATTTCTGAAGACTATATGAAAGTGGTAGTCCAAAGCACCTGGAGGCTCACCTCTCTCTAAGCTATGGTATACTCATTTCAAATCTTCACTTAGCACACTTGTAATCTACAGAAACTACATTTCCTGTCCTTTTAAAGATGTTATTGCAGCTTTACTTAAAAATAATATACAGGGGGAATATATCCTTGTCCTTTTTTTTTTTCCTGCTCATACTTGTTGATAGGCTTTTAGTGAGTTTAAGGGAAAATATTACTCTTAATGCAGATATACACACAGTGATACCACTTGAGACAAAAGGCTTTATTGTTCCAAAGAAAAACCCTGTTAATTGAATGAAAAGACTCAGATTATATTTCATGCCTCACCAAGGGGCAGATAATGGAAATCTTTTGCTTACACACTCCAAAGACACATTTCTCAAAGAAAGGAAGAAGAAAGAAGAAACGGTTTAAACTTATCTTTGATAGCATAAACTTCAGGGTGGCTATCAGAGGACAAAACCCAATGTATATTTAGCACGTGAAGGAGCAGTTTGACTCCATTCAGGAATGATGGTAAACAGATACCCTCTTCCCAAATACTGAAACACAGAGAACAATAAATACTCCACTGGAATATATAAGATTTATACATACATGGGCAGAAACTGGTTTTAAAGAAAGGTGTCTTTCATTCATTGGAAATATAACTTAGAATCAGGATATGTTTTAGAACAGCCATCCTCCAACCCTGTGTGCTTCTTGCTGGTAGGGAATTGTGAGTGTGTTAGTGTGAGACAGCACATGAGCAAAAGATGCATGATTTTTTTACATGGTTAACAATGCGCAAAGCAATATACATTTCATACTACTAAAATCACCATTCCACTTGGAATGCTCAAACTGTCCCTTTCTCAGTTGATCCTTGTGAATCTGTCAAGTTCGATTTTTCTCAGCTCCTCATTTTTGCAAATCTATCAGATTTGGTTCACCAAAACTGAGGTTTCTTTTTAAATAGTGCATACTAAAATTTGTTCCAGTTTTGGCACATGCTTCTCTAAAATCTGTGCTTTAAACTTTGTCCAATGCATACAGGTTTTGGCTTACATGTAATTATCAAAAGGTTATGTATTTTAATTAACACACTATATTGTTTATTTTAATTGTTTATAGTACTGTATAATCATCAGTCTGTTGTAAATGCCCTGGGAATCCTGATTTTGAAGGGCTGCATACAAAATTTTACAAAACCTTTCTTGCAAAATGCATTAATTTTTACATTTTCAAGAATACATGTATAAACTTTGCTTAATATGCATGTACGTGTGTTTTTTAAGTGTACTACATTGCAAATTTCAGGAATGTGCACATTTTGTGTGTGAAGTAAATTTAAGTATGTGCAGTGGTTAAAATGTGAATTAAGGAAGTTTGTAGTGAAATGCAAAGTAAGCACATTTCTTCCCATCCTACTTTGAGAAAAAGATCTGAAGATGGGAACCTGTTCTTATGTGGAAATTTTAAAATATAACAATGTGCCGAGAGGATGTTCTCCAGCAGAGCATTGAGTTCCAAAATTGGAAGGCGATGAGAATGAAAAAGAAATGATCCTCTGAGTTTCTCCTCCTTCTACTCCTCTTTTCCAGACTGTACATGCATTTAGAAATCCTGACCAGACTGACTATCAGCTCAAACTGGAGCAATACATATTGCAAAATTATACCAAAGTTGAAATTTCTCTGCCGTGCAATTCCACAATCGTTTTCTCCTCCAGTGGAAGTGACATCTACCTGAGAATTTCTTTTGTGATCCTCTGTGGTGCTTCTGAGCTGACTTTAAGGCTGGAGTTGGCAGTGGAGATTCCTGCTAGCACTGTTTTTCCTCTTAGACCTTTTTCCACCATTCTGAAGTCCTCTGGTTGCTATCTTGGAAAGTCCAAGGAGAAGAGCTACCTCGGGCATTTTAGCATTTTGAAGGTTTTAGCAATCAGTTTTAATGTTCTTTCAGCATTTTGAATGGTTTTAGAAGTCATTTTAGTCATTTCTTGCAAGCCACCTAAAACTACTGGGATGGGTGGCATAAACATTTATAAGTAAAGCAAAATGTCTACCCATGAGATTTAACAGACACATAGCAAGCCAAGAACACTGCAGACCACCAGGGATGACTATAAAATATTCTTGGTCCTCTTCAATTAAGGAGAAGCTCTCTTTGTCCCCTTTATTTAAAGAAGGACTAGCACCACTTCACTGTCTTGGAGAATTTCACTGAAATCCTCTTCTCCTTTGAAAACAAATTCATTCATCAAAAGTAATGAGAATGATAGAATAAAAAAGCAGGAGAAATGTCTGGCATGTAATAAAGGTATTTATCCTAGGACAAGGGGGTGGAAATGAGCATTCTGGCTTGGTTTGTAATCATACCACACTCACTGAACCAGTATTTATTCTGAAATCCTAAATCATGCTGAAAATGTGACAATAAATTACCCAGAGTGCTTATACTTTGCTAATACTTTTCCATATGTTCCAGTGACACCATCCTGCGAACAGTATAAATCGTTTTGGTCGAGGCAATTACATTCTTGTTTCCGAGTCAGACTGCAATGGAAAGTCTGTTTAATTGTTTAAGTGGAATGGAGAAACATTTGCTGACTGTTCAGGCACATTATTTTCAAAGATAATATCAGTGACTGACATTTAGACAGGGTTTGGGGTAGTACTGATATGCCTGCTGATTAACCAAGAGACACTTCATCTGAGAATGCTTGTCTAGCCTGTTACAAGATCAGACACAAAACCTCTCTCTCTTTTTTTTTTTTTTGGCACCACCACCACCCTTTTTCCTCTACTGGTTATCTTCTCAGGGCCATATCCTTGCATTGTTGGAGTGATCACCACCATCATGGTAGAGCTCAGTGATCTCCAACATCACTTTACAGACATTTTTGTTTGTTCATTTGTGCAAGTTCTGGTTGACCCAGCTTTTTGTGAATGCAGCTGAAAAGTAATCATACACAAAATAAAATAATAACTGGGTAGGAAAGGACCTTGGGGGTCTTTAGTTCTGCCCAGGGTAGAATCATACCATCCCAGACAACTGGCTATTCAACCATAGCTTTAAAAACTCCAGTAGAGTCCCCAACTTCAGGAGGCAACTGTTCCACTGTTTAGTAGCTCACATAGTCAGGAAATTCCTCCTTGTTTCAAGTCTGGATCTCCTTCTGTAAAGTTTTCACACATTGGTTTTTATCCTACCCTCAGAAGCTATGGAGAACACATTCATACTCACTTCTCTTTGACAGACCTTCAAGTATTTGAAGACTGCTATCATGTCTGCCCTTAGTTTTCTCGTCTTTAGGCTAAACATACCCAGTTCTTTCCTTTAATCATTCTTCACAGGATTTAGTGCTCAAGCTTCTCACCATCTTCATCATTCTTGTACTCTTTCCAGTTCCTCAGCATCCTACATACTGGCTGGGGAATTCTGGGAGTTGAAGTCCACATGTCTTAAAGTTGCCAAAGTTGAGAAACCTTGTTCTAATGCATGCATTTCAGAATGCATTTTGCTCAAAATGCACATTTTTGCATATAGTTTTTCCATACAAAAGTGCAATTTGAGTGTATGTATGTTTTCCATATATATAAACTGCATCAGACTGCATCACAAAATTCTGAAGTGTGATTTTAATAATCTAAACAAAATAATTTCTATAAAAAATTCTCATGCAACAAACATCTCACCCAACTCTACATTTCGCAGGTTAATAAGCAGCATTCTTGTACCATCCTAATTTGCAAAATCTCTAGATGTTTATAAAATCCCCCATATACAGACATGCATATAACACTAAAAAGTCTATTCCACCTGTTATAGGTTATATTCATTTAAACTGTAGTCTCCTACCCTCAAGTAACCCAAAGAAAAACATTTCCTTTGCTAGAGGTCTTGCCCTTTTGGACAATGTCATTTTCAGGTGTATTTTTTCATTTTAATTTTATGGAAACATCTTTAAGCTGTCTTCCAACAGCTAGATGTCAGAACAGTGTGCTCCTAGGGCATAAGCAAATGCAAAACATTGCTTTCAGCCAACAATTAATCTGTGTGTCTTTGTGTAATTTAGCCTGTAACTGAAGATACAATAATTATGGCTGCACTCCCACAAAATGCTTAACTTGGTTAGTGAATTAACTGTGTTATGGGTTTGGATAATAGAGAGAGAGAGAGAGAGACACAGAGAGAGAATGGTTTATTATAGTCATAGACCCACATAACACATTGAAATACAAACTAAATTAACCCAAACAGGCTGGGTTTACCGAATATGTTGAGTTGCCCCAAATGTAGCATGCGTGTGAATGCATCTGCTAGGTCAGGGATAGGCAACCTGCAAGCCGTGTGCAGCCCAAAACCTTCTGCCAACATTCAGTGCAAAGCAGCTGAACACCAGCATCATAAGACACATTTAGAAGTAAAGGCAGAAATGGAAGTGGGCAGTAGGTCCATTTCTACCTTTTAAGTAAAATTCAAAACAGCCTGAAATCACACAATTAACTTTACCCATTTTGCCCCTAGATTTCAACCCCCCATCTCTTAAAGAAGATGGCCCACTTGCGTACTATTAGTAGATATAGTACACAAGTGTGATGCAGGCAACATAGCATACTCGGACAAATTAAGATCAAGACACAGAAGGAACATAAAAGGACTATCTTGTCTAGATCAAATCAACTGAGATAATATCCAAATGTATATCCAAAGGATCAGGCATCAAGTCATCAAGGAACAGGCTGAGGAATAGTCAGGTTGAGGAAGCCAGGTCAGAGTCATAGACACAGCTACTTTCAGAGCAACTAACCTTTTCTCCAGCATCCAGGATACTAAAACAGTCAACAAGGATAGGGTCAGCAGCCATGAATCGTTGGCTTACTTTTTGGAAGATGGAAGGGAGTTATATAGAATATATATGCAATATAGAAACTGGGAGAATGGAATGGCGTTATCACAGAAAGGAGCATCAGTTGCTGGCTACAAACCTGAACGAGACTGTGCTGCGTTGCGATATTTCATTTGCAAGTTCCACTCATTAAAAATGTATACTTCCTTCTCACGGCCACTTACCTAGCTCGAAATGCTCACGGAATGTATAATACGGTACAGGCAGCCATTTGAACAAGATGGTGACCCGAAACTGTAGGCTGAAAATTGATATTTGAGCATCTGCTTTTAATCCTTGCAGGTCTCTTTTACTAGATAAAGGCAATCGTTGTTCACATGCACTTTAAATGCCTCTATGTGGGCCCATCAATTTAAGTTCTCCCATGTTACTTTCTTTTCCTGCTGTCAGAAAGATCATCTGTTCCAAACTTCTTTTAAGTGTATTGTCTTGCCTTTTTCAGTCACCGTTCTTTTTGCTTTGTGATTCAGCATGTGGTATTACAGATACACACAGAGAATAACTGGATTTGCTTCCTAACCATCTGTAAGCCAGAAAACATTTCCTTGTATTTCAGTGAAAAAAATAAACCCTGTCTGTGTTGGAAGTTACAAACAGTACTGTTGTTGAGAAGGTTCATTTAGTAAGTTCAGCCCCTATCCTAGACGTCTACCTTACAGTTGTTGAAAATAATCAGAGAAGACAGACAGTGTTAATCACTTACTGATGCTTGCTCCCTTCTGCGGTTTTGGCAAGTGCAAAAAGACAAATTCCCATGGTTTAAGCAAGAAGGAAATATATTTTGGAAGATAAAAAGCCTCTTATTAACAGCCCCAATCCTTAACATCCTCTGCTGCCCTAAACTCAGTTTATTGGGAACAGGCTGTAGTTCAGTGGTACATTTTGAATACAGAAGATCTTACTTTGATCCATAGCATCTCCAGGAAGGGCTGGGAAAATTCCCAGCCTGAAGCCTTACAGAGATGATGCCCCTTGGTGTCTTTAATTATTGGAGAGTAATTGCCATTGGGGCAATGGGCACATTTAAAAAAAAAAGTAACTTGGATATTACTATGAATAAGCTGTGGGAAAGATTTGGCTAACAAAAGCTTGTTAGTGCCCTTCCTTTTTTTTGCACAATGTATCTAACCCAATCATAGTTAAGATTCTTAACAATGGCCCCAGCACTAATGGGGTCAAAAGCCACTTGGGGCTGGGGGGAGTCCATACTAGTTTCTCTAGGACATGTCCTGTACAGACAAGCTTCACTACATCTGTACATAGGCAGTAGTAGGCTTCACTTGGGTGCTACAGCCAAACAGTGTAACAGAGATATGTTCTACGGCTGCCAAGAGTTTGCCACTGAATTTTTTAATGGAGATTAATTGAGTGATCATTGTTGTTTTCAGCCATGCTCTTATCTCCAACTCTTTCTCTGAAGTATGGACTAGGTGGGTCTTTAGAACTACATTGTAGTGTTCGCATGAGACAAACATGCCAATGTGCCATTCATCCAAATCAGTGTGTTGTACTTATTTATTTATTTATTTACCAACTAATTACAGAATGTGTTAGAATTACTGCTGTAGCATTTCCTGTTTAAAGAGGATTGGCATTCATGCAGATGATTCAACCTTGAATAGCTTCATAATTTTCAAGACATACTGAAAGAAGATAGGAAGTAGGTTTTGTTCCTTTGAAACAACTCATATTCACACAGAAGTATTCACTCTGCTCTTTATGTCCAGATCAGAGGAACAATGGGAGTGAAGTGAGGAAGAAGAGCTTCCCCAGCTGCTGGAGTACAAGCAACTGTTTTTGGTAGATTGTGCAAAATAAAGTTTGAATTGGAATAATAATAATAAAAATATATAAATTAATCTCATGGAGGAAGAGAAACATGGTTTTCAGATCTGAACCTTTGAATTCTAGCAGAAGAACCAACTCACTGAAGGAGCAGGAAGTTCAAAAGTATCACTCCAAAAATGGCTGTATTTCATGCTTTGTAGGGATTTCAACCCAAGCGAAGGTAAAAAGCTTTTTAGATCATAATCTGTAGTTCCCCAAAATCTGGAACAGATATACGGAGATCAAATTATTTGTCCAAGGTCACCCAAGATATAGGCTGCCTGCAGGGTCACCAGACAATGTACTGACTCAGTCTTGGAGATTTGGAATAGGTTGCCAGAAAAATCGGAAATGACTGCTTATATTCTGAGATGTTGATATTGAGATGCCCCTTGGTGAAAGCCTGCAGGCTTGGTCTGATTTTCTCATATGCATCGGGGATAAAACTGGGGGAATGCTTTCCTACTGCGCATACCTGTAATGGTTTGGTTTGTTTGGGCCCAGTGCACTTCAGCTTTCCATCTGACTGAGCCTGATCTGCAGGGTTGTTCTGAGACAATAGCAAACCATAAATGGGAGTTTATGAGAGGAACCATTAAATTTAATGTCCCTGGGGGAGATTAAGAAGTACACTTCAAAATCAATTGGTTTCACTGCTTCTGAAGGAATGGCATATGTCCAATATTACAAGGCCCTCATGAGCATCAACCGTTGCTTTTCTGCCATAATGCTCATTACATCTCTGTACATCTCTTTTATTTTCTTTGCTTTCATATTTCAAGGAAAATATTTTATTCCAAACAATCTGGGCTGTTTTTAACATTTGAGCCTGACTATTACTCCCATCCAAAACTGTCTTTAAAAATGAAGGCCACACTACATTAAATTAGCTAGGGTACAATCATTTAACATTATTCTTTAAAACATGGCACATTTTTGCTTTCCATGGCAATTATAAACTTCTCTGTCCCAAGTCACTGATAGCAATCAATGAATACTAACGGCTGAAGAGGTACAGTGGAAGCGGGTTACTACCTTCTAATCCATGCTTCTGAACTTCCTGGAAGTATCTGCCTGGCTCAAAGGCATGTGGAAGAAGCCACACTGATATCATGTACAGACATCACTGTATAGATGACACAAATTGTGTAATTTGTGTCAGCCCTAGTATACAATTATGTAATTTGCACAATGATGTCATGTTGCATGAGATGACACTTGCCTCCAACCAAGGCCCATCCTTCACTATTTGTGAGACTGAAGACTGGACTCTTTGGTTCTTTGTGCCATGCTAACAGGGCTTTTATGTTTTAAACCAATATTTACGAGAAGAAAGGCCTATCTCTAGCTTGTTCTTGAATACTTCCAGGAAAGGACAGCCTAGGAGTCACTCAGACTGTGAAAAGGTATAAATGGAATTAATAGATAAATAAGGTCCAGCAGGAAGGGCGTGTTGTGGGTTCCATCTGCAAAGGAGTTCCATCTGACGGGACCTAGGAGATGAGCCTTTTCTGCTGTGGCACCTGCCCTCTGGGGGTTAAGTTGGCCCCAACCCTTGTGACCTTCTGAAGAGGTCTTAAAACATGGTTTTTCTAACAAGCCTGGGGATCTCCTGGTGAGAGGGAGCCTGCATACTGACTGATATATGTAATATCTCCCCTCTTGTGATCTTATTTTATTTATTTTGTTTTTATCCATGTCTACTGTTTAACTGATTTTATTGAATGCTTTAATTTTGGTTTTATTACACCACCCAGAGTCACTTTGAGTGAGATGGGCGGCCATATAAATTTGATAAATAAATAACAAGATGGGTGGTGACAAATTTGATATATAAATAAATAAAATAAAATAAAATAAATAATCAGTCAGTCTCCCTGAATAAATGGTTCTATTTATTAAATTGTTCCTATGCTCAGTAACTCTCTCCTAATGTTCAATCAGAATCTCCCTATAATTTAAATCCATTCTTCCATGTCCTGCTATCTGAAGTGATAGAGAATAGGTCTTGTCTTTCTTAAAATGCTTTTTAAATTTTTGAAGAGTGCTAAGTTTACAGCTAGTACCACTAGAATAGCAACATAGGACACGGCACAAAACTACAAGGCTAGATTTTTTTTATGATACCGCTTTGCTCACAGAAAATAAAGAGGACCTTGTAAGTACAAGTAAAAAATGGAAAGTGAAAACTTGAGTTACTATTAAATATTAAGAAGGGAAAAGTAATGTCCACCAGCATGCATAGTGAACTCACAGATGGCAGTGAAGAAGTGAAGATGGTAGGTTGTTTAGGTTTCTTGGGCTCAAGAATAAAGATGGACTGGGCACTGGAGAAGTAAAAAAGAGATTAAACTTAAGGACGAAGACTAGGACATAGGGATTAGAAAGGATAATGATATGTATTTAACTTCAAAGATCAGAATAGTCAAAGCAATTCCCTTTCCAATGACAGGGAACAGTTATGAGGTGGATACTAAGAGGAACAGAATAAAGATAGATTATGGTTCTGGAGAGAGTTCTCAATAGTGCCATGCAGGAAAAACAACAACAACAGTCCGTGAATCCTGGGCCAAGAAAATAAGACTGCTCTTTTGACACAATGATAGGCAAGTGGAAACTCCCATACTTGGGGCCTGTGACGCAAGCCCATAATAGGCTAGAAGAAAAGGCCATTATACCTGGCAAGGTTGAACGGTGTAAATAAAGTGGGTGGCAATCAACGAGGTAGAAAAAGAGGACTCAGGAGATCACTGGAATAGCCATAGAAGAGCTATGGATTATCTCCTGGAATAGGAGGTAATCCCGTTGGGGGAGATGGGTGGCTTACAGAATGAATGAATGAATGAATGAATGAATGAATGAATGAATGAATGAATGAATAGGACGAGATGAATAGCATTTGTCCATATGGTGCCCAAGTGTTAGATCTGAATTGATGGCATCTAACTCACTCACTAACACCTGCTCATTTTCCTGAGTTCTGTTTGGGTACAAGCCCAATTAATACTATTTTTGCCATCTTCTGGCTTTAAATTTCTTGAACTGAATCAAAACCTTTAGTAGTCCATTTTTTTGGTCATACATAATGTTTATCGATCTTTTCTGCCTGATGCCATGCGGTAACATTATAAAAGGAAGGATTAGACATTCAAATTTTGTATAAATTCTGTTCCGTTATAAGGATTTCACACACGTTGGCAGAAAAGGGGAACAAAGCAATCCTTCCCTATACAATGAGTGATTTCTAATTTAAAGTATAAAAACACAATTTTGATAAAATCTCTTTCTTCTGGAGTAGGAAAAATGCCAAACGTTTAAAAAAAAAACTGAGAATAGCTGTCTACATTCTTATTTTAAAAATATACAGTACAAGCCACCTATCAGGAAACCTCATTTTCTTAAGATGGGTTTCACTAAATGCCAAGTTGAAATTGGCCCATGCTCATTCCAGTGATAAAAATATTACTCTTTAGAGCAAATAACCCCAATAGCTGTGGAGAATACAGTTAACTAAATAAAAAATTGTACTAGAAAGATGAATATGATACCTACTAAGTTCAAGGAAAATCATGTGTTTCTTAGGTCCAAGCCAAATATGTCCCTGTCTTTCATAAATATTAATGGAAGTGCTTTCAAACTCCTCCCTTTCCCCATCATCCTTTCTGCAAGTTTTGTGAAAAATGTTCATCGATTGTCTAAATTGATATCATTTAATTACTTCGTGTTGAACTACTGTGAGTATGGGCTGTCTCAATTTTTTAAAAAAACTGGATTTAAAGTAATTGAAAGTTCATTCATTCATTCATTAACTTGCATACCACCCATTCCCAAAGGCTCTAGGCAGCTAACAGTGCCAATGTATAAAATGCACACACATGCACACACAAAACCCAAATATGTACTAACATAAAAAGCCAGGAAAAATAACAGCTGGCAAAAATAAGAACCATAACTCCACATTCAAATTACAAGACACCTTCTTGTGCAGGACGGAATAGGTAGGTCTTCAAGATTAAACTACGCTATCCACTTTGTTATACCTGGGACAGCCCATTTACATATGCAAACCACCATTTAAAGTTGTCATCAAACAGGAAACACCACCATAGAGCTGTGGTTAACATGAAGCTCACCAAGGAACGGCTCTTTGTATTGAGGGTATAACCCCAAGTTTCAATCAGTGTCCAAAAATGGAGAGCTAATTTCTGAACTGGGAAAATTCTGATGATGTATTTGGGAAGAGAGTTTACATTCCAATCAGAAAGATGTAAGAATGTATGAATAACTCAAAGTCCTATTAGGATTTGCAGTTCAATCTGAGTTGCCAATTAATTTTAACTTATTCAATGTATTCAGATAACTATAGAGCAAAAAGCCATGCCAGGTAGAACTGTCTTTCTAGGAAGTCTTATGGTGGCTTAACTTTGTTTTTCTTTAAGAGATTAAGAAAACAAAGTATCTTGACAAGGAAGTGCCTAACCCTCAAAAATTTCACTGTAAAGATATACAATACAACAGAAATGCTAAAAGTAAATGGATGAACCGACTCTTGCTCAAGCATCAGTGATGATTTTTGGCATATTTCATATTTACTTCTCTTTACTAGATGTATTACACTTTAAAAAGTTTAGCGGGGTTTGTTTTAGGAATGTGTTTTAAATTAATACAGTGTGAGCTGTAAAATATCTGAACCCAAATTAAGCTAACAAGCTCCTAGGAAAAATAGAACAAAAAAATCTCTGCATTTTGCTCAGCTTGAGTATTCCCCAGCTTTTATACATTAGATGCAAAGTTTGGAAGGAAAGTGTGTTTTCTGTACACTGCAACATCTTAAATGGTTTGGCAGGAATTTATACGGAAGCTGATGTGCAGATTCTTAAGAAAGGGATCTCCAGAGTATTAAGTATTAAGAAAAGGAAGGCAAGGTTCCAACTCTGGATTGACAGGGTGATAGCATTCTGATATGTTCTAAAAGACAGCTGTTTGAATTCTTTTCTGTTCTAAAAGACAGCTGTTTGAATAAAAAGGACTCTCTTTAGAGAGACAAGAATGGGTGCCCTCACAACTTCATAATACCTTGTCTTGGAGTTGCAATTTAGTAATCTTGTAATGGTCACTACCAATGTGAGGCAAGCATTATGCTTCGCTGGCACAATGGTACCCTGGCCATAAACTTTCTCCCAACTTCCTTGAGAAGAACTTTGTGAGCTGATAATGTTCATCCCATAAGGAACTTGAACACTACAAAGTTCCCAGGACTGCAACTTGGAGCCAAAAAATATTGAGTATCAGCAACAGCATTAGCATTCTTAAACCTGAATGCAACTTTCCTTTCAGCACAGCAGACCAGCTGGAGTTCCAAGCTTTCAACTTTTAGCTGGATAGGGAACTCTCTTTGTTGTTAGTGTAAAAGCAGAAATCCATGCACCAAGGATAGAGGAAAGAGCTACCTGGTACCTTTGTTGTCATATCTCTACACACAGGTGGAGGTGAGAAGAAGAACCATGCTACTGCTTTAAAAAAGAGAAGTGTGGTTTTGAGGAGATCACAAGCAACTTAGAGAAAGAATCAGACCCCATGACATACCCTGGAAGTATCAAAGAGAGGCTTGGCAACCATCTTTTATGCAGATCATGACCTCAAAAACAGGACTGAACAAAATTCATGTCCATTTTACGCTTTATGATTTTATAATCATGTGGACACACAGGTCTTTGCTTTAGATTCAGTTTTGAATGCAGCACTTATCTGCCACTCATTAAAGTAGCCACATGCATTTCTTGGAACATAGTGCTGAAGTGGAAAGATTTCCTCTGCAGCTACCTGACCCTAGAAATGGACATGGTTGCTTTATTAAGTTGTAAAAAAGGTGCTGTATTTTACTCCTATGAAGCATATTTTCCAAATAGAACCCATAGCATTTCATAACCCTAGTTGATGGTACAATGGGGAACTCCTCTGATGCTGAAATAAACAACTGGTTTCAGCATATAATTGAAATGTGGAAAGCCAAGGAGGTTTTTATCATGAAACGTAGGACATTCACATATACCCGTCACCACCTGATCGCTAAACAAATGTAAGAACATACATTCCATCCTTGAGAATTTCTCCAAAATTTTTTTCTTCCTTAAAAAAAAAAATCAGAAGCAAATTCCTTTTCATCGAAGTGAATGAGAATTTACAGAAAAATCCTGTCAAGATTGTGGGAGTGACAACCTTATTTCAGATTCATTCTTAAGTAGTGTTATTGAAATATACAAATAGCAGTACATCATCAATACATTCTTGATGAAATGTACATTTCATATACATATATACACACATACATACATACACACACGCACACACACACAGAGTATGTATGTATATATGTTGTGTGTGTGTGTCTATGCATGTATGTATATGTGTGTGTGTGTGTGTATGTGTGTGTATATGTATGTATGTATATGTATGTTCCATGACATTGAAGTGTAACTGGAAAAGATGACCACAGATATAAAATGGCCATCTCTCTATTTAAATATTTCCCATCTATTACATGGAGTGTATTTAAATGTTTATTAAGGTGTTCTCTATTGAATCTGCTTTCTGTTTTCTTCACTGCATGCTATGCTCGTATCCAAAGAAAATTCCCTCTAGCTGAATATTTAACAAATACTCTGGCTTACTGACAAAGACTGTGTTATTTATTAAAGCTAGGATTGTCAAACTGACTTTGATACTCTTTTAATTGAATGCAGCGACTTGTCTTAAAGACATCAGAGATATGCAGAGATTGTGTGTTATCAAGCAGAAAGACTTGTTTTGCAGAATGGGGACTAGCCTTGGGCCACATGTTCTGGCTTTCTTTGGAAAATAAATATATAAAATGTGTGTTTTTTATTATGTCCATTTGCAAGTAATTAAAAAAGGCCAATGCCAAGAACAAAACAGTAGTTAATGGGAATGGAAACAGACTGTTGATGCCCCTTGGCTGCTAATGACTTAACGTGCTGATATCACTGAGTGCCAAAACAATCATTTTCCATGAATCAGAACATTTACATAACTCATGTAAAGAGAGAAGAAACATCTTGGGTTTCAATTCTCAGGCTAGCTCCAGACTCTACTATCTTAACAGGAACACACCAATTGGACTTTATAGTCAATTGAGTCAAAAGTCAGCCCTACTGTGAGCACACATTATGTGACCCATGAAATGAGTAAGATAGACTACCAGCCTTATGATTATGACTAGGGGACATATGGTGGCAAAGTTCAGGAGGAGGAGGACATAGAAACAAATCCTCTTTCCCTCCTCTGACCTTCTTAAAAAGGGTTGTCTAGTTTGAATTCAGGTTTCCAAATAGGTATTGGGCTAGAGAAAAACACACATCCCAGCATTCTTGCCAGCAATGATGCTTTGGAACTTATGTGAAAATATCTGTCCTATTGTCTCTAATTTAAAGGCAATAGCCAGGGAGTAATCAATTCACTGCTTATTATTGCACAGTAACGGGGGAATGTATAAGGCAGAGACATGAATTTGCTGCAAGGAGAATGGTCATGCTGTTTTTAATCCCACTGTTTTTCTTGAAAGGCTGGAACATATAATGTCTGTGACATAGGAAACAAAAGTCCAAGCCTGGAGAACTCTGTTGGCCACTTTCAGCAGCTAAAATCACCCATGAGCCTGTTATTATGACTGTTGGGTCAATATCCCTTTGTTTGGCTGGATGACGGGATGATTAGTTTAGAATGATTAGTAGATAATTGATGGCAACTAAGAACAAGAGATGGTCTTCTCCTGATAGCTGGGGATTTATCTTAAGGTGTGTGAGATCCATCTCAAGACAGCCTTTAAGTAGTCCCTTCCATATATCTGCATTTTTTTTTTTTTTAACAGTGGCAACTATCCAGAACAGAAATTATTTTACTCTATCCTTCACTATCTTTTGGAAACAACCAAGGGAATTTTTTTAGCATGGCAAACGCTTGTGGTCAGGGATGAGTTTGGCATTCTTTTGATCGGTTTTGGCAGGACTAAGCCAAATGTTCTTGCCTGCTTGATCTTGTTTTCATCTTTCTCAAATGTTGACTTTGTTTTTCTGAACTCATGTTGATCTGAACAGTGATAGGTTAGCATCATTCAGATAGAGAAGACTACGAAAGATGGAATGTGCCATTTGTTATGAAGCTTTCATTATACTGAAGCCCAGAAAATCAAACTACTAAATATGTATAGCAAACCTCAATTACCTCTGTTTTAAGAAATCTGTAAGATGAGTCTTGTGTCCTTTTCAACCTCAAAAGGAAGGAACAGAAACAGGGGAAGGAGAAGGAGAAGGAGAAGGAGAAGGAGAAGGAGAAGGAGAAGGAGAAGGAGAAGGAGAAGGAGAAGGAGAAATAATACAGATACACACTCTGATATGTACTTCTCGATTTGTTCAGTGCCACGTAAAAAGAAAGAATCACAGTTTTGGCTTCTTTTTCCTACTGATTTCATTCTAACCCTTACAACTTGCATATAACATTTGGGTTTCAAAGGGCCACGCAGATGTGCAAACCAGCATTTAAAAAAAAAGCAAGCAAATTAAAAACACGGCTGGGAATGAATCATCAAATCCATTCTTGTTGCCAATATATCTCATAGAACAGCAACATACAATTCTCTCACACCAATCTGCAGACATTTGTTAAAGAATGTTGAAACGAAACATATCTGAAGCCCCCAGTTAATCATATTCTCTCTCTTGCTTTCTCTGGTGTATCTACAGGCATGCCTTCCTTCAGAGGAGTTTGACTGATAGGAGAGACCATTCATAACTTTTCCATACCAACAAACTGTTGCCTTCCTTATCTGTTCCATATATATTCTGCATAGCTAGATCATTAATCTTTCTTTCCCATGGACACTCTCTCTCCACAAATCAACTCCATCTTGACAACACCAAGAATAGCCTTAAGTACTATAGAGCCGATGCAGAATCCTCTCTAAAAAGCTATTGCTGAACATCATTTATCCAATGAAACTCAGTTCATACTTCTTAGGAATAAGACCAATTGAAATAATGTAAAGACTGCCTAACTGGGCCTCAAACTGCATATGCCAAGCAACGTTTTATTTAAAGAAAACTTCACATAATCATAGGGTGCTTGCTTCATGTACATATCAGGAGCTGGCTACATCTTCCTGAAAATCTAACTTTTCTTGTGCCTAAGCAGAGTTATACCCTAATCATTTGCTATATCCATCTCTCTTAAAAACAAACAATAAAATGAGCAGGGGGCATCTATTTATGGTGCTCACCTCTTACTGTCTCATTCAAACTATGCATAAAAGATGATAGATGGTAGGTAGGTAGACAGACAGACAGACAGACAGACAGATAGAACAAGTGATGTTAGAATATTCTCATACAGATGACACAAACTGCACACTGTACATTGTTGTGGCTACTACTCAACTCCTGTGGATAGGTAGATGGATATTTGTCAAATGGGATCTATGGATTGGACACTTCTGGCTGAGACCCATGGCGAGCTAAATGTCCCTTTGTAGAGGGATGGCATTACAACAGAGATCAGCACAGGTTGTAGGATCCTGGCCACCAAAATGCTTTGAGATCTTTGAGATAGGCCATGTGACTCCGCACAGCCGCTCCTTGTGAGTAAACCACAGGAAACATCATTTCTCGGTTTGCCTATAGGCCAAGTGGCTGGAAGTCGAGAGAGGAGCCATCTTTGCTCACAGTCATTCACGCAGCCTTTTAGAGGACAATAAGCTCGACTTAGCCTCACTTCTTAATCACTTTGGATTTGTTTTTCATTTTTGCTGACTTAAAAGGATTAAGACTCTTTGGAATGGCAAGTTATACTATATTCACTAGGTGAGTCGCCTTCTCCTTAAAGAACTCCTAAACGTGATTTTTAAAAGCTTTTGAAAAATATTACTTCTTGGATTAAAAGCAAAAGGGTGCTCAGAAGATGGATTTTAGAAAACGTAACAATGGATTAAGGGCTGAGATGGTTTTGGGATTATAATTTTAAATGCCCACAAAGAGCTTTGAATTAACTAGAAGAAATTTTCCCTTGGGAAAATGGCGGGTGTTTTGAGTTCTTTTATGATAAGGACTTTGAAGGTTGGACACTAGAGGGAACTAGAGGATAAAGAAAATGGAGCAGAAATCTATAGTACAGATGTGGGAATATCTGTCCGCCAAGTTTTTTGACAGAATTGATAAACTTCTTGACAACATTGACAGAAAATGTTGTAATGAAATTCTAGAACAAAAACAAGCTGCAATGGTTGATTTTGAAATTACTTTGAAGGGGGACTTGAATGCAACAAGCAATGAGAAAGATATGGAGAAAGATCTGGACATACAAATGGAACCAATGGATGGTTTACTCCCAAAAGGAGATGTACAAATATTGAACCAAGAAACTGACTTGGAGATATATAGATATAGATATAGATACAGATATACGTATATTACTGGATATACACAAGAGCTCTGTTAAGGTTTTGAAGGACTTTGTAAACTTTACTTATTAGTTATACAAAAGAAATCTGCTAACATTATGGAAGATTTTAGGCTTGAAACACCGATGAAACCCAGAAAAGTAGCTCTGGGACTCTTTTGGAAGGGGTTAAAAGACATTTTAAAAAAACTTAGGGAAGGAATATAAGGTTGGCTTATTCAATCAAGGCTAAAGGAGAAAAATAGTTACTTCTGATTGCCCTTACTGGACTTTTGCTGACAAAACATCTGGATTTTGTTTTTTTATTCAATAGATGAGATATGGGGTGAAGAGAGATTTTGCTATATTTAGAGATATAAATATATAGATATAAAAGAGACTTGCTGGGATGAAGAGGGAAGTTGCGTCTTTCTTCTTTCCTTTCTATTTTTTTTTTCCTTTTTCCACACTTTTTTTCTTTTCTTCGTATTTTTCTGTTTGTATTTTTTGTAGCCTGTACTGGCTTTTATTCTTTTCATTTATAATTCTTAACAAAATTATTTGAAAAAAAAATGGGATCTATGGCATTGGGTTTTCTGTAAATAGTACCATTGTCATAGCACAAACTGTATGTTTTTTCATCGTTCCAATTCTCAATCAGTCAATATTCTATTATGGTCACAGACCAGAATTACAAATAAAAATACATTAAAAATGAAATAAAACAAAACATGATAATATATTACAGTTATTGGTGGGATCATCCATGGGCAATCAGAGTCTGCCTAATTTTACAGACAGTAATAACAAAATTTAGTTACGTTCAAAGAAACTGAATCATACTGATCAGATAGCAACCATACATAAAAAAGATCAGAATTTCCTGGGTATTTTACCAAATAGGGACTTATAAAATGGGTCCATGAGTCCTTATAGAGGGTACAATATAGCAGGACATGAGCTATAGTTTCAATAGCCCCTTGTCCACAGGGGCACAGCCTCAGCTCATATGGAACTTTTTTGTATCAACCCTCCAAAACTGCTGTGAGAAGAGCACTGCAGCGTGCTAGAGTTAGGGCCCTTCAGAATTTGGAGACAGTTACATAATGTAGGTATCTCTCTGTTTTATAAAAATGGGCTTGACTGCTCAGAAAAACATTCTTAGGTAGAGCAGACTAGTCCTGTTGGACTTCCAGGTCTTTGATATGTTGTTTAAATGCATTAAGTGCATGCTCATAGGCCATCATTAGGAACACCTCTCTGGAGAAGCCAAGATGTTGCAGTTTTTGTGAAATAGTCCTGACCCATACTGATTTATAATTGTCCTCAGTAAGGAATGAACTCAAACCTGTGGGAAAGAACAGTAATTTCAGCCAATGTGCTATGATACAAGTCCATGAATCTTTTTCAACATGAGACCATCCTGCCTCCCTCCTTAATATTACATTTGGAATGCAGGGGACTACCTGGAATATAGCCCTTATGAATTTGGATTGAACCCTTTCCAGAGGAGTAAAGGAAGGGTAAGGTCCTTAGCTGGGCACCGATTCTAATTCTGATTTTCATGAATATCTTCATCTCATTAACTCCTTTCTTTTGTTATTTAATGCCTATGGCCTCAGTACTCTGTATGACAATGTACTTGGTGACCCTTTCTTTGGTAACTGTTCAGGCTGCATGGTCCACTTGATTTTAGATTTATTGTTGCTGTTGACTGTTTGTTTTCAAAAAGGGAAGCCCAACATAATTTTATCAGGGCTGTCCAGCAATTTAGATCTAATAGAAGACAATATATGTAACTCAGGGCTGAACTGTGGAGTCCTTGGGATTCTCTGAGCTTGGTTGTTTTCTTGCAGATGTTTCATTACCCAACTAGGTAATATCATCAGTGCTAGAAGTGAGTGGGGTTTGCTCCCTGTTTATATGCAGTAGCTTCCCCTGCCAATGTTGGAGGGAGTGGCTTTTTTTTCTTGGTAGTTCCTAGATTAGGCTGTTGTTTACTGCCTGACTGTTTGTCTGAGTTAGTAGTTTCTTCATTAGTGTATTGTTTAATGCTTCATTATTTGTCTGGTGTTAATCCTTGCTTATCTGGGTGTTGACTGCTGGCAAGGAGATGTTCTGATCTTTTTGTTTCCCTTTTATTGTCTCTTTTGAATGGTGTGTAAATGTTGTTTATCTCTATGTGCCTGTTGACTATGTGCCTATTGATGGCTGACTTGTGTGAATAGCTTCCAGGAATTCCCTCGTTTTTTTTTTGGATTTACCTTGGTCTAAGATGCTGACAGTTTCCCAATTGAAACTATTGTTGAATCTGTCCATGTGTTGTGAGATTAAGGAGTTTTCAGCATGTCTTCTGACTGCTAGTTGATGTTCATGGATGTGCTCTGCTAGTCTTCTGCCTGTCTGTCCTACATAGTGGCTGTTGCAGTCCTTATACTGTATGTTGTAGATGACTCCTGTTTTTTCTTCTTGGGGTACTGGGTCTTTTGGTTTGCTTAAGATGTTTTGGAGGGCTTTAATTGGTTTGTGTGCTACAGAGAAGCCATGTGGTTGTAATAGACTGCTGGTTGTTTCTGAGATGTTTCTGATGTACGGCAGTGTTATCCTTTTCATAACTTGTATTGGTTGTGCTGCAGTGGGTTGAGTGGTCAGGCACTTTTTGATAAAGTTGCGTGGGTATCCATTTTGTTGGAAGATGTTGTATAGGTGGTCAGTTTCTTTCTTCTGCTGTTCTGGGTTGCTGCAGTGTGTTTGTGCTCATCTGAATAATGTTCTTACACAGCTCTTCTTGTGGGAGGTTGGGTTGTTACTTTGATAATCGAGCACTTGGTTAGTGTTGGCTGTTTTCTGATAGACTTGTGTTTCTAATTTGCTGTCATTTCCTCTGATGATGTGGATATCCAGGAAGCGTAGTGGGTTGTGGTTTTCTTCTTCCCTTGTGAATTTTATTCCTTGGAAGATGTTGTTGATAGTTACACGTGTCTTCTCTAGTTGCACCTTTTTTAGATCTGGCCTCCTAAAGGTGCTTCATAGAATGCAGGAAAAGGTGTTGTCACCTTAATGTGTTGAGATACAGGCTACATTCATCAACTCATGGGATCTAAAGCACTTTTTGAAGACCAAGTCCAAAGCACTATACCACCTAATCAGGGACCAGAGGGAACACTGAAAAAAAATCTTACCAGGTTACATTTGGGTAAATATCTTCTGTGCCAGCCATTTTGTGATGGTTCCCATGACCTGTCCTTAAACCTCTACCTTGCATTTATTGCTTCTGGCAATAAGGCGTTTTGCAAACATCATAATGAGGTTTTGCCATTTGCCATTTGCCACTAAGCACTTCTTTCTTAAAGAATTGTC
Source organism: Liasis olivaceus (assembly GCA_030867105.1). Taxonomy (NCBI): domain Eukaryota; kingdom Metazoa; phylum Chordata; class Lepidosauria; order Squamata; family Pythonidae; genus Liasis; species Liasis olivaceus. Next base: position 16,262,180 of record CM061359.1, read on the forward strand.
TTCTCAGTTTGCCATTGTCCTCTAGATATGGCAAACTTCAACTCCCATAAATCCCAGATCCCCTAAAGGCTGGTTGGGGATTATGAGAACTACAAGCTAATGCATGCAGAGAACATGAGGAGTAGGGAAGGCTGATCAAGAATGGCATTCTAGAAGAGGCATCAGAGCAGGAGTAGGTTATATTCAGATACTTAACACTGGGAGGATGAATCCCTGGAAGGCAGGGGAGTGATAAAAGCTGTGTCACACATTTGGCAAGGATAGGATTTTTAGTCTTTTTCCTGGGGCATGGGAGAATTGAGGTGGGTCTTTGTTTTATAAAGCAACATGAAGCTTTAAACATGCTTTGTGTGTTTGGGGGGCTTACAACCAATAGGTATAGGTATTTTGCATTCTAGCAAAATGATCACAACTGTACATGTTGCCCATAGTGCAGGGCAGACCACAACAAGCTTGATGGGCAAGAGAAACAATCTGACTTAGCACAATTCAACTTCCCAAGGAACTTTAACATTTGCAGGCAGCTGGGGCTTCCTACTATTTCTACTTTACCAGTATCACATCACTTCCCAAAGGACCGTGTGTGTTGCCAGGACAAAAAATCACTGGATGGGAAAAGCACAGATGTAGGAAGAGGTCCGAGTTGGCAAAAACAATACCTGTGAAGGTGTGTGCACACACACACACACACACATGCACCTTTATTTGTCACAGTTTGCCTCCCTTCTACTCTCTTCCGAGCAGGAGCCTGTGAAAAGGAGGTTGCCGTCTGACCTCCTCTGAGGAAAGAGAGGTTTTTTTTGTTTTTTTGGTAAAGTGGGGAGAGCAGTCAATTTGAAATGAAACAGGATACGAACACTTGAATGAAATGGCTTGCTAGGGGAAATTTCAGTTCATAGCCCTATATCATTTCAGCGATCGAAGGAGATACTAGCCACTCTGTTCCACAAGTATGAGATATATAATATCCTGTGGAACTATTTCCAACCCAATCTAGTCCATGCCCTTCCCCTTTCCAAAAACACTGTTGTCAAATTACCAGATATACGTTTACATCCATTCATTTTTATTAGATTACAGTTCATTTATCCCAGCCTTATTGATCCGTATCAAGCCAAACAACGTGGCCTCGTTGGTTGCCTCCAGCTTCCCATAATTGGCCTTATCACGATTTTTATGGCAACACAGATGGCGGGCCAAATGGGATACGAATTGCAGTCTTATTTGTGCCAGCGGCCATAGTCCCACATCTCCCCCAGACCCAATTTGGTCTTCCTGCATTTATCCGCTTGATCTGTATAACTGCAAACATCTTTGGAAGACTGTATTTATTTGGATTCTCCCCAATCTCTTTTCAAAAAGCTCTTGGTATGTCAATTATATCTGTGCTTCTAGGACTTTCAGCATGCCAGTGCCATTGATAGCTGCCCCAACTCAGTGGCTTTGAGAACCAGACAGCATTCTGATAACGGTAAACTAACTCCAGGTACTCAGCCAGTTCTCTGCAGGCACAGAGAGATGCTTCAGGAGCAGAGTTATGGAACGTTTTCCAGTCTCAAAGCCAAGGAAGAAGTCCACCTATCTGAACATACACATGCACAGAAAGAATCAGGGCATGCTCAAGGGCAGATCAGATGCTTTTCCCTCAAAAAGTCCCAGGTTGGATCTCCAGCAGTGAAATCCTTTCAAATGTTCTGCCAGCCAATCTTGAGATAATACCAAATGGACTTGCAGTCAGTGGCTTTTTTGCACCATGGGCTAAGCCAAAATCACACCACATTGTTACACTATGGGTGAACTCAGACATAATCTATAGTAAAGAAGTATTTTATCCCCATCTTCACCTCAACCCTGCACATGTAAATGTCTCACTCCTGTATGACTTATTACTAGCTAGCTATGTTAATTTATTATTTATATGTTTTTCTCCTGCCTTTCCTTCTGAAGGTGGCATGTGCAGCATTCCTTCCTCCCATTTTTCCCTACAGAAACAACCTTTTGAGGTAGGTGGGCAGAGAGAATAATTGGCCAAAAGAAGCTTCTGTGCTTAGGGTGGGTGAGAACCTTGGTCTCTCCCGTACCAGTCCAATATTGTCACACTACACCACATTGGTTCTCAGTTAAAGACCAGATATGCCAGTCAGAAAGGACAAAAACAGCCTTAAAATTTTGCTACTGCTAAAGCCACATACTTCTGGCAAAGCTTCCAGTAATTTTTCAATCAATCCCCCTAATGCAATGAAGAAGTAATGAGAGAACTTTATTTGAGACAAGGAGGACATCTGCTGGTCAGCTGAACATGCAACTCTTCAATTTCCAAGTATGTATCTACCAGGGATGTGTGAACCAGGCAAAATTCAATTCAAATCATCATTTGAATTTGAATTTGCTATCCAAGTCAATTCAGCAAATTGAACCAATCCAAATTAGATGCCTGACTTGAATAATCCATTCAGATGTCCTAACTGGATTGGATCAACTTGCTGGATTGACTTCAGTAGCAAATTCAAATCAGGCTTCCCTAGCAGTTCTGAAGAGCATGTCTTTGTAGAAGTTGTATGTTGTTGGTCTTGGGACCCCTACATGCACCATGCACCATAACTGGGCCTTTTTTCCTAAACAGTAGAGCAGAACAGCTGCAACATTGGCCTTGACTGACTCAAGCATGAGCGTTTGCCCCATTTTTCAAGGTGAGGCATTCGTCAAAGCAACTCAACCCCCCATGACCCTTCTCAATATGAATCAGTCCACCTCAGTACTTTGCAGAGCAGTGCACATCAGCCTGACCATGCCAAATGAAGCATCAAAGTGGACCAATCCACCTCAACCAGTAGGAGACAATGAAAATGGCTTCTACAGAAGTGCAGTGCAGATACAAAAGTCCTTCCTTCAAAGAGAGGCTGATAGTTAAACTAGAACAAGCCTGCTTCTGTGTTTTGAGAGTTGGTGCCTGTACTGTGCAAAGCAAAACCTTAAGAAGGAATAAGCCTTCTGTATATGCATTCATATGTTTTCAGATATTGTGCTGACTATCCTTGCAACCAATGATGAAGGCCCCAAGAACAGAATTCAGCTCCCATCATTGTTGAATCTGGACCAGAGATCTTTCCCAAACGTGTGCATCTGTTCACTCCAGGCTGTGTTTTCCCCCTTCTCCCAAATTAAGGTTTTGCTGGAACATTAATCTGTTATCAGCAGCAGCCTCCTCCCTTTGAAGTGCAGTTTCCAAAGGAGTCCTTTTTCCTGGGGTTCTGCATGAACTTGCTAAACGAGAAATTCTCGAGGAGCAGAGTGTAAACATTTCACACAGGCATGACTGGAAAGACACTAATTACAATAAACTCTGCCCCAGGTGTGTGTACAGCAAAGGGGATTAAAGAAAGTTTTCAATAAAAGGCATCTGTAATAGTGATGATAACTCAAATAATGGACTAGAATGCAATCCAGGGCTTCAAGATTACATTAGCGAGATCAAATGAAGGGTAAGTCCTTCATCTGGGAAATGATACTGTTCAGGCAGTACTTAACCAGCTATACATTTTAGCCATGGATAGTTGTTGTTTTCTGCCTCTTCTTAAAGGAGAATATGAAAGAGTGTTGTCTCATTCCATCCCCACCATAACGAAAGTATGGGGTATGTTAGGCTCAGAGACGGCAGCCTCTGTAGCAATCCTCAGTGAGGAATGTGTCATCGCACCAATGCCACAATTGGGTGCTTGCCTTATGATGTCTACTATAAGACATGGCATTTGCGTGATGATGCAATCATTCATGTGTCATCATTTGTTTCCCCTCCCCCTTTGGACATACATGCTGAGAAATAACAACAGCCCCAAAGCCACCCAGAGGGCTCCGGAGTTGAGTGATGACTTAAATCTGGCTCTTAACCACTTCACCATACTGAGTTATATATCATATACTGACTGAAAGTTGAATCATCTCTTCCCACCCAAGGAGATCAAGGTTGGTCCAAGATATTTTGCTGCCAAAGAACAAGGTAGTGTCCTCTCCCATTTCACATACAAAAGCATATTTGGCAGATCACCTTATCTCCACACTGGTTGTGAGACAGCATCCTTGACTGCATCTGAAGGCTACCATAGGAGGTTCAAAATGTGCCACATGAACCCTTTTGCTGCTTGAAGCATCATACAGGAAGGCCAACCTCAACATTCACTCAGAAAGGATCCTACTGCATCTGCCGATAAGAAAAAAGTCCCAGAATGCAACACAAAATAAAATACTCCACTGAAAGAGTTTGTAGAAAATCAAAAAAATGATATGTCATATTAACAAGCCCTACATGTTTTATTCCCACAACAAGCCTTTATTGGGGACAGATATATAACACTTAACTTGCAACCCTGTAAACCGTGTGGGAGGAGAGCTGCAAACATGCATAATCCCCCAAATAAAGTATACATACTCACAGAATTACCAAAATACAGTTGCTGATTTGATGATGGAACACTGTACCTCAAAAGCCACACTGAGAGCATTTTTGCTGAAAAGTGGCCAATTAGCACCCATATGCATTTGGAAAATGGAATTCAACTAATGACACCTTTGTGGCTGCTAAAAATCCTCTCCATGAAGTGGGAATTCTGTTTTCAGAATCATGAGGAGGTGCTGTAGATTAAAAACAAGAATAGAATTAGAGAATAAAATTAATTCTGCACAAGGAGAACAAATTCCAGGATTTTAATTTCAGTATATATGGAGCAGGACAGGTGACAGTTAGGACGAGGAGCAGGGGGGGGGGGGGACACCTGAAGGGGACAAATAAAGGTTGTTCTTATCATCTGGAGATTTATTGGTGGTGATGAGGAAATTGTTTGTTTGTTTGACATTTAAAACATCTATGATGTTTATAGCAGAATTATTTGCAGAGAGAGGTTTCTATGATACTGCTTTGGGGAATGTCTTCAAAACCTCACACATTGTGAATACCTGGCCTTTCTAAGAAGCCTTAGACAAGAACCCCATGGTCTGCAAAACGGTGGGCGATGGTGTAAGCATTTTTTAAAAAAGATTTCTCAGACCCTCCATTCAGCTTATGAAATAACTGCAGTCCTTGTCCATATTGTGAGAGTTTGTGGGGAAGTGAAGAAAGTAATTGGAGGAATGCTCAACATAACCAACCAACAAACTGGAGAAGAGTTTGTAGGTAGCCTAAACATCAGCTCAATCCAGGGTTGGGGAAGGTGGAGGAGGTTGAAGGGAAACTCAACATTCAAAGAGATTCTACTTGAATGAACTCAGTAATAAATAAGGACTGGAGTTCCTATTGCAGTTTCTAAAACTCCATAGTCCATAGTCCATACTCCTGCATTACTGAAGCTAGTGTAATTCTAAGTTCCTTGACTATACCCTGCTGTGATGGTCTTGACACATAATCAGCTGGGACCTGCAAATTTGCACAGATGATGATAATATTATCATTATTATTACTATTACTATTACTGTGCCTGGACTGAAAATCTAGAAAGTGGAACAGATTTATCCTACCCTTAGATGAGAGAGCCAGTTTGGTGTAGTGGTTAAGGCATCAGGTTAGAAACCAGGAGACTGTGAGTTCAGGTCCCATCTTAGGCATCTGGGTGACCTTGGTCCAGTCACTCTCTCTCAGTCCTAGGAAGGAGGCAATGGCAAACCACTTCTGAAAATGTTGCCAAAATAACTGCATGGACTAGTCCAGGCAGTCGCCAGGAGTCAAGACCGACTTGAAGGTACCAAAAAAAATAAAAAAAAATCCTTAGATATAGGACTGGAATCAGCACCTGACATCTTTGAGAACTCCATGCCTCTCTTGCCATGTCTTGAAATGATCCACTGCCTATTTCTTCCCCCTTTAAAAAATTAATCTATCCAACATTTGTTCTTTCCTCCCCCAGACATAAAAATTGACCATCATTAGATATAAAGACTGCACAAATGGTCTTTGGAAGTTCTCAGTGAAACTTCCAAGCAGAGAAATTGGGCAGGTTCTTTCTCTGAATTACTCAAGGTGAGAGAGAAATTCAGCAACAATATCTCAAGGACAGGATTCCCTGGGTGACCAAAAAAAAATAAAAAACCCTTGGAAGAGTTCCTTCCTGATGTCTTGGAGCTTATCTGAAATAAATATAGAAAGCCAAGGAGACTGCACATTGCTGATAAAGAGAGGACTGTACCCTAAAAACCAAGATATTCACACATACTAACTAAATAATTGCAAACACCACACTTCACCCAAGTTCTCTTTGATCAGATTGAATGAGAACTTGTTGGGGAGAAAGGGGGAATGCAAGAGAATTTGGACCGAAGAATAAAGTTGAGTTGGACCAGAGTTGGGCATTGTGGCTCTCCTAATTGCATAACATTTTTATGAGAATAAAATTCTTGTGCCAGAGTCCCCATGTGGTGAACACATGTGCTGTGCCTCTGGATCACACTGGAGTCTCTTATTATCACCTTCAAACACTATAATGGGTAATTAGTGTCCAAGTCAGCCATTGTGCTTGTCCTTGATTTTGTGAAAAAATGCCCAATGCTTCAAACAAAGCCAACATGATGAAATAAAAATGCTTTCATCTGCTTTCACTTTGGAAACAGCCTATGAAAAAAAAGCCTACCACTGGTTTTACATCATATGGCTTTCCCTACATTTTTAAATAAATAAGCACACAAGATCTTTTTTCATAATGTCATACGTGCATATCTGCGAGAACAACATTGCAAAAAATATCTTGTTGGGTTCCTATGTCGGTCATGTGCAGAATGCTTCACCATCCTTATGTTCCTCCTCCAGAATTTTGCAAGACGGTGATTCTTCTCATTTTACAGAGAGTCTGTCATACTTCTGCACAGCAAGCCCATAAGATCAAAATCCCCATACAGATAGCTAGACCTGTGCCAAAATTTCCTTCTGCATTGTTTTTCTCCTTGTTTTTGAATCTGCCGAGAGGGAAATTGCTTTCAAAATTCTTTTGCAAAGGAGAAGGAAAAAAAAATTCAGTAAAATTCCCTTTAGGGAATGGCACTATTTTTGAATGTACCTTACCTATGAGGTGGTCTAGGGGTGTGTTTCAAAATTCCATCTTACACCGAGCAGTCATTTCTCCTTAGGCTGCAATCTTTTTGTCTTCCCAGATCTGAGAGCTTGTTCTCACATGGTCAAAAGTAACAACCTGATAGTAGATTAGGCCATTACCAAAACAAGGAAAAGATGGATATTTTATCTCCTGCTCCAAAGAGTTCTTCCAGCCTTTGATGTTGAGTGAACGAGAGAAAGAAGTGCAAGAATTTGAACCTTGATTATTATATAAATTGAACTTGCATTGGATACCTAGCCATTGATAGAATTCTTTCTTTATGGTTATTTCATTTCGCTACAATAAATCTACCTATCTGAACTTTCATGACCTGGGAAATATATTCTTACAGCTTTTTGCTTTGTCAGCTAAAAGAGGCCTGTTAGCTTGCCTCAGTTTCCTATGGGATGTTGACCTTGCAAGGTAGTCCGGACAAGAAGCACAACCAGGAGTACTAGCTGTATCTTTATTGTAAAGTTACATTAGCAGAAACTTGCAAGTCTGAAAGTACCCCTCCCGTCCCTCACTTTTATTTTCCTGAAAACTAGAGAGGGTCCCTCCTGAGATACTTTTGCCACCCACCCCCCTTTCAGACTCAAATTTCATTTATCAGAGCATTGTCTGGTCTGCAGATCTTCTTCCTGTCTCCCAAGGTCATTCCCACACACCATTACATGAGGAGACATCTTCATTATCCTTTCAATTAGCTTTTTCATACCAGAAAGCAAGAAACAGGGAGGCTGCAGAAAGATTCAGAGCTATAGGCAGGAGAAAGGAAAATCAGCACTGTCAGCTTCAGGGTAATGATAAAGCTTAAAGGTACCTCCAAAATAAATGTAAATGAAATTTAAAGGCACCCTGAGAAGCTTCTTTTGTAATTGAAGAAAACTTCCAGGAAATTGGAAGCAGATTTCCTTGCCATATTATGTAGAACATCATAGATTTCTCAAAAACATGTCCAACTATGGTTACCTTAATTTTCTAAATGTACTTTGTCCTGTCTCTTTCACATGTTTCCAGGACTATGTCTCCAAATACAGCCAAGTCCCTGAATTCAATGTTTCATTTTAATAATGCATTTAGAGATCCACCACTCTCTCTTCTCCCCAGTGATATGTATAATCTAGTACATGCATTCTATTCAGTTGTAATTTGGTTAAGGCGCCAGGCTAAAAAGCAGGAGGCTGTGAGTTCTAATCCTGCCTTAGGCATGAAATCTGTCTGGGTGACTCTGGGCCAGTCCCTCTCTCTCAGCCCAACTCACCTCGCAGGGTTGTTGTTGTGGGGAAAATAGGAGGAGGAAGGAGTATTAGGTATCTTCGTCACCTTGAGTTATTTATAAAAATAATAAAGGCGGGATAAAAAAAATCTAAAACAAAGTTTTAATAGCTGGGCTATCTGGCTATTTAATAGCTTGGCTATTTACTTCCAATAGAAGATAATATCTGTAACTGAGGATTGAACTGTGGAGTCCTTGGTGCTCTCCAAGCTTGGTTGTTTGTTTGCAGATGTTTCATTACTCAACTAAGTAACATCATCAGTGCTAGTGAGTGTGGGGTTTGCTAGTGTGGGGTTTGCAAACCCCACACTCACTAGCACTGATGATGTTACCTAGTCAGGTAATGAAACATCTGCAAGCAAACAACCAAGCTCGGAGAACACCAAGGACTCCACAGTTGGCTATTTGCCCTTGAAGTCCATATTCCTTATAACCATGTACTAACTACTGGATGCCAACAAGTGTAGCATATTGTATCAGTTGATGAACTAGATTATTGAAAGTTTCATGCAAAAGAAGAGAATAGGTTATCTCAGTAGAACCCAGATGAATATTATGATGGAGTTGGGGATAAAAATTGGGATCCTAGAGCCGCATTCATGAATTAATCTCCTTTGATAAATATGAATGCCAGTGCTCAAACAATACAGACTGACTCCTTGCCTCATTATAAGCCATGGTTTGTTTTGACCATCATTTACTCTGACTCCTTGCCTCATTACTAAGCCATGTTAGCTGGGTCTACACAAACTATTTGTCAATTCAAGGGAGGAAGGAAAACCAAAATGAAAATAAATGCAATCTCCAAAAGAAGTACTTTCTGCAAAACTGATAAAAACACCCAGACACTGTAAGAGGTTATCTTATCTAGGACTGCCTCAACTGTGGCACCACCAATATATCAGGAGAGTAGATTTGATGTTAAGGCTTCTTCACACTTTTTTTTCAAAAACAGGTTCATAGTTCACCGGCACACCGTGCATGGAAGTGGCCCCTGGTTCAATTATTGCCATTTCTAGTTAAAAGAGATCATCCGGCACCACGGGGTGAGGTATCATCAGTATGCTGATGGTACCCAACTATACATCTCCATCCCAGGTGCCCTAAGTGATGCTGTGACTGCCCTCTCGCGGTGCCTGGAGGCTGTGGGGGCCTGGATGGGGGACAGCAGGCTTCAGCTGAACCCTGGTAAGACGGAGTGGCTGTGGATACGGGGAGCCTCAAGATCTAGGACTTTGTCATCTTTGGTTCTTGATGGGGTTGCACTACCCCAGTGCATAATCTGGGGGTTCTCCTGGACTCACGACTCCTGCTCAAAGAGCAGGTGGCAGTCGTGGCTAGGAGGGCCTTTGCACGACTCCGTGTGGTGCGCCAGTTACGCCCCTTCCTGGATCAGGGGGACCTCCGCATGGTCACTCATGCCCTGGTCACCTCTTGGTTGGACTACTGTAATGCGCTCTACATGGGGCTACCCTTGAAGAGTATCCGGAAGCTACAGCTGGTGCAGAATGCGGCGGCGCGGACAGTTCTTAATGCCCCTAGGAGGGCACATATAACACCGCTGTTGCGTGAGCTGCATTGGTTGCCAGTTTGTTTCCGGGTCCAATTCAAGGTGTTGGTCATTACCTTTAAAGCCCTTCATGGCACGGGACCAGGTTATCTGAGGAACCGCCTCGCCCTGGTCACTTCAGCCCATCCCACTCGGTCCAGCAGAAGGGGCAGGTTGCACACCCCACCAGTCAGGGAATTTCGATTGGTGGGGTCTAGGCAGAGAGCCTTTTCTGCTGTAGCGCCTGCCCTATGGAACATCCTGCCTTCTGAGGTACGGTGTGCCCCCTCCCTCATGGCCTTCAGGAAAGGTATTAAATCCTGGCTCTGCCAGAAGGCCTGGGGGCCAGAGGGGGCCCCGCACCTGTGGAGATGGCTGGTGGGATGATGGGTTATCCCCCCCACCAACATCTTACAGGGTTTTTTTTAGGGCCAAAAATTAGAGGAGGTTTTTTAGGGTATTTTTAATATGTTTTTAATTATTTATAGTTTTTAGCCATCTTGGAGAGAACTGTGTTTTTTATTGTGAGCCGCCCAGAGTCACCCGTTGGGGGAGATGGGCGGCATACAAGCCGAATAGATAGATAGATAGATAGATAGATAGATAGATAGATAGATAGATAGATAAAAGGATCGGAACAGAAATGATATGAGCCCTTCTGCTTGAGGTCTTTGACATTTGTTTCTGATCAGAGTAGACACTTTTGAATTTGATGGACAAATAGTCTGGCTTGATACAAGGAAATTTCTCACATTTCTAGTAGCAATGTTCCTACCTTTGCCAAAATATCTCTTTAAAACCAATCGAAGGGCTTACATTCCTGTCTAGTGCAGTTGCATTATGTCTGTGAACTCTTCAGGAGAAATCCTCCATGGAATGATTATGGGTTTTCATTTGTTTTGTTGCTTTTTCAGAAGGATCACGTGAAACCCAACCCATGCCTGAACATGTGTTGGTTTTTCTTACTGCTGAAGACATCTGCAGATTGCTTACAGCTGTGCTAACCACATAAAAAGAGTCAACGTTCACTCATAACCATGTTTCACAGGCCACGCATTGGATGAGTGTTAGATTCGAGACAACGACATCCATTATAATGAAAGTTTTGGCTCCCCCCACCCATCCTGAGATGCCCTGAACTTTCATTCTCCTAAATAACATCATTCTTGTTACTGCTACAAAGGAGGGAAAACACAGTTTCTGTTCCCACGGGTACCACTAACCTTTAAATAATTTTGAAAAAGTAGAATAAAAGAATGCAACTGGAAAAACACAGTGTTTGAAATTGATAGGCCTCCCTTCAGATGGTGCAAGAGATTGTGTCTCCTCTCTGCTTAGAAAATGGGCAGAACAGACAAGGGGAGAATCTTGCTTTGTTGGTTTTTGATAATTGTTGGGTCATGCTGAATTTACTGGTTTTGGCAACAGCATAAAAGTAGGAGTCCAGGTATTTTGCTTAGAACTCCCCAAATGTCATAAACAGGACAAAAGAACTCAATATTAAAACTCAAAGAAAGTGAAACCATCTTATTCATCTGTCATGAGCATTTGACCTGGGTTTCATCCATGAAGTCAGCTTTTATTCCCATATGGTGTTCAAGAGAATACCTGAAAGAATAGTTAATATTCTTCATGTTCAAAGAGAGTAACTGTATGAAGTTTATTGGGTCTACAAAAACCAAAATTTTGTTAACCATGCTTGGTTTAATAAATCCTGATTGGTTGGGTTCACACAATACTCTAAGCCATCAACTGTGGTTTGCAAAACACATAACTATATATAGTATAGCATTCTAAACCAAAATTAAATTTAACCCAGTCAAACTATTGCTTGGAATAACTGTATCTTTCCAGGACTGTGACTGGACCCTTCTGAAATGGAAACTGAATGAAGTTGCAGCATTAAGAATGTTGATTTTGTTTGACAACTTTTCTGCTTCTCCAAAAATGAATTTGGTGGTTGGTTCAGACCTTGGCTTTGTAATACAGAATGTGGTCTTCAACTCACATGTTAAATGTTCACTGTATTAAGCACTTTTTTTTTTTTTTTTTTTTTGCGTTTGACCTCTGTCCTGTCCTTTCTGAAAACAATTCAGTGCTGAAAGTGGGATTTAGAACATCACATAAATCAGGATCGTCTTCACAGGAGGTACCTTTTCTGTCATCCCTGGTTCTTTCTGGAAACAATTTACCTTTGAAAATCCAAAAGTTGTCCTTGACATAGCAGACCAACCTTATTTCTATTCCATTCTTAATCAACAGACTTATTGTAATACAATAAAAAACAAACTTATAAACAACAGAATGCCATATGAAGAACATAAATCAAAATGTTTTCTTGTTGGCTCAGCTTTATCAAATTCCTATTCAAAGACTTCCAATATTGATTTGTGTGATTAAAGTCACTTGAAGATTGCATTTCAGCTTCAGTTTCTCCTGATTTTCCATTCCCATGTTAAAATATATTGTCCATCAAATGTGACTTCTTTCTCTTCCTTGAATTGTCCCATATATTCCCAGAGAATGAGCTTCAGGCATATCAGGCAGTTAATACTATCCAGATCTGATCCTATAAGCAAAATAGATGAGGGTCCATCTGGATCACATATGTAAATCACTGAGTAATTTGGAGGAATAACAGAGTTTTAGAAGTTTTTTTTTTTTTAAGTCAAAGGTTTAATGAGAAATGTTCTGTAAGCTCTGCTTCAGGAGTTAACTTCAAATGCATTCATTATGGCTATGTGAACATTCAATTCAAAGGTGATAAAATTGAATTTCCAAATCAAATCAAAAAGTTGATTCCAGTTGTGGAGTAGAATCAAGTGTGTCTGAGTCCATCTGAATTATTTGGATTATTCCAGAGATATGCAAAAAAGGCTTTTTCAGAATGGGTTTCATGATTCAGTGTGAACATCTGAACAACTGGTTTTCTGAATATCTTCAGATGGTTGAATCCAATTGGACTGATTTCCAAATCAAGTAGTTGATTTCAATCACATTTCATGGGATTTGCCCAGGCCTAATATTCATTCCTTGATGGTTGTGGCATCAAGTGATGACTTCCCATAGGAAAGCTACCAAAGACCAAGTATCTGAGATGTATGTACATACAATCTTTTTTTTTTTTTAATGAATGTAACATGGATCTACATCAGCTTTTTCCATCTGATGCTATCCAGGTATGTTAGTTACCAGCTGGAAATTATAGGAGTTGTAGTCCAATATCTCTGGAGGGCATTAAGTCCATGTATATCATATAGGTATCTGCTTCTCCACTTAGTGATAGGTAATAATGTCCAGTGTGTATTGTGGTAGAAGCACTCTTTTGTAAGAATGTCTCATTTAAGACAAAATCCATACTACTGCTTGGTTGTGATATTGTTATTAGTACGGACCTGTTTTTAAAAGCCTGCGCATTTAATTCCCATTAATGGTGGAAAATAGAATAACTATATAGTCCAGTCCTAAACATACTTACTGAGAAGTGGAACCACTGAAGAAGAAAAAAGGAAACAGGTCTAAGAAGGGATAATTATTCATTCCTTGAAGATCAGTAAGGGACATAATGCCATAATGCCATAGTTAAGGATACGGCTTGGGTAAAATACAGATGGCTTTGAATGGAGTTCAGTTCCTGGTGGCTATAGGAATTTTCCATGAAGTTTTCTTGGCTACAGTTTAGCAATGGTTTGCCACTGCCTTCTTCCAAAATGTTTCGTTAACTTCCCAATCTAGCCTTCAGCTCTGGGATTCCCTAATGGACTCTTGTCCACATGCAAACTAAGCCAGACTCTGGTTATCTTCCAGACTATATCCAAAGTCAACCAAGTGCTGACACCTGCTAAGATCTGGCTTGGGTAGCTATCATATTCTGCAATCAGCTTCTTGTCCAAGTCTGTTCTAGAAGTGTCAGAGGTTCACATCTATAGCCTACAAGAATCTGAGAGAGGAAAAGGAAAGGCACCTATGGAGGGGAGGATCTCATACTGGACTTCCCCACTCCCAACAGCTAAATTTGTGCTCTTTATCTCCCAAACAACCAGCATCCAACTTCTGGAACCTAACTGGCGTCTAACTTTCATTTAGTTTCTGATGTTTTGCTGGGTCTCTAACATTTGCTTTGAGATATGTTTCTTCTAGTATAACTTTCATTTGATACCTACCTCCAGTTATAATGGAAAGAGGCAAAGAAGAGGGGAAAGACTGAATTAAACAAGCAGACACAGAGGCATCTATAAGAACCCACAATGACATCAAAGTGATTTCACACACAAGTATGTAGTATACATCATTTGTGCAATGGTGTCATGATGTCATTTGCCTCCCTCCTTATCCCCACTGAGGACATCTATGTAAGCAGTTCAAATTATTTCCATCATGAGTTGCTTTCAAATGTGTTCATCCAAAAATCCTATCAGTCCCATTTCCACATTACTCTGTTTTTTAATAACCTGCATGAAATTTTGCATTTAAAGATTTTAGTAAAATCCTAAAGCCTTTTCAATCCTATAATCAGTTTTCTCTCAGAATGTGTATCTTCAAATAGATATGTTCCTTTTTTAAGAAAAGACACTTGGGTAGCATGCAGATTAATGGATAGCTTAGTTGTGTTCCACATACCACTCCAGAGAATCTAGTGCTTGAATTACAACTCCCATCGTCCTTGTGCCACTAATCCAAGGGGGGAAAAAAACATGGAGAATACCAATTCAGTGTCAGAAATGTGTCATGGTTAGACACATGTTTGAGTAAAAGATGAGTGAAGTTTACTGTTTGAGTAAAGTTTGAGGTTCAGATTCAAATCCTCCTTTGGCCATAAGCTTCCTGACATTTTCTTGCTCCTATTTCTTCCACAGTCTATTTCTAAAAATGTTGTGCAGAAAAAATGGGAAGGAACAAACAATGCACTTCACTCTGAGCTCCTTAGAAGAAAGGCAAGCTATAAATAGAATAGATCTGTGACAGAAACAAATAAGAAGAATAATTCTTGGTGTCAGAAAAGGTTCTGAGACTTCACTGTGTGTGTCTTAGTTGCAGAAGGCTTCCACAAATGGGATTGGCCCAAAAGAGATAATTTAGTAATTATCATGACTATCTGCACCAGCTATGCCTGAGTTCTGCCAGTTAGACTCAAAGTCCTTCCATGCCCTTTGAAGTAAGCTTCATCAGGGGAAAACATACTGTAACAATCAAGTGGGGAAAAGAGGAGTGAACTTGGATGCAAGTCAAAACACCCCACAAATGGAAACTATCATTCTGAAGCTGGAGCTTCGTTGTTTCTTGCTGATCATAAGAGTATGATGTGAAGCCAGGACAAATACATGGTCATGAAAAATGGGACAGAATATAAAACTTTTGGGTTAGAGGTCCAGTAGTTTTTATTGATGCATGCAGACACACACACATTCCACTTCCCAAGACCCCAATTAACTCTCAACTGCACAGAAAAAAACTTGCTTCGGGAATACCGTTTTGTGATGGTATACTTGGTTTTCTTTTCCCTTGAATAGAAACAGATCAGGTCCATTAGAGGAGGGGAATTGTAATGAGGTGTCAGGTTTTCTCAGTCTAGTAGGATCAGAACTGAATAGCACTTCATCCCCTGCAGGCAAGAGACCCTGATTAGAAGGAGATTCTGGAGATAACTCGGTGATAGTAAACCTGGTGCTCCACTGTGCTCATGATTGTCTCTGTCTGACCTATTTTTAAATGGTCTGCTGAAAAGTAAAAAGCCAGCCTTAGGCATCTTAGTTCTTTCCAAGTATGGCTGTATAGGCCCCATAGGATCTACAGATGGCTGAAACCCAGAACTTTCGTTGGGGTGTGTCTACCTGCTTTGCTCATTAAAAAAAAGATGAAGGCAAACTGGTATGAATCATTTTGAATGGTTAGAGAGTGTGATAGGAGAAACCTCATCCATTTGCCTTCTGATCGAAGAGTGCTTTGTGTTGTGACCCACAATTCTAGCATTCATTTTTGATAGCATCTATGCTTCCCCCCACCCCCCAAAATTCCAGATTGCTTCTCCCTAGTGGAGACCAAAGTACACCACAGTAGTAAGTGTGATGGATCAGCCAAGGAGTTTAGTGTAAGGTAGACTTCATAGGTCTGGATATAAGTACATTCTTCTGAAACATCTGTAAAACGCTTCATTGGAATAGCCTGCAATAGAAGACATCAGGCTCTCTTACAAATTTTTAGACAGGAATGGGTGGCCAAAAATGAGAGCTATTGTCTTAAAATTCCTTGGACTGAAATTTTAATTTTAGCTTTAAAAGTGGATTTCTACCTTTTTCACATTCATACATCAATAATAAAATCTAACACAGGAATGAAGATAATCCCATGATTGGGAGTCAAGTATATACTGGGATGGGGTGGGGTGAGGGGTCCAATTCACATTACTTTTCACAGCATTCTTTCAACTGCTTCTCAATATTTGATCTTCACTCCATATTACAACATCTGGAGATTTCACTTGTAATATCAACTGAAGAATACCATGACATTCTGAGTTGGGACTGGAGTTTCTAGTTAAAGCAGAGAAAAACACAACTGTGTTTAGGTTCTTCTGAGATTTGGTATGTTTTTTTATTATTATTTGATACTGCATATTATCTTGTTCTTTTATGAGCCACAATCAAAACAAGGATTTTTAAAAAGTAGCTTTAGGCAAGGTTTGACTCAAAGCAAATGCTGGGGAAAGTTTTTTTGCTAACTTTCCATTGTGACAACACGTGAAGATATAGAATAGATAATTATCTATTTTATTTGCATGATCTGTCCAAAAAAAAAAGCAGATGGTAAAGAATAACCACCCAGTAAAGAGCACACAGTGCTCATGGAAATTATTTGTCCTTGCTATATAAAACTGTGTTATTTTTAAATGAGGCACAGGAAAATCTGAGTTTGTGCAAAATAACAGAAATCACAACTGTAAAATGGAATTGTGAGTTCTTCAAGAGGGTAGGTATCCTTACCTTTAGACCTCCTCCACATGCAAGAGCTGTGTGGATTCAACATTGGTACCATGAGTTTCCACAATACCATCAACTTCTGGAGGTTATGTGCAGCTGAGATGAGTCCCTTGCAGTTCAACAGTTTGCTCCAGAGGAAATGCTGCAAAGATGATATTGCAACATTTCCTTTGGATCTTTGGCACTGACAGTTCCCATCTTGTCCTGCCTCCAGGCTCCTTAGATTTGTCCCCCCTCCATCTCACGCTGCTTTGCTCAACTTTGTTCATTCTTTCTAGTCACTCTGAGGAGCAGGTTTTCAGCTCTCTTGGCAGTGGGTGGTTGGTTTGTTTCCTGTCTTATGGTAGGAATGAAATTGGCATAACAGGAACCAGAAGTTCCCAGCTTAGTAAGAACTGCTATGTCAACAAATTCCAACTGCCTTCTACAACCTTGAAGGGGACAGCCAAATGTCTGTTAATTCAAAAAGGGTTGGAGAAAAAAAGCCTGGCATTGAAACTCTGGAGTATGAACAGATGCACTGGCTCTGAGGGCTATCTATTGCAATAGGCAGATCTGTTAAAAGAGGCTTTATTTCTATCTGCAATACAATACTGACACTAGCTGAGTTGTGTTGAGAATCTCCCTCCAAGTAAGCCAAGTCCAGAATAAAGGATTCTGGATTTACAGTCACCCATAACTGAAGTGAGACACTGTGAAATCAAGAACAGCAAGGCAGAACAAGGACTGGATAGTGAGGGGCTGGCTGGGGCACCCTCTCTCTCTGTGTTTCTGTGTGTGTGTGTGTTTCCATATTACCCAGCTGAAGGGAGCAATTGTCTACACATAAACAGTAATGGTGAAGACACTCACTAGGTGACACAACTGATTTTTTTAGAGATAGGGAGTAAAAAGAGAGAGTACATGGAAGTACCCCTAGAAGAATGATGCTGCTACATGCTGAAACTCTGTGGGTTGAGTAGAAGACTAAAAAGGGCAGTCTTCATGTTCATTCAAACAAACAAACAAAAGACCTGCCAGATGTTCAAGGTATCATCTGTGCTGCACCAAGGTTTGCAGGCAAGTCACCTTTCTTCTTCATGAATCAACTGAAACATTTATCTTCTACCCACTAAGACCAATGGTGTCAGGATTAGCCCAGGACACTCCAGGAGACAGTACAGATTCAATTCAGCATGGTTTATTGGCTTCAGTCCCGTTACAGAATCTTCTCAGAGTGAAAGCAATTCCCAGAGTCACCCCACAAACATCCTGCATTCCTCAGGGAGGTGCCAGTCTCATCCTCTTATCTCTACCTCTCTGTTCTGGGGATAAGAGAACGTGCTTAACTCTTTCCACTCTAGCTCTCACAAATGGTCACCCAAATGAGCTACAAGTATTGAAAATCTTAG
This sequence comes from Liasis olivaceus, assembly GCA_030867105.1. Lineage (NCBI taxonomy): Eukaryota > Metazoa > Chordata > Lepidosauria > Squamata > Pythonidae > Liasis > Liasis olivaceus. Next base: position 16,280,449 of record CM061359.1, read on the forward strand.
TCAATTAAAATCAATAAAACAAAAAGGCAGGTCATAAAAACATCAGAAATGTACTGATGTAGCTGGCTGGTTATTTACTGCGATTCTATGAACCACTATTGTATTTGAAAGGATTGTTTTGACACAGCAGGGTGTCATTTCATTTGACAGCTTATATATTTAAGATCATTGTTGTAACAAATGAATAATCATTGAATATTTCTTATTGTACTTCCAGCAATTTTCTTTAGAAAACAAGGTAATTTCTAGCACTTTTCCTGCAGGTGCTGGGTCTACTTTTTTCGGATCAACCAAATGTTGATCCATTGGTTATGACAGGAATTGACCAAATTGGCTTTTTTAAAGAAAATGGTATTTGAGGGGAACTATCTGTTTCTATGGGGAGAAAGAGAAAGAGATGCACAAACAAATAAATAGATTTTAATCTATCCCACTGACATCACTGGGATTAAGACTTTACAAACGCTTAACGTTAAATGGCCAATTCAGTGCATGTCACTTGCATCATCTCCAGTGCATTATGTTCGATTTGCCAGTTCCCACCACTTCTAGACTGGTTGAATTTGGCCTCTGTTACCCCAGACTTGCCTACTTCCTGTCCCTACATGGGATTATCCTTGAGGAATGTCTGGAAGTTCAATTAGTGCACAATGCAGCAATGAGGCTTTGAAACTATTTGGAGCAACCTACACTAGTTGTCAGTTGCTTTCTGGCCACAATTTACAATCTTGGTTTTAATCTTTCAAGGATTAAACAGCCTGACTCTCTGAGGGATGATCTATCTCAGTATGAACTGATCTGGAAATTAAGAGCAGTAGGAGATGCCTTTTTGAAGATGCCTTCATTTTCTGGGAATCATTTTTCAAGCACAAGGGTGAAATTCTTCTGTGTTGCTTCCAAGGTGTTTCCTAGGAAAGGAAAAGAATCAAGTTCTCCCTTAGCCTATTAGTGTATGATGACTATGATTGTTTTCATGATATTATTAAGGGTTCATTTTTTATAATATGTCTGCATGACTGTCCTGTGTATCTGAACTTCATCCATTGGCAATAAATTTCTGCATAGAAACTCCAACCTACTCTCAGGAGCTAACAGCTAAAAGTTAAGAAGTTGGATAGGTAAATGCAGAGGAAATTGGGAATGGCCTTGAAGGACAGAAGGAAGAGCCACTACCAAGGCAGTGGTCAGATAAGCAGGGTTTGAACCCAGTCCAAGAAAATAACTTGAGAAAAGGTCTCAGGCCCCTCCTGAGCTCACATGAAGATAGAGTCAGGGAGGGGGAAGCACATTCAGACTTGCAAGATTCTGTTACTATAGCTGTTATAATAAAAGTCAGTGCGACCACCTGTGATTTAGATCCGTGTCCCTCCTGGTTAGTTAAATCTACCAAGGAGGTGACCTTAGGGTGGGTCCTGGCGATGGTTAATTCATCCTTGCAGGAGGGGGTGTTCCCGAAGCCTTTCAAAGAGGCTTTGGTCCGCCCACTCCTCAAGAAGCCGTCGCTAGACCCCACCCTTCTGGACAACTTTCGTCCAGTCTCCCACCTCCCCTTTTTAGGGAAGGTGGTAGAAAAGGTGGTCGCGCAGCAGCTTCAGAGAATCCTGGAGGAAACGGATTATCTGGACCCCTATCAGTCAGGATTCAGGCCCGGTTATGGGACAGAAACAGCATTGGTCGCACTTCTAGATGATCTCTGGCGAGAGCGGGATGGGGGGAGTACATCCATCCTTGCTCTTCTTGACCTCTCGGCGGCGTTCGATACCATCGACCATGGTATCCTTTTGGGTCGGCTGCGGGAGTTGGGGTTGGGTGGCACAATGTTGTGCTGGTTCAGCTCCTTTCTCCAAGGCCGAACCCAATCGGTGTTGATAGGGAGCGAGAGGTCCAGCCCCCGGCCCCTACTTTGTGGGGTGCCACAGGGGTCAGTGCTTTCACCGCTCCTATTTAATATCTACATGAAACCGCTGGGTGAGATCATCCGGCACCACGGGGTGAGGTATCATCAGTATGCTGATGATACCCAACTATACATCTCCATCCCAGGTGCCCTAAGTGATGCTGTGACTGCCCTCTCGTGGTGCCTGGAGGCTGTGGGGGCCTGGATGGGGGACAGCAGGCTTCAGCTGAACCCTGGTAAGATGGAGTGGCTGTGGATACGGGGAGCCTCAAGATCTAGGACCTTGTCATCTTTGGTTCTTGATGGGGTTGCACTACCCCAGACAGACCCGGTGCGTAATCTGGGGGTTCTCCTGGACTCACGACTCCTGCTTGAAGAGCAGGTGGCAGTCGTGGCTAGGAGGGCCTTTGCACGACTCCGTGTGGTGCGCCAGTTACGCCCCTTCCTGGATCAGGGGGACCTCCGCACGGTCACTCATGCCCTGGTCACCTCTGGGTTGGACTACTGTAATGCGCTCTACATGGGGCTACCCTTGAAGAGTATCCGGAAGCTACAGCTGGTGCAGAATGCGGCAGCGCGGACAGTTCTTAATGCCCCTAGGAGGGCACATATAACACTGCTGTTGCGCGAGCTGCATTGGTTACCGGTTTGTTTCCGGGTCCAATTCAAGGTGTTGGTTATTACTTTTAAAGCCCTTTATGGCACAGGACCAGGTTATCTGAGGAACCGCCTCGCCCTGGTCACTTCAGCCCGTCCCACTCGGTCCAGCAGAAGGGGCAGGTTGCAGACCCCACCAGTCAGGGAATTTCGATTGGTGGGGTCGAGGCAGAGAGCCTTTTCTGCTGTAGCGCCCGCCCTATGGAACATCCTGCCTCCTGAGGTCCGGTGTGCCCCCTCCCTCATGGCCTTCAGGAAAGGGATCAAATCCTGGCTCTGCCAGAAGGCCTGGGGGCCAGAGGGGGGCCCGCACCTGTGGAGATGGCTGGTGGGATGATGGGCTGTCTCCCCCCCCCCCCCCAGCATGTTACAGGTTTTTTAGGGCCATAAACCAGAGGAGGTTTTTTAGGGTTTTTTAATATGTTTTTAATTATTTATAGTTTTTAGCCATCTCGGTGAGAGCTGTGTTTTTATTGTGAGCCGCCCAGAGTCACCCGTTGGGGAAGATGGGCAGCATACAAGTTGAATAAATAAATAAATAAATAAATAAATTAAATAAATAAATAAAAGTACTCCCGACCTATATGACATTGTCTGATTTACCTTGTAGTGTGAGTTGTTAACTTGAATAGGTAAGTTGGTATAATTGCAGATACAAGAAGCTCTAATAAGAAGATCAGCTATTGCAAACTTGTGCAGTCAAGCCCTTTCTTTATGACATCCCCAGCATTTAAATCTTGTTTCTCTTTCTCCCATTTTACAGGTAAAATGTCTTGCTCCTCATTTCTCAGCTTTGGATGTGATGACCGGGTAGTAGGACAGCCACTCAAAGACAGGTAACATAAGACACCGCCTCCCAGTCCAAATACCAGAGGAAGTGGGGACTGAGGAGAGAAAGATTTGGGAAAGTAAAAAGATGGGTAAGAGATGTTCAGAGTCCTAGCCCAAGGCAATCCTCCAATTGTCACAATGGCACAGTCAGGAATATATATTTATTGCAGAGAAGACAAAGATGAGCAGCCTACAAATGTTTCGTACAATACAAATTACTAAGAGTGATCTTGCTGTGAGAACTAGGAAAATATTCTAAAGACGTTAACCTAAACTGTAGTCTTCAGGAAACCTGCTCCCAACCTTCTAAATTTATATAACATATGTTCAGTTGATTCTTTGTTCAGTAGTGACTGTGTTGTTTCTGTCCCTTCTCCATGATCTACCAAGTCATGTTACCTTCTATATCTTAACAGCAAAAATGGATCCTCCAATTCTTTCTTATTCATAAGAGACTACTTTTTCTAAGTGGGAAAGACAAATTTATGACCTCACTTACTCAGTGGTTTGAAGACCTGAAGTTTCTTGTGGCTTATGAATGTGCTGCTCATAGATGTGGATTAGGGATGGATGACGGCAATTAAATATGGCCCTTATATATGTAATTTTTAATTGTTGTTGCTGGACTGCTTCATTTTTTTTATTTTCTTTTGGTTATTATTTTAATCTTTGTGTTCAATTTGATCAAATGAAAATTCAGGAGAAAGAGAGAGAGAGGAAGGAAGGAAGGAGGGAGGGAGGGAGGGAGGGAGGGAGGGGAAGGATTTTCAAACCAGGAAGCAAAACTAACAGTTTGGCTGGTGTGGGTCTTCTGGGCTGTGTGGCCGTGTTCTGGAAGTTTTGTTTCCTAATGTTTCGCCAGCATCTGTGACCAGCATCTTCAGAGCGCAGGAGCACAGACAGGAGCAGTTCTCTCTGTGCCCAGGATGATGTGACCCTTTTGTGGGTATTTATAGAGATCTGGAGGGAGGGGATGGGGGGTTGGGGGGGTTAGGGGGTTGGAGGGGGGGTTGGGTTAACGAGTGGCTGCTTGTTTTGGTGTCAGATATGTGTGTATCTTCCTGGGGGTTAGGCAGGGTTTTTTCTTCTATTGAGTTGTTAACAAATGGCTGCTGAGGGTGATTAGCATGTTCATTGTGTGAACTGTTTTCTTAAAGATCTCCCTAGATTATTATGATTATTCTTTAATTCTGAAGAACAAAAGATAAAAAGAAAGGACACCACAATGTTTTGATAATGTTCTTGTCTGATGTCAAGGTCTTTGTTTCTTGTCTTATCAGCTTCAACTTTCATGCTATAGACAGAAAGACAGGCTATAAATACTAAAAAATAAAAATCTCAGGAAAATTTTACACATGCAGTATGATTAGTCTTCAGAGAGTTAAATATAAAGAATATGCGCCTGTGCATCTTGCAAAAATTATTTGTTTGTTTGACTGAATTGCCTTTCTGTTCTGGGTGAGCACTCAAGACAGCCAAAAATTGTGTCATACCATTATTGTTGGATCAGGCTATGGTCTGGTTCACAAAACACACTCACTCCTAATGTGGTTCTGGGATGGGTTTTTGAGCTTAAACCAAACTTTGTCACAAGATGTGGAGAGCTGAGAGCACCTCAGAACATAAGCAACAACCTCTGCAGCTTTACTGGGTATGGTGTCCCACTTGTCCTCCTGACCTTATGTAATCTTAAACTGTTTTAAAACACTTATGCCAGCCTTACCAGGTAGACCAGGCAGGAAACACAACCAGATCAGCTAATTCTACTTTATTGTAATGTTACATTAACAGAACCTTGCAAGTCCAGAAGTACAATTCTCTTCCCGTCTCCTTTAACCCTGAGAATTAGGGAGGGACTTTCCATGAGCATCTTGCCCCACCCACTATCCAGCTGCAGGCTATGTTCCCTCTTACCTGACCATTCCCTAGGCAACATCTCTGGGCCCAGTCTCCCAAGGTCATTCCCACATACCATTACACTTTAGAACCACTGGTTTTATTAATATTTTCATTTATTTATTTATTTATTTGAAACATCTCTATAGCTGCCCATATTGTCCCCAACTCTGGGCGGCTCATTAATATGATAATGACATGTGCACATGTACAGTTAATAATACTTAGTAGTTGCCAGACTGTTAAATTGCTTATCCTGTTTGATTTTAATTTCTTTTTTCTCCTTTGACAACAGCCAGCTTTTTTTCTTTTATGAGCCATTTTCCTGACTTACCATAAAGTTCTGCAAAGTCTGTTTTTAACCAAGAGAGAAATTGTTGAGAAAAGTTCCCATGCCCACAGCTGCAATCCCTCAATAAACATATGAAATGGTAATTAATAGTAGATTTTTATTTCTACCAAAATAATATTTCTATTAAGCTCTCTGTGTCAACATATGCAAACCAGAAAGATGAAGGGAATTATTGTTGATCGCATGGTCAGCCAGATGTTCAGACTGGAGTTGGCATTGTTACCCACCTATCGAGTCCTTCCCAAGGACCTGGGATAAGCAGATGTTGTTGTTTGATGGTGTTAAAGGTTTTGTTGCAGGATGAAAGCTGTTCCAAGTAAAGCTGCCTTTTGCAATTGATTGAGGGTGATTTTTGTCAATGCCAATGGTCTTCAAGTGGTGCTCCAGATGTTTTGGGATTGCATCCAAGGCGCCTATAACTATTCGTACTATCTTTGCTTTCTTCTGTCATAGTCATTCTACTTCTATTTGCAGGTCTTTATATCATCATTATCATTATCATTATCATTATCATCTTCTCACTAACCAGTTCATTGATTCGTTGCAGATTTCTTACTGAAATTGCTGAAGTTTCTTTGTTATGTATCTTTTTTGAAACAGCTTTAAGGAGACTTCATATATATACAGTGTATATATAAATAAATACCAAAGCACTTATATTAAAAAGTAATCCAAGATTATGGCACTAAAATACCTGGTGTAATACATCCCCTCCATGGCCAGTTCAATCACTGTTGTCAAAAGAAATGAATATCCCTCACAAAGGCAAGGTGTATTTTTTCTATTCTAGAGATGAGAACATATAGAGTAAAAGAGAGAACAGGAGAATAGATGTATAAATAGGGGAGGTTTTGATTCTTGCTTGCATGTCCAAATGGAATCGCTCTCTCAACAGTTAACGTATTGGCATATTCCCTCTATCAGGTTTTATATTATGAGTTTTAGATGCATTAAAGCTTTCAGAGCAATATTTATTTTGGGATTTTGCATGTGTGTGCAGTTAAACAAATTGCCCTGGAAGACAAAAACTACAGTAGTCTTTTCACAAAATACATGTAATGAGGCAGAACAGGTCTGAAAGGTTTACAATAACCTGATAGGTTCCTTGTTGCTTATTCCTATAATGTATATAAAATGAATATATTCCTTATAAGAATGTCTCAGATTCAGAATTATGATATTTGTATGAAAGTTTGATTTCCCAGCAACTGAAAAGTATTCAGTTGTGAAATATAACAGAAATATTAGGGGTGGTCTTTCTTATTCCCTGTTTGTGCCTTCTAAAGAGGCAATCATTGGTGAGAAAATATAATATAAATAATAAATAGTTACAGCTATTACTGTTACCAATTACTGAAGGTGTTTGGATTCTGGTGAGATAAAAACTATTAAAATTTTTAAAAATGGATCTAAAATAGAGAAAACATTCAAAATACTGTTGGAATATGCAGGAGTTTCTAGGTTGGATGTTAAAAAGAAAAAGAAATGTTATACTTACCCATTCCCTAAACCTTTAGAATATTTTCAATGAAGGAAAAAATCAGGAATGATGAAATAGAGAGGACAGGTATGAATTTGCTTGAAGACATTACAATTTGTAGAGCTGAAAATTAGGTTTACCTTGAGTTTTACTTTTTAAAAAAAACATCTCCACAGACCAGTGTTTCTCAACCTTGGCAACTCTAAGATGTGTGGACTTCAACTTCCAGAATTCCCCAGCCAGCATGCGAGTTGAAGTCCACACATCTTAGAGTTACCAAGGTTGAGGAACACTGCCACAGACTATTCCACTGGGGAAAGAAAAATTGCAGTGTAAGAATGTCTGGACAATAATGGGTTCCTGGTATCTTTTCCATCTTTCTTCCAATGGAATGGTCTTCCCCAACCACAGAACATTCCTCCATTGGAAAAGACCCCTTTGCACCTTCTAAAACCTTACAGGATGCTCTGGTCCACTAATTAAAACTGAGTTCCCCTTTAAACCTGTCCCATCCAACAAGTGAAGGTTTGTTGATTCTCTTCCATAAAAGGAGAATCCAACTCTAGCATTCCATAGCTTCTCTGTGCCCTATGAGCTATTTAAGAAGGGTGGACACTGAGACGATCAGAGCTGGGCATTCTTGAAATATAATCAAATTCTTCAATGTTTGGCCTCAGCATGCTTATTTATATCTCTCACAGCTAAATATTAGGGCCTCTGCAGGTAATTTGAAAGAGAAATAGACATCTCCATTATACCGAAATGGAGTATAATATACTCCGCGTCTTTCTTCGCCGCCCTCCCCCACCTCTGTCTTTGCAACTCACAAAGACATCTTTCATGACAATGGAAGGAGAACCACTTCATGAAAATAAATAGCCAAGGAGCAATATGGATTTCATTCCCTGTGCCGCTGCATTACTAAAATAAAACAGCTGTGATCGCATACTGAGATGAAAACCATTGTTCAATAAATATGTCTTATTAAACATCATAGCAGTGATGAAGAGTACAGCTCTCCAATAGAAAAGTAAGCCTTCTTCGTGGACCACCCATTGCTCGAAGGGAATAACAGTGTGACCAGTCTCCATCGGAGACATTTTCATTGGGGTGGAATGCTCCGTCTGCTATTTGTGTATGTAATGGAACTGTAGTTCACCAATAGGTTACCCTGGTGTAACTTGATTTATTTACTGATTGATCAAAGCCTCGCTTGGCTCAGTCAATTGTCATAAAGGGTACTCCTTTCTACAGGCTAGTCAAGGAAGGATCATTTATTTATTCATTTGTGTATTTTTCTATTATTACATTAAATGTTTAACTCGTTTGGGAAGAAATAAAATCCAGTTTTTAAAAAATATACACTCAGGAAAATCCAGTAATCAATTGAGAAAATAGGAGAGGGCACCCCTAAAAACTGTATTTGACATTTACATTTTCTCTATGTAAATTCAAGGGCAGGAGCATAAAATCTGCATTATAATCTGCACTGTAACGCCTCATTCTTCATTATTGGCTATGATGCTGAAACTGCTGGAGATTCTGTTGGAGCAGCCTATTGGAGACCTATCAAGTAAGTTCCAGATCCAAGAATGCTTGAAAGAAAAGGAATGTATTTGCTTCAGGCTGACAATACAACAATACAAAGCTTCAGAGAAGACTTTATCTTCTGTGGCCACCAAACTAACATGCTTTGTTTGGGATTCTTGGCTAAATATTTCCCAAGAAAGCCATTCTGTGATCTCAGAACACTGAGAACATTAAAAGTCAGCACAAGTACATTGAATTGGACTCCAGAGTAGAGTGGGACCAACACAAGTAATAAAGTATGGTCATTTTTTAATGGGTAAGCATTCATGTAACCAGCAGATAGATACGGCTATCAAACCCGGGCTGCAAAAATCCAGATGACCTATTAATAGTACTGAAAAGTTGCAGGTCTCTGTGTTTCATGCTGCTACTTAGTGAACAACCAAAAGTTTGCAGGCCAGATCTGATAGCTCTATGATAGGGCCTCCAAAAAAAAGATCCAGGAACACCATCCATGCTTAACATCTGATCTCAAAGAACTGCAACCTCCTCCAGGCAGATTCAAGTGCACGGATGATCCAGCCACTAACGCTGCTTCCAACTTCTCTGCATTGAGATTCAGCTTGTTGGTTTGCCTCCACTCTGAACACGAAACACTGACTGTTCCATTCACACCACATTTGGGTGGTATCCAGCTTCATACTAGACTTAGCTGTAAACCTCAGTTCTCCAGACACCTAACTTAATTCAGGAAATGGCTTACTCAATAATAGGTTCTCAGACATAACTCAGCTATATTTGAGTCTTTATTGCAGAACATGAAAGAAACAATATACACAGAAGATTTACCTAAATGGAAGTCAAACTTTTTCTATAAATCTGTGCTTCAGAGTTTAAACTCTAGACTTTTCCTGCACATCGACAAACACCTAACTTTGGGAACCATCTGACCTGTGTTGACATAATAGTTATCTCTACCTGGGGAACTGCTAATTCCTGTCTCATCAGCTTCCTTCTTCAGAAATGGCAAAATATGTAAACTAAAATTTTAAAAGTGGAGGTGTCAGGCTCTCTGGCAGCTGCCTGTTTGTTCTCTTTAACAATATTTATTAAGATCATCAATATGGGATTACAAGAATTCTGGTAACTGAACTATTTTCCATTTCAAACTGTTACATCTGTAATGGATTTTCTGACCCTAAAAATATGAATGGACATTTGCAAAACAATGCAGTACAGGAACAGATGGACATTTCATTCATATCTCATAAATGGTTAGCCAGCCCCTCCCTAGACCAAGAGAAAGTTCAAAAGAGGATTAGTAGCATAGAAGAGGACAGGTCTTAACATTGTTCATCAAGTCAGTATTGACTCTTAGCTATCACATAGACAGATTTTATCCAGGAGGATCTGCCCCTAACCTGGTCTTTCAAGTCTCCCAATGGTGCACTCATTGCCATTGTAACTGAGTCCATCCACCTTGCTGTTGGTTGTCCTTTTCTCTTTCCTTCTACCTTATGCCCTTTCCCAGCCTTATAGACTTCTCCAGAGAGCTAGATCTTTGCATGGTATGATCATTTGAGCTTGGTCAATTGTTAAGACAGAACATACACAGATAAAAGTGGGACTGAAGTACACATGTTCCTGGTTTTCGAGATCTTGTAACCTAACTCCTTTTTCCTTGCAATAAATCTGTTCATGGAACTTGTGAAAATCTTATTTCTGGTTACTGCTAGGGAGACTTGACAAGATCCCTGTATTCAGTACATCAGAATGGACATTTTCTGACTTTCTTTCTAACAGCCTCTTTATGATCTGGTGAGGAAGCCAGTATATCCTCTGATAATGGGGAAGCTTGCTGCTGGTTGTTTATATATGATCTCCTGAATCTTTATCAGTTGGGGAACCACTATTACAAATGGGAGGTTTGCAGTAATGCTACTCAGGGGTGGGGGAAGGAATCTCTGAGCAAGCTGATGGCTAAAAGCTAGTTGCCAAGCCTGTCACTTGAAGATAGTTACCATATTACAAAATAGAGAAACCATGTTTCTATGTATTGGTATAGGCTTTTCCTGATCAGTTGCCTGTGATCGGTGTAGCAGACCACCTTGCCTCTGAAGATGCCAGCCCCAGTTGTTGAAGAAACTTCAAGAAATCTGTGGTCCAGACCATAGTCACTAAACCCTGAAGCCCAACACTGCCCAGCAGGTTTCTATGCTTCATGGCTAGGAAATTTGGGCACAAGGGAAACCTGAGCATTATTAGATATGGAGTATGATAAGCTGAACATGGAATTAAAATTAGATATGTTATAACTAAAGGAAGGAAGGAAGGAAGGAAGGAAGGAAGGAAGGAAGGAAGGAAGGGTGGGTTTCCCTGTAGTTATAGCAATGGATTTGTTACATAAGTGTGCTTTCTACTTTTCAATAAAAAGTTTTCTATTTCTAAAAGCAGAAAGCTGCTTCTGCAAAAGAATATGGTCTACTAAGATTGTTATGACCTGTGGTTATAATAAACTTACTGTATTTACTGACTTACTGTATGGCCTACTAAGATAAATGCTGCCCTCTAGTGGCCATACGAGGTATCGCTAGCTTTTTTTTTGTTGTTCAGTCGTTAAGTCGTGTCCGACTCTTCGTGACCCCATGAACTATATTGCGCCAGGCCTTCCTATCTTTCACTGCCTCCCTGAGTTTGCTCAATTTCATGCTCATTGCTTCAGTGATGCTATCTAGCCATCTCATCCTCTGCCGTCCTCTTCTCCTTTTGCCTTCCAACCCTTTAAATTACGGGTTCAATTATTTTATGAAGAAACTGGGGTGCAAAAATGAAGTATTTTCACCAACTTTTAAAAGAGTCATTGTTCTGAGTCTGTGCTTAATTTTTCCATTTGCTGCAATTCAAATCAAACCACTTGTTTAAAGTTCATCTATTCCCTGCATTCTGCTTGAAAGAAGTTCCAATTTAAACTATTTTAGAATTCCTTAGTGCTCTTAAAGAATGGTAAGACTGCTTACGGTGGAAGGGACATGGAACAAAATTGGTATGCCATGTAGGAGAATGAAGCTAGAGCTTTGCCAAAATTCCTGATGATGACGACAATGATGATGATGATATGATTTAAAGAGAAAGACATTACATTCCAAAACAAATTAAAAAATCATGAAGGCTTTTGGCTAGAATTCACATTCTTACAGTTGCCCCAGTTATGAGACTGGCAATAGGCTGATGTCCTGTCTTTCTCTGAACAACTCTTCTTCTAGACCCCCCTGGTTTTCTATGCTTCCATGCAACCCCCCAAAAAGACTTCAACTGGAAGCACCTTCCATGCAGCATTTCCAGGAGCTCGGCTCTTGTCATTGCTGAGGACAAAACCTTCCTTTAAAAAAAATGGCTGGAGAATTTGTCCTTCCCCTGGAGAAATTTGGAGCAATTGTTCATCCACAAATTTCACAGAGGATTTCAAAAGCCCAGCTGTACCTATCTGCATTGCAGAGAATTCCTCCACTTGGCTGAACTTAAATTTTATTCCTGGAATCCTTCCTTTCATTCTGAGTAAGGCAAATGCTGAGTAAGACAAGTAGGAGTGTAGGGACAGACTACTGGGGCCAGCACTGGTCTAATATAGTGCACTAGTGACAAAGATGGAGTAGAATTGATGCAGGCATGGAATCTACCATTAATTCGGGCAAGCTTGATATCTCAAGCGTAATGTGAGGATAAATAAGTACCACATTTGAAGTTGCTCTGGGGATACATCCAAGTTTGGAGAGTGAACATTTGTGATCTCTGAATCTGCTTTCAAGTCAACTCCGGGTTGATGGACATTTTGATTTTCCGCTCTGTCTTTCAGCCCTGAGATTCCCTAGTGGTCTCTCATCCAGTTACTAATCTGCCCTAATCCTGCTTAGTTTTGAGATCATCCAAGATCAGCTAGATGCTGCTATCTTCTAGATGTAAAAGCTCCCTTGCTACAAGCTTGATTCCTGATGAGTTCGTGGACATGCCCATGTAATTTTCTTGGCACCACGTGGAAATCCTTTGCTATTCCCTTCTTCCAGAATCTTTTTTAACTTCTCACGTGCAACCTATAGTTTAGCAGATTCTCAATGGTCTTCCATTGAGTTAAATGAGGATTCTGAAGTGATATCTGCAATTGGAATAGCTATGCACACATTTTGTATGAATGTGAATATTTCACAAAAACTCCAATGAATCCTAAAACTTGGCTATTTTGCCTCTTTCTACCTTCTGCCTTCCTTACGCAAAAAGCAGGTAAACCAGCGTTGATTCCTTTGCAGTTAAGGAATTAAGGAAAAGCATGAGGTTGTTTTAAGGCTGATGTATGATAGTCTTAAAAACCACAGGGAAGCAATGTCTGTTGTAAAGGCATTATCACCAGAAATCATACATTAAAATAATAGCGGAATTGCAGCTGTAGAAATGCATTTCTTTGTATTAACACACTTTTGAGCAATGTAAAAAATGACCATTCATTGTCCACATAATTGAAATCCAGCGTGGAGAATCTCTCGGATGCTTTTTTAAAAAGTGTGTTCAACTGGATGGCAATTCCTAATTGGAATTTCAAAGACTATGTGTATTCCAAAAGCAAAACGCCTCTCTAAAAAGCTTGGCTGATTAAGAAGAGGCAGTGTAAAGTCCTCACAGCTCTATCTGTTCTATATAAGCAAAGGTGTAAAAAATAAGATCTATGTTCTCTGCCTATATTCCTCTCGGGATAAGAATATCAGCCACGATGCTAACAGCAGCTTGTCATTGGGTTTTTAATTTAAAACCTCTACCAGCTTGGTCAGACTATTGAGCAAGTTGTTGTATTAAAATGAATTGCTGCATTACTTCATTCCACAATTTATTTATTTTTTTAAGGAGGTTCGATGGGCAAGTAATTTATTGCTACAGAGATTACAATCCCTGATATTCAGTTGTGTACGTCCTTTCCTAAAGTAAGAAATACTGAAGTAGAGACAAGGATTCTGATGTTAAAAATAGATCAGAGTTGAGGAAGTCCAGCTTTTCTTGGAGATCTTGCATCCTTCTTATCTCCAAAGAACAAGATAAGAACTCATTTTAACAGTCAGCTCTTCCATGAAGAAAACTGTCAATTTTATATTCATTCAGTTTCTCAATTACTCTATCTTATGTTTAGTTAAGCTGGTTTCCACAACACTTTGAGGTTGATTGTCTTAAAATAACATGAAAACGTGGACTTCTTTCTCCTAGTATACACACTTGAAGGCAATGTTGTTTCACAGACACATTTTTTAAAAGCAAGGACCTCTGAAACACACACACACGTATAACATACACACATACATAAACACACACACACAATATTTCCCTCAGTAACCACACACACAAGCTTGGGAGAAAATGCAGAAATACTTTATGTACAAAAGTTAGGTAGAAAAAACTCTAAATTGGAGAAAAACTCAAAAGCAGGACGGGTGGAGGAAACAGAATGTAATGGAATATCCTAGGAAAGGACCTGACTAGATGGCTGTCATACTGAACAACACGTTACACTGCACTGTTGATCTGCTGGGTTTACTTATGTGTTTGGGGTTTTGTGTGAAAAGAGTAGTTAAGTTTGTCTCCTGGTAATGACACAGATACAGGAATAATTTTTCCTGTTGCCTCCATATTTCAATATTTATGCTTTTGGAGATAGATAGATAGATAGATAGATAGATAGATAGATAGATAGATAGATAGACAGACAGACAGACAGACAGACAGACAGACAGACAGATCCAAAAGCATAAATATTGAAATATGGAAGCAACAGCAAACCAATTTCTCACCGTTGCTAAAAAAAATTTGTGTGTGTGTGTGTGTGTGTGTATGTGTGTGTGGGCTTATCAGTAAAAAAAAAATATGCTTGCACAAGCCCAAGATATAATATGGTTGATTCTTTGTGATTTAGCACAATGTGTGAACCCAGCCAGAATGATCTGTAAACAGTGGTTTATGATTAAGCATATGGTCTGTCTATTTATTTATTTATTTGTAAGATTTATATGGCTGCCCATCTCATAAAACAAGTGACTCTGGGCAGCTTACAACAAAGCTAAAACAGTTAATAAATACCTAAAACAATAACATTATTTAAAAACTATAAAAAACAAAGCTAAGAAAAGGAAATGGTGGGCAAAGGGATGTTAATAATAACAGAGCCACCTCACTCGTTTATATACCCACCAACTTTGATTTATGCAGTAAACCCTGCATTAGCCCAGTGTGTGAATTAGATATTCAGACAGGTTTCATCACGGAAATATAAAAAGAAACAAAACATATGCTATCCTATATAGCCTTGAGAGAAAGACCAAGTTATAAGATTTTACCTATTTCCAAAAACCAAAACAAAATCCTATCAGATCACTATAAAAGTGTTCTTTGCAGAATTATTTTTGATAAAACAAATGGTGAAACTAATTAATATCCCCTCAAAAATACAAAGCAATCAAAACAGAGGACCTTCTTTTTATAGAAAATGTGATGATAGATAGATAGATAGATAGATAGATAGATAGATAGATAGATAGATAGACCATTTTTATCGAATGATTCAACTGAATGAACTCTTCAGAAAAAGAATTCTAAGGTAATTGCAGCAGGAAGCATTTAATTGGGAAGAGTTCCTCAGACTCGGCAGTGGTGCATATCGGTTGTAAACTAGAGTGCCAGACGGTTGAACAAGCTATTTGCAGCACAATTGTAGGTTTGCTAGGTTAATTAAATCTATTCTGCAAACTGTACACATTACAAGGACGGTTGCTTGTTTTTGGAATCGATAGGGTTATCAAATAAATTTGTAGCTAATTGGAGAGCCATTTCAGCACATCAAATGGTCACAGTATGCCTCTCTATTCTCTTTACGCCTATTGTCGCTTGCGTTGCAAATATCACCGTTTTAACTGTTATTAGCACTCTGGTTTGCTCGATGATCCATCGGAAGATTATGGTGCAATGAACTTTATTGCTTATTACGGCACCTTGGGGTGGGTGGCATCTTACGAGTTGCAGCAGTCAAACAAAGCAGAATAGATCCCTGCCTCAAGCTGTGTTGTCACTGTGGTGGAGAAGACCAAAGAAGAAGGAGAGGGTGGGGTTGAGGAAAAAAAAGGCCAAAATGGACCAATGGAGCTTTCTGTGTTCAATGTTTTCAGAGCAGGCACACCTTTAACAGCACAGCCATGTTTGAAGTCTCCTCTTCAGATGCCACATATACTGACGGAGACAAAATACAGACTCCCTTCCTTACGTAGCCCTTCTATCTAACTCAAGCTAAATTTCTGTATCATTCGTGATTGTTGCAAGAAATAGAGTTTTCAGGACACCGTAGATAAGTAACCCTTGCAAGCCAGGATACCATTAAAACCAGAAGCCTAATTCACCAATTCTTGTAAGCCATACTTTATTTAACCAGTTTGTCAAATGAGTTTAGGGCTACCAGGTTTGGGCCACAAACATCTAGATGACCTCTAGATGGCAGCACAGAGGTCCAGAAATGCTAACTCTTTGGTGCCATCTACTATTTATCTGGATTTTTTGAAGCCCAGATCTAGAAGGTCGAATATAAATTGTTATGGCTGAGCTCACACAATACATTAAGCTCGCTATTTACAAATTGGCTAGATTCCTACATGCAAAGCCATAAAGCAAGCAAACATGTATGCCTTGGTGTGAGGCGTACACCTAAGCAAACCAAGTAAAGTTCACTTAGCTATGAAGTTCCCTAGCTGAAGTCATACATCAGCATAACATTCAATTTTGTGGAAATCCAGCCATTCAGGTTGTAAAACATGGATTAGCACAGCCACTGAGGGTCTGCGCACCGAATTTGGTCTCTCAGCCTAATCTATCTCAAAACTATATTGTAAAAATTAAGATGCAATGCACTCAATATAAGTCAGATTCCCTTTCTTAGCAGAAGGAGGGGATGAAGATGTTATAAACAAAGAAATAGAAACAAACACCTAACACAGGTTTAAAAGCTGTCATCCTAGTATTGCAGCAGAGTGGCTGAGAAGGAATCTTTAGGTTTCAGGTCACCAGATCTAGGCTGCAGAAACATGGCTACCCCATGACAGCAAAAAGAGGCACAAAACCGCTCTTTCCTGCCATCAAATATTCATCTGTTTATTACAGTCCAGATATGACACATCTATTCATGGTTAGAAATAAATCAAGACACTACTGGAGTTTAACGTTTTTTAAAAAATGGAAAAGCGTCTGTATTTCTTTTCTGTTATGCTACTGCATCCTGCAACCCTTTTATACATACTGGAAATAACCAGATTCTATTTCTGCACCTGTGAAGAGAACAAACCTTTCCATTCTATGGAATTCACTAAATTGCAATCTAAGATTTACAAACTGCAGTTCTTGCAGCCACCGTGCTGCTTTTTCAATTATTTCCTTTCTCCTCCAGTCTGCTTGGCAGAGGAACCTCAGAACAGGCCACCGTGCATTTACTCTTTATTATCCCCGCCATGGATAAAAAAGAACATTAACCGTTGTTGGATGCAATGCTATTTCCCCCCGAAGGATCAAGAGAAAAATGAACAATTATGATGAGCCTAGAATGGAAGAACATGCCAATACGAATGCTCTTAGCTACTGCAAATGCTATGGCATTGCAGACTTCTATTGCTCTCTAGGTATCTGGAGTTAAAGTTCCCATCATCCACACCAGCCCGGACAGACACTGGGGAGCACCAGGCTGGGGGAAACTTTTTGCAGGCATGTTCTCAAAGCTCTCTTAGGAATTTGAATAACCAATAAATAAAAACAAATAAATTTCCCTCTTCATCGCTGACTCTGCTACAGCCTTGCTATTTGCAAGGCTCAACGTGAACCACCTGCTTCATTGAGAACGAGCTTCCCAAGCTGATCCAGGTTGGACTTCAAACCCCAGAATTCTTACTCGCATGCCTGTAGCGGCTAGGAATTCTGGGATTTGAAGTTCACGCTGCGGAAGCCCGGACAAGGCAACATCGCTGGCCCCACGCCTCGCCTGCTTTGTCGCCCCTTACCTTTCGACCCCGCCTCCCAGCACGCCATCCAATAGCGAGGCGAAGAGGGCGGGGGGAAGAGCTGCCAATCCATGGCAGAAGAGCCAATGGGCTCACTGGGTAGGAAGGACGTCCCGGTTGGAGTAAAAAAAGATGGCGGCCGTGGGGGTCGATCGGGACAGGTAACCATCGATCACGATGTCCTGCCCCTTTGCGGGTTCTCCTGGCTGTGGGTTATGGGTTATGGAGTCCCCGCTCCCTTGGAGGGGGTCTCCCTGGGCGAGGCTGCTGTAGGGACGAACAATTGGTTTATTTATTTTATTCGAGCGCTTTCTCCAAACGTTTTTTTTCCCCCTGATTAGCTTCTGGCCCTTGAGGGGTTTTATACAAATAAATATATAGTTTATGTATGTATGTATGTAGAGAGAGAGAAATTGGGTTTTTTGGTTTTTTTACAATTTTTATATACTTTTTTTTTCCTGTAGCAGCTTCCCAGCTGGCACCCTAAGGCCATTTTTAAATTTTTTTTCTCCTTGGAAAATGGAAACGGAACTGATAAACTTTTCAGTATTGCTCTTGATCGCCCCAGGAGCTGAAGAGCACAGTTTTCAGAAATATTAGAAAAGGGTTGTTTAAAAAAAAAAAAGAAGGAAAAACTCCAGGCACGGAAAAGAGATGAGCAAATACACATTTATATTCTGGTTTAACCACCGGGCACAATTTGGTAATATTAGAGCAAGTTTTCAAAAAATTAAGAAATTCTAGGAAGGAGAAAGGTTAGCAATTCAACATTAGGGTACTAATGTTGCTTCGCAGGTACATGAAATTACTCTGCAAATAAATACACATACACACATATATACATAGACACACACAAATATATATGTGTGTGTATATATAAGGTGGGATAAAAATCTAGTTAAATACACTCATGGATATCATTAACAGAATAGCATTGGGTTAGAAACACAATTCACCAAGAACTGAGTTCAGTAGCTTTACTGCTAATTAATTGAGACTTCCTTTACCTTGCAGCCTAAAGAACTGAAACTGAGGATTTTTCAACCTTGGATAATCCCCATGGCCAATTTTTGGGTAGATAATGATCCCCTTCTACTCAAGATTTCAGTTTTTGCTGTAAGTTGGCACTTATTTCTAAAACACTGATCCTGCACTGTCAGCATTGGATAATGTGCACAGCACATAGTCAGTCTATACTAAAATTAAGCCTCTTTATTCAAGGCAGGCCATTGCTAAGATTAAACACTATACACAATTCTCTTGTAAGTGTGAGATACAGGATAGTGAGAACTATTTTTATGTGATGGAGTTGAGACTCGGTGTATCTTTTTAGATTGGTTCTCCTGAGGATTGGGGGATGTTTAAACTCAAAAGATATCTGAATTGTTTTGTAAACTTATATACTGGCCTTCAAGAAATCTACCCAAGCTCATAAAAATAAACATGAAATGCTAAATATACAATAAATAAAATATCAGTAAACAGTAGAATGGTAGTAGAAACTACCATTCAAGCAGTCTTATAGTTGTTAACATGCAAAGAAAAATGAAAAATGTTTGTCTGATCCTGTGGTAAAAATGAATTAAAAGCTTAGAGAACTATTCCAAGAATGGGTTTATTATCCTTAGACTAGTTTTTCCGGTTGCAAAACAACTTGACTTCTTTCTGTGGGGAGAAGTGAAGCTGCCCACACAGTTCACTGTCTTTCTGTGTATCTGTGATTGGGTACCAATGTTTTGAGCAAAACAAGGTGCAACTAAACAATAAAGCTCCATTTATTTCTACCCCAGGTCTAAATTCTGTAAACCCAGGCAGTGCACTGATGCAGATCAATAAAGGACAACATGAGCATTAGGTTTCAATCTACAAGAAAGATGAGGTAGAAATTTGAATACAGTAGACCAACCATTGCTGCAAGCTGAGGTTTAGAAATCAAACACACCTATAATATTATTACAGGAAAGTGTTGTAAGACTCTGTAGCATTTGGAATTCAGTTCCATAAAGGTGCTTTGGAGTGTGTAAGAGTGCAAACATAGCCCTGTATGCAATTTTTTAAAGTAACCCTTTTGTCAGCATCTTTAACTGGTTGGTTATATGAAGACAGCTCAAGTAAGAAAATCTTTTTTTTTTCTTTTCTGATACTCTGTGTGGAATCAGCTGTGGCAGTTATTTTGCACTTATTAATCTAGATTTACATGACATGTCATCTAGTAAGACTGTAGAAATATTTCATTATTAAACTAAGCTATAAAACTATCATAACTGGGCTTTTCTCTCATAAAGCAAAGGTCATGCTGTTCAATATCATGTCATTTTTGTGTCTGATTTGTATTACTTTTTATTGTAATAAATCTTATTGCATTGCAACAGTATTATTGCATTGCCACCAATACCTGTCTTATAGAGAGAACATTTCAGTCCTGTTTCATTGCAAGTTACAGCTTCGGATTAATTTTTTTCAAAACATAAATGAATAAGTAGAATGTTTTTTACTCATTTGTTTAATTAGGTTCTCTTTATCTAGTTTTAGGACTTGTGTGGAGAACAAATCACGTTGTAGGTCGTATTTATGCAGAAATATTGAAAATTCAAAAGGGTTCACAAACTTTTAAGCACCACTGTATGTCTCTGTGTTTGTAGTAATGACAACTAATTTGACAATATCAACTTTCATGTTTCTTTTTGTAAACTTATTATCCTAGAATGAAATTTCTGCTTGTTTTGTTTTTAATAATGGTTTTGCTATTTTTACTTATTCTAGAATGAGCATAAAAGAAAAGGCAAAGCTGCGGTTAAGGAAATTTGACATTGGAGACAGATTTTCCTACCTGCCATTAGCAAAAGCCTCGGTTCTTATCCCACTGATAGTCAAAAATGAAAAGTTATGTGTTCTTTTCACTCGTAGATCAATGAAGGTAGGTAAATATGAAAGCCAAAACTAATTTCATTGTTAATTTAATAAGTTTTTTTTTTAATGATCAGTGAAATAAACTAAAATAAAAGGAGAGAACAGAATATAGTAATATATATAGTAATATGTTCAGCCTGGGTAAGTAAAGCTAACACTGATAATGTCTCCTTTTGAGGGAAGGTTACAATCTGTGTTTAAAGTTCCTTCTACTTAAACCTACATCTGTTCTGCCAGCAGTTTTCACTTTTCCTTTTATATCAATATCTCCCCTGTTTCACCTTGCCAACAATCAGTCCTTCCAATACAGCACTGCCTTTTTTTTCTTACAGCTGTTAATTAAAACTTCAATACAATAAATTTGAAAGTTGGAATATCTGAGGACAGGGGAATGTTTGTTTCCCCTGGGTCTTTCGCATCTCACCAGTAACCAAAATAGCAAGAGGCTTCAGCAGTAGCAGTAGCAGTACCCCCTGTAAAGATGTTGAATCTGTTTGTTAAAGCAGGTTGCTTCTTTAATTCTTCATGAGCTGGAGTTTCTGAAGTGGAGGAGTAGCTTAATTTTCTGAAGCTGGAGAAGAAGGGGAAAAAAATTCTCCATCTTTCCTCTTCTATAATAATTCTGGTCTGTTTTGTTAAATTTTAAATGCTTTGTAAGTAACCTGAATCAGAGCTAAATTTGGTCTAAGTGGTTAAGGATGTAGTGAACAGGAGTCAAGACTGACTAGAATGCAAACAGACACATACACACAGACACACACATTTGTCAAGGAGTATAAATAATGTAGTTAAATAAATAGTAGTACATTCAGATTATTCTTTCTAATGTATCCATATATTTGATTTTCAGTAATACTTCCGCTGAGCTACCTAGATGTGGAAAATAGGATTTTTTCCATGCTCTTTGAATAATTTTAGTACAGCTCTGATTTTTCAAGATGTAAGTGCTTTAAAAGTTACTTGATCAATTTCTTCTTCTCATCTATTTTGCCCATCCTTTTTTTATTTAGTTAATCATCTTAGTTTTGTTTTTTTTTTCAAATTATGAAAGTCTGTCTTGTTCGTGTCTGTGCTTGCTGAGTTCCTATGTTGATGGCATTAATTTTGAATCGCAATGGTGATAAAGAAAAAGGCCAAGAGACTGCAAAGGACAGCTGACCTAATCTTTGGATCTTTGTCCTTCCTCTGGGGGTATGATTTGAGACTCGAGGTTATATTGAAAATGGGAATGAGTGCTATTAGACCCCTCACAGTTTTTCCTTTCTTGCAACAGTTCATCTTTCACAGATATTAATGTATTTATTACAAAGGTTTCATGGGTATATTCTTATCACTACTCAGTTAGCTTACTACAGAGGGATAGGAAAGAGTGAGGAAATTTCACATTGTGTCAGTGGTTGTAGGAAATTGTTTTCATATGGGGTGCCGCTGTCTCCTAGGACTTGATGTAATGAATTAAGGCAAGAAGTCAGTATTGAGTCTTAGTGACTGTATGGATATATTCTCCCCAGAATCATCTGTCTTCAGTTTGGCCTTGCATTCATAGGTGCATTGCTGATATTGAATCCATCCGCTCTCTATGCTTATCTTTTTCCTTCACCTTTTCCTGGCATTACGAACTTTTTAAGGGAACTCAATCTTGGCATGATATGATAGTTTGGAGCCCAGTAATTACTGTGTCATGTGACTCCAACTTGATTTTTTTTTTTGTACGATCAGTTTGTTTGTTTCCCTGGCTGTCCAGGTGTCTTCTCCAGTAGCAAAGTTCAAACGTGTCAGTACTCTTTTCTATCCTGCTTTTTCCAAGTCCAACTTTCACATCCATAGAATGTCATAGGACAAAGCATTGCCTGAAGAATTCTGCTAATCTTTGTTGTTTTAGACACATCATAGCACCTGAATATCCTTTCCAAAACTTTCGTTGCAGCCCTACCAAGTCCTAGTCTGCAACATATTTAATTAAATTAAATTAAAATATTTCTTGGCCGTGAGATCCTTTGCCATTTATGATCGATCCTAAAAGCCATTATTATTAATCAACTTATAAGCAAAACAAACTGAGAGAAGCTAGACTGGAAGAATATGATCATGGGTTTAAAATTGGATGAAGAAGCTTTAATAATAATAATAATAATAATAATAATGTTATTCTAATTCCAGTTGAGAAGATCTCCAGGAGAAGTTTGTTTTCCAGGAGGTAAAAGTGATCCAACAGACAGAGATGAGGTTGCCACAGCTCTTCGAGAAGCTGAAGAAGAAGTGGGTCTCCTTCCTGAACAGACTGAAGTCATCTGTAGGCTTGTTCCTACACTAGATAAAGTAGGTACAGTTTGTCTGAAATATTTCAAAGAAGCTGTAAGTTGCTTTGAATGGGTCTAAAGAGGGATACAACAAATTCATGGAGGATAAGGCTATGAGCAGCTACTCATTAAGACGACTGTATACTTAATTCGTAGTATTGATAGCACTGACCTTAGTCTGTAAGTCCGTCAGTGACTTAGGATGCAACTACTTAAACTATGGCCGCCACCAGTTCCATAAAAGTTCTGCATTAAAAATTGCTGGGAAAGCTTGCTTGTGTTGAACACCAATGCAGTGGTCAGGATGAGGGCCTTCTCAATGGCAGCATCCAAGCTGTGGAGCTGCTCCTGAGGGAAGCATAAGTGCCCCCTCCCCCAGTCTGTCTTTTTTAAGGTGAGAGTTAGAAACTCACGTGTTCAACCATTATCTTTTTTAGATAATCTGTTACATAAGGTGCTTTTTAAATAATGAACTCTGTTTTAAGTTTTGTACTTACTTTTTGTAAAGAACATTGCTTTCATTGTGATACCTTCCTTCTTGTAAACCGTTCTGGGCTTCTCAGAGAGAAAGAACAGCATAAGAAATAGGGATGTGCAAAATTAATTGGCCTGGGAACTCTGGAATGCTCCATGTACCTCCATACAATGCCATTCCAAGGATAGGTTACCGTAGTTTTCAGAAATAAATCTTCCAAAATGGAAGCTCATTTCACACTTCAAACCAGAGTGATGAATTTTGCCCGTCCTTAATATTACTTACATACGTTTGGGTAATACAGGGCTCATCTCCAGTTGTCTTCAAAAACACTGTGATTCCATTAGAGTTTTAAAAGTGAAGACCATGTAGTTCATGGTTTCTTGTTCATGTTTAGTATGATATGGATATACTTAGTAATATGCTTAATATAATAAGGAAGAGAATCAGAAGAGTGTTTTGTTAGATATTTTAAGGAACCTAATACTTTTCTTCTTTTTAGACTAATTCTGTCGTAACTCCAGTTGTAGCCTTTATAGAAGATACTTTCCAAGCCCATCCAAATCCAGAAGAAGTCAGTCATGTATTCTCAGTACCATTGGAATATTTTATACGTCCTGCAAAATACAGTGTTGTGCCTTTACAAAACATGGGAAAGTCTGTACTTTTGATTCATTTCTTTGACTACAATGACCCAGAGCATCAGATGTCATTTACAATATGGGGACTCACTGCATATTTTGCAGTCTTCGTTGCTGTTGCAGTTTATGGAGAGAAACCAACATTTGAAGTTGAATTTGATCTTGATAATTTGAATTTTTCAGCTGAGGAAAAATTAATGATGCAGTACAATATAATAAAAAGCAAACTTTGATAGATATTTTTTTTTTCCAAATATAATTGATGCTGTTTATGATCCATGTCTTAGCTGAAATAACTTGGTTAAATCATATTGAAGTATATAATTGCAAGAATCCATTTTTGCCATATTCAACTGTGATATGATGGTATTTAATTAAAATTTAAAAATATAGTGATCACTTTGTGCCACAGTCTCCAATGTTCGGTACTTTAACATTTTTTTTTCTCTAAATCAGAATGCCAATAGAGATCATTTGCTTGGGCTGCTAAGCCAAACAGATGTATAGGATTGTACTATCAGGCAATTTTTCCACATTTTATGCAAATAAAATTCAGTTTTACTATATTAAAAACAATCCCCTATGTCTATATGCAGATACCTTTCCCGTTTGAAGCATTCTTAAAAGGTAGCTGATGTAAAACTCCACTCTTTTCCCATATGTTTTAATCAGGAAAACTATGATGTATACCCAGATATGCCCTTCTTAACTGATAAAGTACATGAGGAATATAGAATGGAAATTGTGATGAAGACCTGATTAATATTAGGTGAGATAAATCTATTTCTTGATTATGGCCCAAAATGTAAATTAAAATCTGAATTACTAGTTTCTGATGTACTTTGTTTACAGATTGCAAAAAGAGAATGTTCACTTCTTCTCTCTGTCTTTTTTCCCCCCACCTTGAGTAATATCAAGCAGTGGCTTTCAGCTAGAGAGGATAAGACAAAGTGGACAGATTGTGTATTAGAGTACAAAAGCAAGGGGGTTTCATCTTATCCCTGAAGATTATGTGCACAACTATGTAAGTGCTTCACAGAGCTGGGGGATAAAAATGAAGTAACACCATCTACTTTGTCCTAAATGCTTTTTAATAGGACAATATAGGATAAAGAGATAGTTACACTTGAGAAGTAGAAGTACAGCACCGTGCACAATATGATTTGCAGTTCAGGCTGAAGCCTCTTGGTGGAGTTTAGATACTTAACTATGTTCAGCACCTGCACTTTTAACCGCTCATTTTTTTTAATCATTTCATTATTGTTAACACTCTAATTTACAGTATTTCTTGAAATTAACAATAAAAAAAAATATTAAAATGCTTTCTAATGATGTTACCTGCTGCATGGGTAAGAGAAAAAAATAAACTTTACTATTTCTCTACTGATCTGCCTTGATTGGTGACCCTGCAGAATTAATCTGTTTGTTCCCTTGAATCATTTACACTTAACATTTTAGGTATGTATGGCCTTGAATTAGATACACCATCTCTTAAAACTCTGCAACCACAATTGTTCTGCATTTTCATATGGATGACATTAGAATCAGAACTGTGGGGTCTGGTATGTTCATCACAAGAGAAGCTCTTACAGATCCCACATTTCTGTAAATTAAATCCCAAAGCTGGTGCTTCTTTGTTATGGCTCTGATATTACAGAACTGCCCCCCTGTAAAGGAACAGAGAGATGGCCTTGAAGAAGGTATGAAAGAGCCTGAAGGAGGGACTTGGACAAGATATTATATAATCCAGAGATTAAGGGAAGTGTGAGAAAGAAACTCAAAATAACCCTGCCTTGATTTTGATTTATGTAAGATAGGCAGAAACTTGGACAGGCCTTCAAGATTCTGTTGTTATATTCTACAATACAGTGGCATTCCTGGAGTCCCTGCTGGGTCTGTTTCTTAACCTAGCCTATTTTGAAGGGCTAACATTGCTTATTATGAGACCCACGAGGTAGACCAGACCAGGAAATCAACTCCACAGGAAGGCTAAAACTCCTTTTATTGAGATTGGCTATAATGACAGAATCTTGCAAGTCTGATTGTGCTGAACCACCTCCTCCTTCTCCTTATAGTACAGTGAATCAAGGAAGGGACTGCCTGAGCTGTTTCTGAATGTTATCTCATAGTCTGGACTTAAAAATTGCATCAGCCCCTTTTGCCTAGGCAATGGTTCCTATGTATCTCCATCAAGGTCATTTTACTCTCTACAATTAGGTATCATCCATGTCCGTAATGTGATGGCCTTCTGGAAAGCATTAAATAAGAAATTATGCCTTTGCTAGCTAAGTGTTGTCTGGCTGATAATAGTTAACATTTAAGACTTGAAGTTTTGCCGTGTTGTAGTTGTGAGATGTGTATAGTGATATGAATTATGATTTATTTGTATTAAGATGTTATTGACTAATGTTTGCTTGTTTATTACTACCCATGCTGTGATATTATGACTGTTACTCAGTTTTTACCCTGCCTCTCTCTCTCAATGGAGAATGTACCTAATATTCCTTCCTTCTCCTATTTTCCCCACAATAACCCTATGCGGTGGGTTGGGCTGAAAGAGAGTGACTGGCCTAAAGTGATCCAGCCGGCTTTCATACCTAAGGGAGGCCTAGAACTCAGTCTCCTGGTTTCTATGCCAGCACCTTAACCACTACACCAAACTGGCTCTCTGCTGATGTTTTAGATCTTTTCAGGGATAAGTTAATATATGCACATGTGCACATTACACAGACTTCTTAATTTTTGTCCTAAGCTACAACTAGTCTGTATGTAGTTGGCAGCCTATAAATTAGAGGTCCCCACACTCTTCATGAAGTTTTAGATGGTTCATCGACCCCCAAACGTTTATTATATGAAAATAATTTAATAAATACTTCTTTAACTAATAGTACTACTACTAATCTAATGACATCGACCCCTTGGATAGTCCCATCAATCCTTGGGGGTCAATATTAACCATTTGGGGGGAGCTGCTATAAATATTTTGCATTTGATTACTGAGAATACTAGACTGCTAATTAGAGTGTAGCTAACTACTTTCTGATATACTTTTTTCTAAGTTCATACAGTTGTTCCTGTTTCCAATAATTAATTAAATACAAATATTGCAATATTCATGAAGTACAAGGTCTTTATACCTTGTCTTCATTTAGAAATGTGTGCAGAGAAATTGTATGCACATGTAGACACCAACTGAGTCTACATGGTGTCATTTATTTGGGCTCTGCTTAGTCCATATGGCGAATATAGCCATATGTATAATGCTTAGCATATTGTGTGATCCCAGCCAATTTTAAATTATTAAACCATTAAACCATTATTAACCATTAAACCATTATTAAACCATTATTAACCATTATTAACCATAGCAAACCATGGTTAAAATAGTATAAAGGAGATAAATAGGAACTCAGTTGAAAAATTCACTGGCTCACTGTAACTTGAAGTGGTTAAAATGGCTCATGTAGTATTAAGCCTTGCTCAAAAGATCTTTTGGTCCAGGTTTAGTCAAGGCTTATGGCAAAGTTATCTCTGTTTTGAAATAGTGCTGGTAGATTCTGTGCATATATCAGCCTTCATACCACGTGTCAGGTGCAATATATTGTGTTCTAGTCTCAACAATTGCAAATGCATTGTTAACACAATTCAATATAAGTTACAATCCCTTGAAGCAGAAATATCTGATAAAAAGTAGATGTACAAAATTGCACAGCACTGTGAAAAATTAGCACGTCATGTATAGCATTGCTGAATTCTCACTGGAGGTGTTTCATTTGAATGGGCCTTCTTCAGCTGTTCATAAGCAGCTATGCAGGAAGCAATCTATAGCTTTGCTTTTACTCAGGAGGGCAGCAGTTTAATCCCAGACCCTCAAAAGGTTGGCTTTATATATCAGACTTTTCTTGACCTGGAGGAGGGCAAGGGGAGAGCAGACATCCTCCAAAGGGGCAGAACAGTACAAAGAAGCACTGCAGAATTTGCACAACAGATATGTATATCGCAGTGTTTCTCAACCTTGAGAATTAAAATTTAACCATGCTGGCTGGGGAATTCTGAGCGTTGAAATCCATACAGCTTAAAGTTGCCAAGGTTGAGAAACACTGGCATATGGGGTTTCATAATTTTGAAGATGGATTCATTTAACAAATGTTATGTGTGGTTTGCCAAATTTGCCTTCTTGTTTTTTTATTTTTGTCTGTCTGTCTGTCTGTCTCTGTCTTCCTTCCTTCCTTCCTTCCTTCCTTCCTTCCTTCCTTCCTTCCTTCCTTCCTTCCTTCCTTCCTTCCTTCCTTCCTTCCTTCCTTTGTCTGATTGTTCTGTGTCATGGTTTTGTTTTTATTATATTGGGTTTTTTAAAATTCTACTTATTGTACTGTGAGCCGCCCAGTGTCGCTCTAGAGTTGAGCTGGACCAAATAAAATAAATAAAATGATCTCCCATTTCCAGTTCAAATGAGTAGCTAGATGCCAGTCAGCTCTTTCCTGAACTGTATTCAGATAGCAAATGTAGAATTGTGTAGCATTTAGAACTGTTGTCTAGATCTTGCTTTCATTTTCTCTCCTTATCTCTATTTTCCTTTTGGATAAATCTTGTAGACTGGAAATCTGCAGGCTGTTTTCACCTGTGTTTTCTGTCTTCCACTACTCAACAAATTTGAGGTTCTTGGGAATTCTGTCACTACTGAGCTTAAGTTTTTGAAACTGGCTTCTTTGTGGAATCACATTCTCATGATGAAGAGTTAGCTGAAAAGAGCTCCTGGTTTCATACTCGGTTGAATATCTATCATGTTTTATTTCATTCATACAACTGTAATTGAAACTGCACATTCTTTTGTCACCTTCATTTTGCCTTTGAGTAAGAATAGATAAGAAAGCTTAATTCTAATTTTGAAAATGTAGTCAGCATTTTATAAGGGTATTTGGTAATACGGTTCTCTTGTGAACTATGTTTATAGAACTTGCTTTATGTGGCATGTGTGTAGAGATATATTTGGTCAATAAACAGTTATTTTTAGAATTCAGCTTCACTGCAAAATTTATAGCAATGCTGTCAACTCTAATACGTCTCAATTTAATGTTTCTCAACAACTGAAGTCAAAACTGGGAAAATAAAGCATTTTATGTTTTTTTTTAATTGCTTTTGTTTTTACTATACTTGCCTAATTGCCTATACCTGTCTGCTTAATTGTCTAAATTGTAAAAAACTTGGAATTCATCACATTATATTCATTCATGAAGTTCACTGGATCATCTTTGGCTTGGGCCACTCAGCCCATTTTATGTTACAGATTGGGAAATGGAGATGGAGAAAACCTCATTCACTTGCACAAAGGAAACAAACCACACTTTTCGAGTATGATTTAATAAGTGTGATTTAAACTGAATCATAACAAGTTAAAAAGGAAAGTCTCCTTAAACTGACTTTCAACTAACTTCTGTAATCTGTTAAATTTCCAGAAAATTAAAGGGATTAGTGTAGTCTGATCTCTTCAGCAACAAATACTGTGAACAAGTGCCTCCCCCTAGATCTAAGATGAGAAGAGCAGTGGAGGGTAGGAGACTGAATTGAACTTGAATTCATATTTGGTAAGTTGACCTCATGAATAAATACAATCCATCATTTTGTCCTCCAAAAGCTTCTCCCATGTAATCCCATTTATACAATGGCACAATTGCTGAAAAACCACAGTGTACTTTCATAATTCCTTAGGAAGATAGATTTAATCACTAGATCATTGGTAGCTATGATCAAGACATCAAAGACAGAGATTTTGCATGATTGGGTAAAACAAGAGTCTGCAGAGAATCTGGCTTTCACTTCTCATCTTTTCTGTAAAACTGATGATGGTGCTCAGAGAAAGAAAGAGGAACTGAAGCAAGAAGAACCATCCTTTCTGCATTGTATCCTGGACATGTTATGAAATCCGAGATCTTGTTCCAGGAGGTAATAAGCAGCTTAACTACTTATATGGATTTTATTTAGAATCCTTAGCATGTGATTGTTGCGTTCTCTTGTGTTTTTCTGCTAACCCTTTCCCAATACTTCTTTCTATCTAGAAATTTAGCTTCTTTCCTTCAGAAATGGAATTTCTCACTAAAACTCTATCTCCATTCAAGGCTGAAAAGCAGCCACTCCTTGTATTTTAGGACTGGCACACAAATGTTGATGTTTTTTTAATTCTGGGTTTTTAGTAGTAGTTTTATTTTGGCCACCCAAGAAAATCAAAGCACCTTCCTTTCTGACTTTCCTAAGGCTGGGGCCAAAGGGAGAAGTTTGCAGTAGGCTGGGCTAAACGCTTCCTAGCAATACAGATGAGGGGACATCAGAAGGTTCAGCCTAAGTAGTACTAGCCTATCTTAAGCATTGTTTACGGGCTTACCCTTGGTAGGAAAGATCTGCCAGTAAGGTTTAAACTACTTCCTCTCCTGGTTCTAAAACCGCCATTTATCATCATTTTCTGAGAACGTCACCAGAACCTACGAGATGGTCAGGACTCCTGCAGAAAAGTCCAACCTTTTTTGTAAGAATACTGTTGCCACATCAGCCTCATCAATTCTACCTACACCCTTTCTTTATCCCATTTTTTCCAACCATGGGAATGCTAAGAGGCTAAATATGCAAGGGAAAGCAGAGTTTGAAAACTGAATTGTAAAAAGAAGCAAACATACCCAGGTTGTTATTTGGGGGGGGGGGGGGGGGGGAGTGAGCAGGGAGAGGACAAGAAAAGGTTCCTGTAAGGACTTGCAGACTGAGTAAGATTTAGCTGTTGTAATTACTTTTCTTGTCTACCAAAGGTGTTGCCATAGTAATTTGGTTTGGCTGAGGAATAAAAATGTAAAACCTCTTCCATGGAGCAATCATACTGTTTGGAAAGGTTTGGTTTGGTTTTTGTTTTTCCTGGAAGAAGAAAAATAATGCCAGGGACTGTATACTCTCATTTTGTGAGAAATAGCAGGAACATTTTGGCATAAAAAATCAGGCCCTTGAGTTAGCTAACACGCATAGCTCTTTGGCGTCAGGTTTTTAATAAACATCATAATGATAGCATTTGTATATGTATTTCTTGGGAATAGCATATATAAATGTTCAAGTTCCTTTTTTCTTCCAGGTTTTGTTTCTTTCAGGTTCCCTGATTTATAGCGTGAATTGACAAGTATTTCTATTCCCTACCATGGTGCATGAATTTGAAATTATTAATATAAAATAGATCCCAGGGTAGCAGCAGAATTGATGTGTTCTTCTCAAACTCTCTAATAGCACACTCCAGGGCTAATAAATCTGGGCTGCAAAATTCTCTTTCCTGCCAACTAGCAGTCATCCTTGTTTGTACAGCCCATGCTTGGTAGCCGGAGCAAAGTGAGATTGCTGGTGCTGGAAAAAAAAAAAATCCTTGAGGAGCCTAAACTGAGCTATGAAAAAGCAAGCAGCATGCTGAAAGAACCATAAGGTCTGCAGGAGTATAAAATATCTTTAAAAATAACTTAATGAAGCTTAACTGCCCAATGAGTTCATCTCAGCAGCTGCGGAATGATGACTGTCAGAGAATGGATCACTATGTCAGAGTTATAAATTCAATGGGTTTACCGAACACCATCATGCTAAGGCTAAATGTGACCTCCCAAAGCCTTAGATGCAAACTTGAGATTTGAGCTATGATGTCTTGTTCAATCAATCATGTTTAAAACAACACAGGCTTATTGTGATGTCTGAATCCAGCCATATGTAGTTTTTGAGTCTTTAGATTACATTAATGGAAGTGTGTTCTCTAATCTAGTTTACTTATCTCCTTTTTTTTTTATTTGCAGTATTTGTTAATCCTGGTCTTTTAACACTGGATGGCACACACCAGAGTAAAAACAATCCAAATATATACAAATAATAAAATAATAGTCAATTAGAGATACAACAAAAATTTACATGCATGGAAGAATTTCCGTGTATTAATCAGCTGGAGCCAAAAGCAATTGAGAAAGGACAGTTGCCTTCTGAGGCTCCAAGAATAATATATTACTCATAATACAGGAGCCACCAAGAGAAGGCCGGTCACAAAACTAGTTGCAAACCTACAAGACAGCACCTGAAATGGTACCTGTTAATCACTGAGATTTGGAAACATATGCTTTTTGGTTGAATTTTTGCAACTGTCCCTTTGGCATGTAGGATGTCTCTCCCTTGCTGTTTCTAATTGTTATACAGTTTCTGGTACATAAAAAACATAAGAAGAGTCCTGCTGAGCAGATCAAAAATCCACCTGTCTAATCCAGCATCCTGTTTTTCACAGTTGGCAAAAACAGATGCTTCCAGGAAGCTCACAAGTAGAGTCTGCTGAAGACATTCATTGATCCCTGATCTTGTTCCCCCTTCCACTGACTTTCAGTAGCGTCCTAATTCAGAACATAAAACTATTGTGGCTAAGAGCAGTTGGTCATGTTTCTTTTGTTTCTGCATACTTTTATTTGAACAAGAAGTAATAATTATTTTTATTGTAGGAAAGCTAAAACAATGCCCTTGAAAGTATAGATTAGGAATGTGCAAAACCTACTGTTCTATTTATATTCTATTTAACTGTCATATTTTGTTCCTCTACACCAAGGCATTCTGGGAATTTTCTGGAAATTAATCTTCTGATGTGGTGTCCTGGAGAAAAAAAAGCCTATTTTAGGGCTGGACCAAGATTACAACAGAACGAACCACTCTTGGTGCAGAAGACCGTTATTTGAAATGGCCAGATTGGTGTGGTCTAGAGGAAAAGTAGTACAATATATTTTGCAGGTATTTAATTTTTAAATTAATTTTTTAAATGTTTAAATTTTAAATTGATACTGAAGCTCAAGCTCAGATACTTTGGCCACCTAATGCGAAGAGAGGACTCTTTGGAAAAGACCCTGATGCTGGGAAAGAGGGAAGGCAAAAGGAGAAGAGGACGGCAGAGGATGAGATGGCTAGATAGCATCACTGAAGCAATGAACATGAAACTGAACAAACTCAGGGAGGCAGTGAAGGACAGGAAGGCCTGGCGCAATGTGGTTCATGGGGTCACGAAGAGTCGGACATGACTTAACGACTGAACAACAACAATTTTTAAATGCAATAGCCATTCTGGCTTGGGTTTACCACTATCTGATTAGGATTAGGATTAGCTTTGTGAAGTGTCTGTCCACAAGTCAGTGAGGGTTAGAACTTGCAGGAGTGAACATTTTGGGTCTTAGTTTAGAGAATCTCTTGATGGCTTTGCTTTCAGCATTGGGATAGGAATACGTTCCTGTTGTCTTCAGGTCCAGTAGAGGATGCTGTGTCATTGCGGGAGTCGAGATAAGATTTAAGGGATAGTCCATCACGTTTCTCTTCTTGAAATGCTTGGAGCATCATCTTGTCCTTTCCTATTAGAAACAACATTTCTTGAGCTGGTGCTACCAATCTGTCATGCATACAAGGGTGTATACCCTGCCTCCTGCTTGTTATTAAACAATTATGTTGATCAACCCTTCCATTCCAAAAGAGTTTAGAGTTAGTTCTGGGTGGGCGGGGGGGGGGGGGGACTTTGAAGGGGCAGTTGTATGTTCCTAAGATTATGAATGATTTTAATTTCTGGGGGGGGGGGGGAGTCCTGTTTTCATTCTTGGAATGAAAAGGGGTGGGGAGCACAGCCTAGCGGAGGGCTACAGGAGGCTTTCAGGAGCACATTATTGAAAGAGAAGAGGGTGG
The DNA here is from genome assembly GCA_030867105.1 of Liasis olivaceus. Taxonomy (NCBI): domain Eukaryota; kingdom Metazoa; phylum Chordata; class Lepidosauria; order Squamata; family Pythonidae; genus Liasis; species Liasis olivaceus. The sequence continues at coordinate 16,314,185 of CM061359.1, forward strand.
CACATTTTTCAGACAGATGAAGTTTTAATGGTATGAATCTGGTGCAGTATCAAGACGCAGGGCAGCCTTAAGAGGTTCTGGAGGGTCGTGCAAACTATGCCCCTGGGTTGCCCATCCATCTTCCAGAACGTGGGAAATTAAAAAGGCAGACTCTAGTAATTTCCCATAATGCCCTGGAGTAGCAGTATGTCAGGGTTTTAAAATGATAGCAACTAAAGAATGCCAAGTACTATCAATATCAATTCTGCATTGTTAATTCTAAGGCACTGGGTTAATACATTTTTATTTGCTGAAGCAGGTAAAGAACAATCAATTTTTATTTCATCTGCTGGAAACAGTTATATACTCTTCTCTCTGTGCTTTGAATTATTTTGTTACTGATTTACACTTTGCTGCTTTTAATTCTTTTTCTATTGCAGTCTATTTGATCTTTTTTCCCCCCCTGCTATGTTATAAATGATATTGTGTTCCAGTGACCTTCCTTGAATGTTGCTATGGAGCTGATTTTTGTCTTGAACAAAATTAAAAACCAGGCGATATAGTTTAATAATAATACGTTCTATTTATTTCTTCAAATTTTATGGCCATCACTCGCCAAATGACTTAGTATCTAAACAGAGAGCTGAAAAGTGCATGATGAAAAGTGCATCAGAATCAGTGATGCTGATGATGATAGGGAAAAATATCAGCACCCTAAAATATGTAAATTATCTACTAGTAAAGCATCGTATTGTGTGTGGATAAGGGCTTGAAATTACATGAAACATGTGAGGTCTCTTGTAGAAACAAAAAAAAGATTGTTTTCACTGTCAACTTGCTGTTAACGTTCTCTTCATTACCTCATAAAATGAGTATACATGATTCCTGTAACGAACTGCCACTTGTTGATCTTAAAACCAGTAACTCTCCTTGCAACCAATATCGATTCAAAAGAAAGTTCATTTATTAAGAATAAGTGTACAGATCCAAAGCATTGCTGAGACTGAATAAAAGCGCGCCAAAAACTGCTTTTCTTTCTTTTCCCCCCCTTTCTTCGCCCTTAGTTCTTGTCTTCTGATTCCCTTGCTGGCATGGCCTTGAACATTCTAGGGCTTGTGATAAGAAACCATCTGCATCAAACGGTCTCTCCTTCCTACTCCCCCTCCCCTTTTCCAATGGCAGAACCGCAGCATGTAGAAAAAATCATTTTTTTTTTTTTTTAAACTAGCCATATAATAATCTACTATAAAATCTTGCGAGGATTCTGACATACTGCCCCTCCACAGAAAAGGATGTCAGTCAGATGATTCCTCTTCTTCACTCTAAAAGGAAAAGCAAAGATACACATAATACAATAACCAATCTAATTGTTAAGGCGTTGTAGGATAAGCATCATAAAATTTTTTAACTAAACGTGGGGCCTTTACATGTTTCTTGTCAACCCATTCAGCCATTGACTTGGGAAAATGTTTCCACTGAATTAAAAATTGAACCCCCCCCTGTGCTTTCTGCTGTCCAGTATTTCTTTAACTTCATACTTAATGTTGTCAGAGGTATTGTTCTTGTTTTACAAGCTATATGTCCCTTCAGATGCTAGAAAGTGGGTTTTGCAAAGAAGTCACGACAGCAAAACAGCTGGGCACTTTGGTTTTGTGAAAACATTACATCTGATCAGCATCTAAACAGAGAGCTGAAAAGTGCATGATGAAAAGTGCATCAGAATCAGTGATGCTGATGATGATAGGGAAAAATATCAGCACCCTAAAATATGTAAATTATCTACTAGTAAAGCATCGTATTGTGTGTGGATAAGGGCTTGAAATTACATGAAACATGTGAGGTCTCTTGTAGAAACAAAAAAAAGATTGTTTTCACTGTCAACTTGCTGTTAACGTTCTCTTCATTACCTCATAAAATGAGTATACATGATTCCTTTTTTTCCTAGGAACCTGGGAATTCAGTATTCCACCCTAAAAGGAATTATTACAGACTGTTCACTTATTGCAATAAGCCACATTTTAACTAAGATTTAGAGGTCACTGTCCCGATTCATTCATAACATTAAGCTACAGTGACAAGGTGCATGAATGCCAAAAACAAATAACTGTATAGAGACAATGAATGGCTAGACTTACACACTGCTCAAATCGAGCATGTTTTGAATCACAGTTTGTTAAGCAAACCCGAGTAGTCTGGTTTGCACATAAAGCTAAGCACTGACTTCATACACCTTTTAAGTCAAAAATAAACAAGCCACACGATGGCTTAATTACAGTACTGCATTTTTAAGACACTGAAAAAGGCAGATGCTGATCAGGTTTATCTTTGAAAATGCAACCCTTCTGTCTATAGTCACTGTAATACATAGAAACACTAATATAAACACTAAGGAAATAGAAATGTTAGGGAAAAAAACATATATCAGAGAAGGAGGAAGACAGTAGTCTCAAGTGAACCTTGAAGACTTAGCAGCTAGTGATATTGGAAATAATCAATGGTGCCTGCTTACAGCATCATATTAAATGAAAACAACAGGCTGATACTTATTACTACTGTTCAGAGAAAGTGGGACAGGGTGCTGGTTGTTTCATGCTCATCTTACGATAACCTCTTTGGACTTAGGTGGAAGGACAATGTGTAGGACTCTAATCTGGTTGTGGACTCAGTGATATTTCCTTCATGATGTTGTCATGACAACTACCTCCCTAAAACCATCACATTGTACAGCTTGCTCCTTGGCAAGCAAAGAACACAGACATTGGGTGCCCGGCAATCTGAACGTACTGGGGAAGAATGCGTCCAATGGATTGGATTACCGTGTCTTAGTGCTTTCCATAATGCATCTGTGAACTTGCTGTAGAGGTACTTAAGGACTGAATGAAAGACTTTTAAGTGAATAAACTTTAAATAAGGGAGAGTTTTATTCGCATGTGCAACAAAGGTTTCCCAAATTAGCTTCAAAAGGGGGGGAAATACTCTGTGACTATTACAAATATTACTGGGGGGAAAGAGCCTTATTTGGAAGCCATGTAGTTTACTTATGGCATGACTGCAAACTTATGTCATGTGTCTGATGGGTGTTGGGAAATGAATGGAGAATGGACAACAGGGTATTGAGTGAGGTCAGAGCAGAACTGGTTATTTTGCAGAGCCTTTTTCTCTAAAACACCATCCACTTAATTAGATTTCATTTGGAAATTGTTATAGAAGCTACATTTTTTTCTATGATCTGAATTAATTATTGAAGAAGTCTGACTGTGGAAGACTCCCAGATACTTTTTGCATTTCAGAACATTTGGATAGACCTTTATCTTTAGGGAATATATATGCATACAGATGAATATCCTTTATGATGTAGCAGTTGAGCATGTAGTCCAGGAACTGAACTTTGAAGCTTTCTTGTCTGTGATGCAAATATGCATGCGTTAATTTTATGGCACTAGGTAGCATGCATTTCCTATGCTATACTTGGCAGAGTTTATTGCAGATTGTTGAGATATGTGGAATCTCTGTTGCAGAGAGAGAAAGGGCAGAGAAGAACTTTTGTATCAACAAGAACTTCATTACCAACCAGGAAATGCTGATACTGGAAGCAGACATGCAAGTAATGGCCATTTTGCAGCATAAACTTGGACTCTGCTTAAAGGAAGAAGGTTCAAGGAGTTGGACAGCAGAAGGAACCCTAAAATTAATTACTTATTGCTTGGTAGAGCACTTTCTGTTTAATGGAGCTGGACAGATCTCCTGCTGTTTCAACACACTTTGTGTTGATTCCTGCCATTTTTGTCTTGCTGGACAGCTCCCCCGTTAGCTACTGTAGTGTAACCACACCACATTAACATTGGTGAAAACATAAAATAAAGTCTTTGGGGAGGGGGGCAGGGGTAGATGTTAAAAAGTGAAGAATTCTGGGATGGTGCTGGTCAGAGTGAGAAGAACATTCAGGATCCTTTGTGTATGCAGCTGATCCTCAGTGAAATATTCTTGTTTACTTTGCTGTCTGTTTTCAAAACAAAGAATGAATTCATGTGTGTGTTTTTGTAACTTGAGGATTGCGTTTCATAATGAAGTACAGAACTGTGCCTCTTACGCATGCAACAGGCCACAGGTAGAGGTGTGTCAGTCTCACATCATCTCAAATGCAAGTGACAGTATCTGGTATCAACTTGGAAAATTTATCACGAGCACAGTATTCTGGTATCACCACACCAGCCAGAAATGGAAGAACCCAAAGTGAGAGAATTGCAAATTTCAGGCAAGGGGTGCTATTTTTTAAAAAAAAATCTGGTAGCTCTTCTTTCAATATTTTTAAGATGTTATTTTTGTTATTCATCCCAAAGTGAAACTCTCTTAATATTCAGATGGGCCAAATGGTTTGACTTTTTTCTTTAAATGCTGCTGCAGCGCTTGGAAAATGCTCACCATTTCCATTAGCCCTTTACATTTCTTGAGTTTCTCCTGCCAATCTAAATGAACATTTGCCTGGACATGGACTTAGCTTCATGACAGCTGCACTGTTAAAAGATTAACACTGTGCTTCAGAAGTCCCCTGCAGAATTCAGCAGTGGGAGCCCTGAAACTTGTTCTGTTTTTCCTAATCTATTTTGATAGACATGTTTGAGGACTCCTGGTGATGTTTAAAAAGTTCTGTTTGAGAGCCAAACTACATACAATTGGGAAGTCATTCAGCAATTTCACTGAATCTATGCAATGTAAATAACTAAATTCAAGCCATAGATTGAAATAATTGGTGAATAAATTTTGAAGAAGCAAATTCATTCCTTTTTTTCCTTCATGGAACATTGAAAATCTATAACTGCTAAAAAAAAAAAAAAACTCATATATATCCCAATGGACATAAAAGGTTTGGAGATTAAAGTTCTAGGCCAACTACTAAATTGCATTGTGGTCCATTTTTAAATTAGAAAGCGCCCACTGAAAATTTCTCTGAGCTTTTTTTAGTAGCTTCATATGTACTAAATGCAGCACCACAATTGTAAGCAGGTTTGATTGGGGTTGAAGTCAGAATTTGGCTCTTACTGATCAACTAGCAGCTTAAATTCTTTCGAGTAGGATTAGCACCTTTCACTTTGCTAGGTAATTATCAACCCAGCCAACAGAGAAATGCAAACTCTGAATAGGATTTAATAGGGATTTTCACCTCATTCATTCATTCATTCATTCCATACAGATTCTCCCATCTCACATACATGACTTTGGGTGGCTTACAAAGTTAAAAACACAAAAACAATACCAAAATAACCCCAAAACATGAACACAAAACACTAAAATCAATAAAAACTATTAAAACCATACAGATATAATCAGCAGGAGAGAGTTAGGCATATTATCTCTGTGTTTACAAAGGGTAAAGCGTCAGGCAAAGAATGTTTTATTGCAATTGTCAAGTGGAATTGTCTGAATTAAATGTCACTTATCCTGGTGGATTTTTTATTCTTTCCCAACTGGAAAAATACCTTGCCCGTTTAACTACTCTTAGGCAGGGTAGGGCCTTCATGATAGCTCACTTTAATGCTTTACCATCCATAGTCTTAGAAGGTAGCATAATATTCCCTTGGAGGTCTAGACTTGTATATTCGATAAAGTATAAACTGAGACTTCAGTACATGCTTTATTGTACTGCTTATTTTCCCAAGACATTTCTGCCACCTATATTACCCCCTTGTTGACTAATAGAACGGACCTATTTTCTATCTCTTTTGTTCTGGCTAGTTATACATTCAGCGGTTGCTCTTAGCATGGCCAAATTTTGTGCTGTGGCTTGTAGAAGCTGCCGAATGATCCTTTAGGATTTGGCCCAGTGATGACCTAATTGGGGCCCAAGTATTATTTGGCATATGCTGATATGCTGATGTTATTTCTCCTTTATTACTTTTTCATTCTGGCATGCTTTTAGTTTGTACTGGTCACAGAGATGTCTGGAGCAAGCCACAGTTTTGTCAGACTGATAAAACCCATGCCCGTATTTATGTGTAATGTTGTGATGTACCTACAAAAGGATACTTTGCCTTGTAATGTTGCAATGCAGTTTTCATTATTTGTCCCTACACACACAACATAGAAAGTCATGATTGGCCAAAAACTAATCAATGTGTGTGTGTGTGTGTGTGTGTAGGTGTATACACACACACACACACACACAGACATTTGTACACATACATACTTATTTGGTATGTACCTATTTCCCATACATAACATCCATGGTTGGAGTATCTCCCATACTTCATCCTTCCTTCAAAACTGACATACTCCATTAAAATCCTAATTTGCAGTGTAAATGATAATAAAACAAAAGCTCTTATATTAAATTCTACATGGTTTTCTTTTTTTTTAACTACCTCAAAAAAAAAAAAAGTAATGACATTAGACCATTAAAGACAACCAACAGAAGCTTGCTAATGAAGCACTCAACACAGAGGACAAAGCAAGATCAAGTAATTGCTTTGTAGCCTGACTGTTTCAGTAATAGGGATGAATCTGTTAAGAGCAAAATTCTATACTGATAAAACTAAAAATAATGTCTAGTCTCTGGATTTTATATAAGCCATTGCAAGCTCTTTTCTCATGCTGAGTAACATGTTCTTCTAATGGGCACTAGCAATTGAGTCCTTTGGATATTGAATTCCTCTTCTTCTGTAGGATTAATAGGTTTGCACTTCACCAATAATATATATAGATACACACACACACACACACACACACACATACACACACAATGCAAAGCTTTGTTAAAATAAGTAATGCCAGCATGACCATTTCAGAGATGAAATTAATCTGAAATGTCAAGTGAGAGCTTAAATTTCCCCAATGTTAAATTTATATACGCACAGAAGAATCAAATAATTTAGCCCCGATAAACTTGCCATATTTTCTGCATGAGTGTTTTTTGCAACAAATCGTCTATGTCTTGGTATGCTTCAGGAATATTAAACAAGGCAAGAAGCTTCAGGAGTCATGGAAGCCAAGGAATAAAACCATCCAACATTTCTCAAGGGAAGTTGCATCAGAGACTCCAGTGGATAAAGCTTTGGTTTAGAGTCAGTTACTTGCCACCATTCAGTGAGCAGGAATATGTCTCCTCTGTTAATTGTCTCCATATCTTTTACAAGCAACCTTATGATCTCTCTAGAACCTTAAGTCAATATAACACCAAAAGGAAAAATCTGGATTTCTTCCAAGATTAGAGTTTAGCATTTAATGAATGAGCCTTCCAAAAAGGATTTCACTCTGAAGTGTCCCTGTTATATTACGCTCCTAGTAAGACAATTACATGACCATCCTTATTGTTGCTGTTGTTGTTGTTGTCACTATTCATTGCCCACTGAGCATTGGTCTATGTTGAGGATTTCTCACTCATTAAAAATTTCTACTGAAAAAAAAATGAAACTCATGGATCTACTTGGTTGATCTCAAAAAGTCAAGCAGGATTGGACTTTGTTAGCAAATAGATGGAAGACCACCAGGAAGCCCCAAGAATGTAAGCAATACTGCAGGTTAGGCTGGAAGTTGAAATAAGCACCCCAGAATTAAGCAAAGGAAACCATTTCTGCACAGTCGCCAAGAAAACTATATGGATACATCCCTGAAGTCACCATGTGTCAACCTCGACCCAGAGATGACTTTATCTTTACTACTGTTGACACTGTCCCCTTGTGGAGAGGGCCATTTTGTTGGCTATTATGATTAAGACTTTTTTCCAATACATCTGTAGGGTATTGGGATGTGTCAGATAAAGAGCATTTTTTATTTTGCATCAGTGAACATTGGGAACTGTAGGTTCTTAAAGATGGAAGTTGATGCTCACACAACTAAAATTCTTAAAGAAATCTAGTGATAGAAAACCAACTCCACATAAAACTGTATTGCAGAAACACTCAGATGTTAAGTTCACCACTGTTACTTTTTCATAGTAACCACTGATCAGGCAATTTGATTCAATTCTTCTTCACACCCCCACCCCACCCACCCCTGTTTTAAGCTCTCCATGTTTAAGACCTGTTATGATAAGACATTAGTTCAGTCTTCAGATTGAGGAAAATCACTGTATGATTGCCTGTAGATGTCATGTTGAACAATGAAGTGAAAAGATGACTATTCCAGATGGCTTTTCCAGGTAACAATGCCTTGATTAAAAGTGATGTCAGTGCATGAAAATATGTATCTGCATGGAAACAATGACTATATAAGAAATAATTTAATTGCATTGATTAAAAGGTTTGTGATTAATCAAGTGAACATGGTTTAATTGCTTCCTTCCCTCTATCTATTATCTGTCCATATCTATCGATCTATCGATCTGTCTCAGAATATCTAACCTTCTAGTGGTCAACCTTTACTCTGTTTTCTCACAATTAGCAAATGAGACACATATAAATAATATATAAACAGAACCTGCACAAACATTTTATGCACGCTCTGAACCACCACACTTAGACCTCAGGCAATAGCAGAAAAACAATGATGACTTGGTTAGATAAGGTGGTGTCTTCTATGTTTTGAAATGGGTGATGCAAAAACATTTGCAAGATGAACACTTTTGAAGAAGAAACATTTTTCGTTTCGTTTCTTGTTTGTTTTTTTAATTCAGTACTGCGCAGTGGGTTCCTAGGTGGAATGATGTGATTTAAATCTATCTCACACAAGCAAAATCTATCTGCTTTTTAAAAATACTACACATATATCCCTGAGGATTGTTTATTTACGGGGTGCGATTTTGCTAAACATTTTGGTTACATACAGGGTTTCTCTTTCCATTATGAGGCTGCTGATTATGAGACCCAATTTGGTGTAGTGATTAAGGTGCTGGATTAAAAGCAAGGAGATTCTGCATTTTAGTCCTGTCTTAGGCACAAAAGCCAGCTTGGAGGTTTTGGGCCAATCATTTTTTCTCAGCCCTAGGAAGAAGACAAACCACTTCTAAAATGCTGCCTAGAATCGGGAGTGAGAGCTGACTCAAAACAACAATTTTTCATTTGCAAATATTAGGGCACCCACTAGTGTCCTAGTTTCCCCTGCCTCGTAAAAAAACAACAACAACACCACCACCCTCTGAAAGTTTACAAGATTATTGCATTCTCATGCAAAAGCTCACAAAATTGCCCAAATCTCACAATATCTTTATATTTTAGTCCTGCCCCCTCTAATTAAAAAGCCAAATATGGTAACTGTGTTCTAAAGCCCTGAATCAGATTCACCTTGAATCTACATCATCATGGCCAGGCGTTCTTAATCTGTCACCCAACTAACTAACTAATCCTGTAAGAAGGCAAATCAGTTCTGCAACTATCGCCAAATAAATGTATGGATGTGCCCACTGAAATCACCAGGAACCAAACTCAATTCAACGGAGACTTTTTTTACTGACACAAACTGGACTTCTTTATTGGACTCACTCTTCCTTTTGCAAAAGATGGCACCGACGTATCTCTTGAAGTAAACATTATGTGGGAGGCTTTACTGATGAAGGTACTGCCCAAACACGTTATAAATCATCTTGCAACACTTTTAATAGTGTTGTCTGGGATTTTAATCCCCTCCCTCCACAGTTCTGCCAAAAGAAATCCCACCAAAATTAAATTCAGGGGCAAGAATAAATCAGGGATCTTTTGTGCCCTATCCAGACTGTGCACTAAGGCTGAACACAGCTGGGCACAGTTTCTAGGCAGAGGAATTAGGTGGCTCTCCTAATTAGGTGGATCTCCTAAAAATTCTCTCAGAGAAGGAGAGATTCTCCAACCGTTTTTCTAGGGTAGGACTCTCCCTTAGGGATAACTGAAGCATCCTCTCCTGAGGTCTGGCCTTGGGACAGAATGAAGGTGTGAGAAGACAGGCTGCAGATGGATGGAGAATCATTGTACGCTGAACAACCACGTAACTCACTAAGCAAAAGAACACTATTCATTCTCTTTTCGTAAACCTCTTCACCTCTGAAAAAATTTCTAAAGCAAATTCTCCTTCATCAAATGGAGTGAGAGCAGATAGAAAACAATCAGGAGAATGGGAATGCATTGTGTTTCTCTTCCACTGAAAGTGGAACCCACTTTCATTCCAATGTACATTATTGTTTGTGTGTGTGTGTGTGTGTGTGGTGGAAAGGAAAATACAGCTCTCACTAGTGTCTCTAAAGAGAAAATTGCTTTATTACCTCTATGATTCATACTGACTTCTGCAGAGAAGGGGGAAAGAGCTTTGAGTGAAGTTAGCAGGGGAGCGGGAGGGAAGACAACAATTATCTTAGATTGTGAATGAGCTTTTTGAATGACAAGATTGCTTGATACAGAAGATCAGCAGACAGAGATTTTCATTCCTCTCCTTTGCCAATTCACTTTCCCTAATGAAAGCAAGCTATTGGGAAGCAGATCTCTTAAACTACGGAGAAGACATTGTAATATGAACGGTAGAAAAAAATTCTCAAGTAAGAGCAGTTCAACACTGGGACCATTTACCTCAAGAGGTGATAGGTTACTTTTCATCTTTTCATTAGATGGGTTCAAGGGGATGCTAGGTAACCATTTTTCTGAGATTCTTTCATTTGGTTTCCAGCAGTGACAAGGGGATGATGGCTTAAACAACCCTTTCCAGCAGTATGATTCTCTGATTCTATAAACAGACAAATTCTATAATAACAGACAAAAACAGCTCAGGCATACCCCATTCCATAATTTATTTATTCATTTATTTTGCCTGGCACTAGGAATCTTTTTTATGATATCAAAAGGAATTGCTGGACCGTGTAATCAACAAGATGTACAGGAAGAATCAAGACTCTTGTTTGTTCCTAAGCCTCAAGCAGATTCATTTCAAGGCTGCATCCGAGCCAAAATAATTCACAATTGCTGCCTTTTTCCCACTTTTTGCAAAAATGTTGAACTGCTGATGCGGCCCACTCTTTCTCTCATTTTCAATTTTTCCTCCCTCGCCTGCCTTTGTGATGTCACAATGCAGCCAAACTAATTAGCTTCCTAAGCAGTGTGGTATCATCCCATTCACTGTTTGTGATTCGTGATTGGCTGCTATTACCCCCGAGATCAAAGCAGAACAGAGATAGAAGCAACAATTAGAGAAGAAAACATCAGCGAAGTAGCATCATCCAAGGGAAAGAATATTGTCTATTTTTTTTTCCTTTTTACTTCTAAAGTGGACTTCATAAAATCAGGTGACTATTACAGTGCAGCCTTGTCTAAGGACAATTTTCTACAATATAATTTAGATGAAAAATAAACACAGATGAAAAATAAGATTTATTATTTAGGTGGGCAACAGTTCATGGCTGTGGGCCCCATCTGGAACTTTCCTTTATTTATGCTGTGAGTTTGAAATGATTTCGCTGAGCCTACTTTAGGGCTTACACTGCAGCGATTGTGTCTTGTCTGCTTGAAAAGAGCGGAAAATAGCAGGGAAAAAAAACATTCAACATTTTGGTTGGAGGGGCAAATATGGGGTTGGAAAGTCACATTTTACTTTGGCAGCTCAGATTCCCACCACTGGTTTAGACAACAAATAGTTCCATTAAAAAAAAAAAAACACTTTATGTACCGCTTAAAATTCTAAATGTCTTTTCAATTGACATGTTTCACTGAAAATCAATTGTTTGTGAGCTAGCCTGACAGGCACTGACATAAGTAAATCAGAACTTCGTTCCACACTGAGATTCATGGAAAAAAGGACTTCTTTTTCTTTTCCTTCTTTCACGGTGGTCAGGTTCATACAACATGCTTAGCCATAGCATGATTTATTTGGTTGTGGCTTATACTGTGTGGTGTCGAGAGAGAGAGAGGGAGAGAGAGAGAGATTGTGTGAAGCCAACTGGAGCTTATTCAACAAACTGTAGTTATATAAATCATGGCTTGACAAGTTTGAACCAGCCATCCTCTCACTGATACCAGGGACTATGATCCTTTCCCAAAGTTAATGACCAGCCACTTGAAGTGCAAGCTGTCATCTTCTCAATAGCCCTTCTTCTGTATATTCAGAACCACAAAAAACCCAAGCTGCATTAGATGGAAAGGGAAGTCCGATCAAGCTTCTTTTGAATCAAGCTTGACTCCTGGTGACGCTGTGAATGTGTCCGTGTCGTTTCCTTGGCTATAATAAATAAGTGGTTTGCTGTAGAGTTTCCTGGTGTCTCCCATTCAAGTACTATAAGGCCTAACCTTGTTTAGCTTTTCCAGATCAACTGAAGTCAAAGGCTGCTAAAAAAGAAGCAGGGGTGGGAGTGGGGGTTCCACTACCCCAGACAGACCCGGTGAGTAATCTGGGGGTTCTCCTGGACTCACGACTCCTGCTCAAAGAGCAGGTGGCAGTTGTGGCTAGGAGGGCCTTTGCACGACTTCGTGTGGTGCGGCAGTTACGCCCCTTCCTGGATCAGGGGGACCTCCGCACGGTCACTCATGCCCTGGTCACCTCTTGGTTGGACTACTGTAATGCGCTCTACATGGGGCTACCCTTGAAGAGTATCCGGAAGCTACAGCTGGTGCAGAATGCGGCGGCGTGGACAGTTCTTAATGCCCCTAGGAGGGCACATATAACACCACTGTTGCACGAGCTGCATTGGTTACCGGTTTGTTTCCGGGTCCAATTCAAGGTGTTGGTCATTACCTTTAAAGCCCTTTATGGCACGGGACCAGGTTATCTGAGGAACCGCCTCCCCCTGGTCACTTCAGCCCATCCCACTCGGTCCAGCAGAAGGGGCAGGTTGCACACCCCACCAGTCAGGGAATTTCGATTGGTGGGGTCTAGGCAGAGAGCCTTTTCTGCTGTAGCGCCCGCCCTATGGAACATCCTGCCTCCTGAGGTCCGGTGTGCCCCCTCCCTCGTGGCCTTCAGGAAAGGTATTAAATCCTGGCTCTGCCAGAAGGCCTGGGGGCCAGAGGGGGGCCCGCACCTGTGGAGATGGCTGGTGGGATGATGGGTTGTCCCCCCCCCCCCCAGCATCTTACAGGTTTTTTAGGGCCAAAAATCAGAGGAGGTTTTTTAGGGCATTTTTAATATGTTTTTAATTATTTATAGATTATTATAGATTATTTATAGATTTTAACCATCTTTGGAGAAAACTGTGTTTTTTATTGTGAGCCGCCCAGAGTCACCCATTGGGGGAGATGGGCGGCACACAAGCTCAATAAATAAATAAATAAATAAATCCACTTTTGCAAGTAGGCATTATGGATTGTTTTTTAAGTTCCTCTCTCAGTTGTTTTTCAGGGTTTTTTTTCCCCCCCCCAGAAAATCAAGGGAGTGTGTTGGCATATGCTTTTTGTCCCCAATAATTCCTATTTTCTGCACTAAGTACTGCTTAATTAGGAGGCATTGCTTCGGCTCTGAAAAGGAATCGATGGGTGGTTGTTATTTTGTTCTCAATGCCATATCTTCTTGCTAGCAAAGGAGCCTGTTAGACAGAAGATGGATGGAGGGCTACAGAAGAAGACCTCATCAGATCCTTACCAAAATGTTGGACACTTCTGGTGCAACCAAAACGGTCAACCAGAAGCAAATTCTCTGACACGAGGGTGTCAAAAAAGTCAATTTACTGGCTACGACAGTACAGTTGAAGCTCTGCCTGTTTGTTTTTCATGGGTCACAACAGACAAAAAACAGGCAAAGCTTTGACTGTACTTTTGTGGCACCCATATTGACTTTTGACCATACAGAAAAGAACAGGCAGAATAAATAATCTAAAGTTTTAGGAGCACTCCCCCCTCAACCCCCCCCCCCGAGTTTATTTCTCAAACATAACTTCAGAAAAGATCCACAGCTGTGGCATTTCTGATTTTTAGTCAGGCAACTAGAGTTGAGAAAAAAGACAATTTAAAGTGCCTTTTGGTATCACTTCCTCTAGCAAGCTTAAATGTAGTTTGAGAACCCCCTTTAAAAAAAAAAATCATGATAAATTAGAACAGGGTGATGGATCGTATCTTTTAACACATCCAGAGGGGCCTTTCTGAGACTCTGGCAGATGTTGGAATTGTACATGGCTATAGCCATACCTGAATCTGAGGTTTTTCCATGAAAAAAGCAGCATCAGTAAGAAAAAAAGACAATTGCAGGATCATTTCATGTGAAACAATGCAATTTAATTGGGGCAGTAGGTTCAGAGATGTTCAGGAGAAGCTGGAGATTCTTCTTCATATTATCAAGGATGATTTCACCTGTTTAGCGCTCTGCTTATGCAGTCATCAGGGTTAGAAGCCACCGTTTACAGCCTACTGCAATGTCTGAACCTCACCAAATGTGATTTATTCAACAGAGCCCAGGGTTAAGACCACCCATGGCTTAACACAGTGTGTGAACTCAGTCCCAGAATTAAGGAACAGGATGTTTCCATAGAAATCCATAAATAACTTCATCCTTCACTCAGCATCCAGAATCAAGTTCCTAGTCTTCTCTGTCAAAAAACCACCGATGTTCGGAAGGAGGGAGCAGGATTGTTTAGTTGTTGCTGAAAAGCAGCCTTAGAATGTCATGCAAACCTAGCTAAGTGTGGTTTACGTCTTAAACCATGAATTGTTCAGCCCAATGGGTAAACAGGGCACAAGTGTGTTCTCGCTCCAGCAACTGAGGTTTATAAGCCCTGCTTTCTGTTTAGTGGGATCCTAATCAATTGTAGCTTGCACAACAAGCCGTGGCTTCTGGCAGTCTGTCAACCTAACCCTGCTAGACTATCTCAGCCCACCGGCACATGCCCAAAGCTTCAATGAAGGCTTTTCTGCCTGGGCACAGCACATCCTCTCCCTCCCAGGCACGGGCTCTCTTCCTCGCAGTATCCTTTCTTCCCATTGGCATCGCTTCCAAATATTTTTCCTTCCTGCCCCAAGCAGTTTACCAAAGGAGGATTAAAGCACAAAAGTCAAACCAGCACAAATAATTTTTAAAACACACACACACCAGCATCCGCTGGCCAAACTAAATCAAAGCAACGACGCGGTAGAAAGCAGATCGCTTGATCGAAGCCGCCAGCCGGCCGAGCGGGAGTCGTACCCGTCCCCCCCGCCACAGTCTCGCCGCAATCCGGCCGCCCCAAATCCGCTCCCTGCTCCCGAGGAGCTTACAAACGGGCGGCCGGGGCTGCGCTCGGGAAAATCTCTGCGCATCTACGCCATGGGGTACGGTACACCCGACAGGCACGCCCCTCGCCCCTCGCAGCCCAGCACCTCCGCCGCGCGCGCCCCCCGACCGCAGAGGGGGGGAGGCGGCCGGCCCGGCGAGGCGAGGCGAGGCGAGGCGCGCTCCCGGCCTCCCGCTCCCCCCCCCCCAGCGCGCGCCCCCGCCCTCTTAAACGCAGCGCTCCAGCCCTCCGTCTTCCTTCTGCTGCCCGAGCAGCGCCATGGCCAAGGAGGGAGCCGAGAAAGCCGAGGAGACGGAGCAGATGATCGAGAAGGAGGCGCACGGCGGCGGCGGCGGCGGCGGGGGCCACAAACCCGGGGATGCCAAGGAGATGCGAGCCGTGGTGCTCTCCGCCTTCGGGGGCCTCAATAAGCTCCGGGTGTCTAAAAAAGTGATGCCGGAGCCTCAGGAGGGGGAGCTGAAGATCCGAGTCAAAGCCTGGTCCAGTATTATTATTATTATTATTATTATTATTATTATTATTATTATTATTATTATTATTATTATTATTATTATTATTATTATTATTATTATTATTCCACCGGGAAGCATCTTCCTGCCTTCCTCTCTGTGTCCCTTTGGATTAGTCCAATCCTGGGTTTTGGCGAACGAGCATCATTAGGAGAGGTTTGCCAGCCGAGGACGAGACGCTGCGAGACTCTGCTGGCCTTCGTAAACGAGGGGGAGAAGGGGATGGACCCACCCCAAAAAGAAGCCCCCACCCACCCCGTTCCCGTCTCCAGCCACTTTTGTGAAGTTCCAGCGCCGTTCCCGGTGGGGTGAATTCGGCAGGGAGCCCCCCCCCCCCCCCCCGTGCCCCTTTGCAATCGGTGCCTTCCAGCGCCTGCTTACTGTTGAGAAAGATCCTTAAAAAAAACCCTGGGGTTTATTCCCAAGTTATGGAGCATTTGGCTGTAGCCTTATAGAACAGCCGGGCTTTGACTCAGCAGTAAATGCAGCTGTGCTCAGAAGTCATTATTCCTAGGGGGAAAAAAGTGTGTACAAGATTGCAAGCAAAAATATGATTATAGTACTTCACCCCCCCCCCCCCCACCTTCTCTCTCTGGGCTTAATATGGGTGACTGGGGATCCTAAAAGTGTGAACCTGCATGTTTTTTTCAAGGGACTTGTGCATCAGAAAGACTTAGCCTTTTCAAGGGGACCAGCATTTTGGCCTATTCTGGTGTTTTTCTGGCACCTTCACATTTCTCTTACATCTGTGACCAGAGTCTGTCTGTCTGTCTGTCTGTCTGTCTGTCTATCTATCTATCTATCTATCGACTCTGCTAGATATGGACTGATTGCCTTTCCTTCTGAGAGCATCAGATTCTTTTCTTTTGTCAAGCTCAGAATGAATCCTCTCTGCTCTACACTTAATCCCCAGCTTTCCCTCCTAGCTAAATTTTTTTTCCTGCAGATTCTCTGTTAGAAGGATGTGGATGACAATTAGACAATTAGACATACTGGAATTATTTAAGGCCAGCAAAACTTCTTGAGATATTGAGAGCTTGGGCAAAGTGTGGGTGAATGGTTGGGCTGGAACTTCTAAAACTGAGTATAGTAGTCGAAATCAGAAGGAATGAAGAAGCAGGCTTGTAAAGGCGATGCTAAGCCTGGCTTGCTCCCTCTTGTTGAGCTCCTTTGCTTACTTAAAGGAAACACACATATTCAAGTAGCAAATTATAACTTACTTATTGTTATCATTTGAGGGTGAAGGTAACATCCTTGACTCCTGATGGCTACATGGGCAGAGCCATGCAGTTTTTGTGGTGGCAATATGGAAGCAGTTTGCCATATCTTCTTCCTGATTATTTAATCTACTCTGTAGCCCTGGAATTCCCTAATGGTTTCCTGTCTAACTAATTGTCATGCCCAGTGCTGCTTAGCTTCCCAGCCCAAAGTTGAATAAGTTGTTGCTATCTATAAATTCAATGCTTTCATGTCAGATTCAGCTCAACATAACCCTTGGGAACTACCTAGACATGCAGTTTTTGGGGCAACAGTGATTTGCCATTGCCTCCTTCTGGGAAGTTCTTTCAGCTTCCTCATTAGCTACAGTCCTGGTTTTCCGTAGAGGTCTCTCATCCAAGTACTAACCAGGCCTAATCCTGCTTAGCTTCTGAGCTGAAAGAAAGTAGGTCAGGTCTGCACTGTGTTGCTTGATTTCTTCTGAAAGAATTTGAATGTACAGTATGAATTTAAAAGTATTGTTAGAAAGAAGTCATGTGACTTACCCTGGTGGAACATTTTTTTCCCCTTTTCAAGGAAAAACCATTTTAAAAGAGGCTGGAGGGGTATACGTCTGTGCATGCAATCTTTCTCTGGCTTTTAATTGTTGGTCTTAATTGTTTTAACATCTCGGGGGGGGGGGTTGATTTTATGTTTGATGTTAAATCACCAGTATATATTTAATTCTGCCCCACAAAGCCATTCCCCTCTTCCAAAGAATGAGGGTAACTGGAAGGAAGCAGAACAAGGAAGTCATCAAAATATAGGGAACCAGCATATAAAAAGTGGTTTTAGAATTAACTACCAACCCACTTCCTCCATCGTCCTGTTCCATATTAAAAATGCATCTTCCTAATGATGGGGGTGAAGGGATGGGAGTTTGGCTATACATTTTCATATAGATTAAGTGATAAGAAGAGCATCTTCCCCAAATGGATGGAAATGGGCCTTGACCACTAAAGCATACTGTGGAAAGTTTCATTTCAGGAATCCAGCCAATTTTGCCTATTGCAAGCATGTTTCATGGGGGTCGGCCTGTTCTTTCAGCCTCCAGATTTTCAACAGTTAATCAGTGTTCTGTGAACAAGAAATGTAATAAATCTTCATAAGTATATTTTTGGGGGTCCCCAAATGTTTTTCGAGCTTTGGCCAGTGGTGGGGCTTCACAATGCCTCCTTCTGTCTCTCCCACGTGCTTGGATGCATTATTTGCCATGGCACATGTGCTGCTATCCTATAGGTCAAAAGCAGAGATATAGGAATTATTATTTGGCAAATGGCATGTTAATAGAATGTAGTACCTAAGCACTTGATCTATAGCAGGCATACAATATGTATGATATAGTTTTAGTTAGATGCATGTTTCAGAGGACACTGAAAAAGTTAATTCGCTCTACCAAGTGTTGGGGAAACTGTGGCCCTCCAGATGTTGCTGTGCTGACTCCTAGAAGTCCTAGCCAATTTGGGCACTGGTTAAAAACATGTTGGGAGGTCACAGGTTCACTGAAGATCTATAATTTAAAGGATCTGTTAGTGGTGTGAGCAGGAATTGGAGGAGATGAAGCTACACATTTATCAAAGTTATATGCAGAGAAGAGATTTAAAATGTCCCTCCTCTCAAGACTGAAGGGAGCTAAAAAGAAATCCCTGGGAGCTTAGCTAAGAAATGGACCAGAGAGTTGAACATCTTGACGTTCAGTCCAAGTAGAAAGTCTTTTATAGTCTTTTCAATTCAAGGGTGAGGTAGTGGGTGGGTAAGACTAATCTATTATTTAGAATATTTCTCCACTTGGAAAATGTTGCAAGTTTCAAAATGCAATTGCCCATATAGACCATCCATGCATCAAATGTCCAAAGAATTTCAGCCCTGGAGCTCCTGACATCATTAGTGCGTCCTGACAGCATATATAATTCCATATTGCCACGTTGCATTAGGGTCCATGCAGAAGTTAAATTCCAGTTGAGAAGCACTCATGGATGAATGACTATTGACCTCTGTTGCAAAGATTCACTGGCAGTGTGAAGGTAGAAAATATTTTAGTGCAGGTTTGGTATGAAGAAGGTATCACTTATGGAAGCATTTTCCAATGGACTTCAAGAATGGAAATATCCCCTGTGTGCCACTGTGTCAGCAAACCACGCTTCTGCCATCCAAGTGTGGCTCCTGTTACACAAAAGCCCTGGCATCCCAAAAAAAATCAAGGTGAAATGTTGCAGTGCTTATTTTAGAAGCTCTTGACCCCTGAAAGAGGCATTATGGCATGGGGTGGGTGGGGACCAATGATTTGTTTTGCTAAGGACCAGGTATACGGTGGATCTTGCTTTCTATCTTAAATCCGCCCAGTTTTATTGAGGAAGCAAATGGAAATTCTTCTGATCTTAGATTGTGCTTAGTTTCATTTTGCATTACAAATGGTAGCTGGCTGTCTTTCTCTAGCATAACCTGGACTCATCCCATTGCTTTACTGCACAGTGGACTTGTTCTGCCTTATGTAGTCCTTCATATTCCAATTCAGGTCATTATAAAATATATTCTGCAACAGTAAGCATGATGCTTGTTGTTTACTGAAGGCTTACATTTGAAAAAGCAATGAGCATGGGTTAGTGAAGAGTATCATTCTTGTCTTTTTCATCCAAACACACATCTGGTTCAATATTAAAACAGAGTTCTCCATTATGTCCTTTAAGACCAATATTTGGATGTCTCGGTGTTTTATATATTGGAGTTAGCCATTAAGAGTATTTCCCGTCTTTCTGATAAAAAATTTAACTCAGAAGGAGTAACAGTAGGATAATACAGAGGGAAGGAGTATAACTGGAATGTGGCAAATCATTAAAAAGCACACCAATAAAAAAGAATGAGACAGCATTCTCCATTTGAAGCTATCTTCAGTAAATTAGACTTAAATACCCAAAGAATAAAATCTTCTTTGTCTTTCAATAAAACAAAACAAGAACAGCTTAGCCTTAGAAAGAAATTCCCAATGCTGGGGGTGCCTATTGTCTTATTTCCACCAACAGTGCTTCCCATGTTGATGGAAACTGAAAGACTCAAGGGAGAATGGGGTTATTCAAATAGCTTTGTGCAAAATCCTTCACAGTTTTGTAGGTTGCAGTCAATGTCTTAGATTGTGTACAGGTATACACCACAAACACAGAGAAACTGTTGTGACAGGGAGTGATGGGCTCATGATAACCAAATTTGGTAGATAGTCTAGAGCTCATGGATCAACTTTTTGAGATATTAGGGGCCATGGAACACAATCTAATGAAAGTTACCAGTATTTATGGGAAGTGAATGTTATGTTTCATTTTTTAAATTGTATGCTACCTTAACATACAATAACCATAATAGCTTCCTTAAAAATTAAACCACTTGCCATCTCATCACTTAATACTGGCTGTCATTGCTCAGTTGAAGGCTGAGCTGATTCATTTTTGTAGTCCTAATATTTTAATTCCACTATTTTTTCAAAGCAGTATAAGCTAAGGTGGACTTAACTGTATGTCATTTTCAATATATAGAAAAGCAAAACCTGCGCTCCCCCAGGCAAAAAACAAAAACAAAAAGACAACCAGGTTGACCTTGGTAGACTCAGAAGATAAAATTAGTCCCTGGGCTGGAGATCCCATCAGTGCACAGTTCACAATCTGACACAACAATTAAAAGATATTTTCATTAATATTTCCAAATGTGATTATTTCTGGCTGAAATTAATCACATTCAGCATTTTCTATGTCAGATCTTTTCTTTGCTACTAACAACAACAACAAAACCTGCTGGCCTTCAGTCAGATATCCTGGTCTTCAGAATTCATTTGTTTTGCATGCTAGAAAGCAATGGAATTACTCAGAGATGAACCTATCTTCGTGACTTATACAAGACCTAGCATGGCTTGACTGAGGATCTAGCAAGCTGTACCCTTTATTTTGGATGTCAGCTCTCATAAATAACAGTTATCATAGAACAAATCAATCCAGAGTTCTCAATCAAAGTGTAAGTAATCAGCTCGAATTATCATATTTTGAATACTTTTGCAAAGACCCAGCTCTCTTGAGAAGTCTATAATGCTGGGAAAGGTGGAAGGAAAGAAGAAAAGAGGACCACCAGCAGCAAGATCGATGGACTTGATTATAGTGGTGATAGATGTGCCATTGAAAGTCTTGAAGGACCAGGCCAGGGACAGATCATCCTGGAGAGTCTATCTGTGTGGTCACCAAGAGTTGGCACCAAC
This sequence comes from Liasis olivaceus, assembly GCA_030867105.1. Taxonomy (NCBI): domain Eukaryota; kingdom Metazoa; phylum Chordata; class Lepidosauria; order Squamata; family Pythonidae; genus Liasis; species Liasis olivaceus. The sequence continues at coordinate 16,335,246 of CM061359.1, forward strand.
TTGATGGCATATAATCAACCAATGATCATGGATTATGGGGATTGTAGTCCAAAACACCTGGAAAGTATATTTTGCTTCCTCCTGGTACAGAGGTGAATGCAAGTTGAGGGCTTGGGAAATATAGGTTTAAGCCTTTTTTTAATTTCTAAATCCTCTCCAGGCAACTATAAGCTAATTATTGTTTTTTTAGCCTAGTTTACCTTAGAGGGTTGCTGTGTGACAAAATATGCAGTTGAATCATGTACACCTGGGGTGCATAACTTTTACTAAGCCAAAACTACCATGCCATATGTCAGCAGGCCTCACTTCCCAAAGTAGGGGACCAGAAAAAGAAAACTTCATTAGATTTTCTTTACATTTATAACTTTCGGAGATTTCTTGAATTGCATCCAAGCAATTTAGACAAAGGGCATGTTAGAAATGGACACAGTTCTTGGTATAATGGTGAATAATTTCATTGTTTAATTATGTGCAAGGTGTTATGATACCTGACCATCTATCTGCTTTCCCCAATCTGATGCTTCTGAGATGTTGTCAGTTATGAACCTGAGACCACATGGCCCATGATCAAAGATTAGGAAAGTTGTCCTTCAAAGCATCTAGAAAGCTTGGTGTTGCTGACTCTTTCCTCTGGCAATGCTGATAGAAAGTCATGTACATTGAATCAGATTCATTGCTCAATCTATTGTTGCTGTTGCCTGTTTCTTTGAGATTAAATTCTGGAAACTTCAAAGATAACATGCTCACTGTTTTTAAACCAGCAATTAATTATTGTGTGATACTCAGAGGAGACACAGAGAAGGAAACAATGTATCTTGAATTTTTCTTACAAAGAAGTAGAATACAGTGAAAAATCTTTTACCATAATACCATTATAAAATGATGCTTGAGCTGAGCATAGTGAAGCCAATTCTGGATTTTTAGAAGTATTTAGTTGATTTTCTGTAGTAGCCTTTCCTAGTTATCTGATTCCAAGCAAGTATGCCAAATTTTATTCCATCTATCCGATGCCCTTTAGATTTCTCAAAGTCAGAATCCTGGCTAGACGTTATGGGGGTTGCAGTTCCCCCCTTCTAGGGGGCACTGGCTTTGAATTCCAAATTTCTATCACTCTCATTGAGTGAGTCTTTCCTGTGAACAGCTTCACAGCTGGGAGTAGAAAACTGTATACCAGACTGACATCCTTGGAGAAAAGGACCAGATTAAACCTCTGGATAGTTAGTTTGCTTTTGCTTTTAAGTAAATGATTGAATACTTGGCCAAAAACTGGTTGATTTCATTCACTATGTTATAGAGAGAAGAAATGGACATATTATTGGCTTTGCTCTGTCACTGGGTTCAACCTTATGTTAAACCATGGTTTGTTTTAACCATATTTTGAATAAACAGCTTTATTGTCAATTACTCCATTAACATATTTAATTCAGGGCCCCCAAAGTATAATTAGAGCTAAGAAGTAGCTTTTTGCTTTCTTCTCTGTCCAGATCAAACCTGCATTCTTTGGTCTTCTCTCAGACACAGCATGTGCTTTATTCCTTCAAAATGGCTGTCACTTTCGGCTGGTGCCCCCTGCAATTTTTAACTCCTTGTGAGCCATTTACTTGTGATTTCCTGAGCAAAAGATGTCCCTGGCAACTTTGCTACTCATGACTAAAGTTTCCAACAATCTTTTTGGCTCCATTTACCCTGTTGTTTCCAAACCTAGTCTTACTCTGTTGAGAAGCTTTCTTTTCATCACAGGTTACATACAGTAGTAAACTGGGATGATGGATTGAGTAGAGCTAGTCCACACTGTTCAGATTCAAACTATACTAAAATGTGTTATGTTTGAGTTTGTCTTTGCATGGTGCTACAATTATGGAGTTCTACTAATACCTTCTGTATCCCAAAACATGAACAGTGAATTCAGCTAGGGGAGGAAATGCAAAGAAATCTGATAAAGAGCATTTTGGGTTTGCAACTATCAAACAGCATGGTAGTTTATTTCAATATCACTTTGGTTGTCTTTATCATCTACCGTGGGATGCATGCCTTCATATCTTCCTTTCTCATTCTCTTTCTTTACAGTGGCTTAAATTTTATCGATCTGATGGTTCGCCAGGGGAACATTGATAATCCACCCAAAACACCACTTATACCTGGATTTGAATGCTCTGGAATTGTAGAAGCTGTAGGTGACAATGTGAAAGGCTATGAGGTAATATGATGGGTGCTTGAGAACAAAACAATAGGTTCATAAATTATGCTAAACCATAACATAGTGTTTCAGTTTTATTATACTGTGATATGTGTATCTACCCATCATGACTTTGTGTTGTGTGTGAATCAGGCCACTGTAGGTTATTCAACAGGCTGTAGTTTAAACATCCTGGCATGCTACAGTGTCAGAACCCTGCCAAAGTGTTGAATGCTGGGGGGGCTCTTCATTCAAGTGTTGTGAATCAGTACCTCTTGATAAGGATATAGTGGAATCTCAAATATGGAATAAATCAGTTAACCAGATATTAGTGAATTTCAAATTGTGGTAGAGCACCCAATGATTCAGTGGCCTGGTTCATGCATCAAATTAAACCCTAACATAGTTTGTTTGCTTTGGAGTTAGAATAATATATCCTCTACCCCACTCCAATTATGGAGTGTTCTATGTCCACCAGAGGACTGGTTTTAAAAAGGCCGGTTTATAAATATGTCTGCATATAGCAAATGTGCAGCAACAGTGAAATAAAAGTAATTTTTAAAAGGCTGGCATCATAACATAATTCTGTTTAGATAGATAGATAGATAGATAGATAGATAGATAGATAGATAGATAGATAGATATTCATTCATTCATTCATTCATTCATTCATTCATTCATTCAGATTAGCCTAGGAGAAGATGTGCAGTACTGCAGAAACAAACAAATCATCATCATCATCATCATCATCATCATCATCATCATCATCATCCCTTAATGTCAGTAGTTATGCTTGGTCCCAGCAGAACTCCTTGGGGGCAGACTGAATAGGATGAAAAGGAGAATCAAACAGGGTGAAGTTCCCCGCATGACACATGAGAAGCTAAGATATTGTAAAGGAGAGGTCTCAAATTCACAACCCACCAAGTCATTTTCTGTTGCCTGCAAAAAAAAACTTGAAGGAGTATGGTGTGTGCATCTCTCAGCTGGGAAGAACCCCACATTGCTCCCAATCCATTTCAGGAGGAGTGGGACAGTAACAAGGGAGGCAAGAACAAACTAGACTGACAGAGGAAGAGAAAGGGAGGGAGTTGGCTTGCCCGTGACCCAGAACAGTAGAAGTCACCTCAGTTGTTGTAAAACCAGTGGAAGGGTGGCTGTCTTAACTAGGGTAGCAACTCATCAGTGTTGGTCAGAGGCTGTGGATCCTCCTTGGGGCTGTAGCTGAGCACTAGGTCACTGAGAAAGATATACAAGACAGTAGCATTAGCTGGGTTCATCACAGATACTCTAGGTAACTGGCCATGCTGGCCTTGTTCCCTCACCTTCCAAGGACACCTCAGGTAGAGGGGGGTGATGACAGGATCCACGAACCCCATGCGGGGTGATGCCCAAGGCCTGGTAGGAATAAGAGGGAAAAGCCTTTATCTGGAATTTGAGGGCTTCACATTGAGCAGGGTTCCTCTCTTGCTTCTGTACAGCCATCAGCTTCAATGGTCCCAGCTGCTCTCCGCACAAGAACCAGCCACAGCCATCAGTACCATCTAAGTGGCTAATATAAAATGGCAAAAATGTGGTTATGTTTCACAGTAAAGTTCTTCTATTTAATATATGTATGCTTAATACCCTTATTTTCTTCATTTTTGACTCACTAGAGATTTCAGTGTTGCGGCCTTTGGGCTAATGAACTAGTCTCATATAACACTCTGAGTTTGAGATTCCTGCTGAAAAGTAAAGGCAATAATTTCTTCTGGGCCCTAAATCTGTTTTTCTTAGAAAATACAATGAGAAATAACCCAGGGTTATGGAGAGTCAGAAAATAATTGCATTTACATCTGTTCAGACCACAGACGAGTCAGTAACTTATGAATTGTTAAACTGTCTACTATATCACCCATGGTGTCTGGCACTTATAAATCTTAGTTGTCTTTCTAACCAAGAGGGTACAGACTTCCTCCTGCAAAATTAAATACAGGCAACCATTTGAAATGTTACCAAGTTCTTAGCAATAGCTATGGCTTGTAGAATTTAAATGGTACCCTCGTTTTATTATTTATTGTTTCGGGGTTGGCTTACCACGTACTCTTACATGTTATATTTGTGTTTTATTGGTCTGGGACTGTAATCAGTAAACATAGCCAGCCAGTCTGTGAAGGGAGAAGCCTCCACCCCAACTGTCATTCCATGCCTGCATCCATCACATATTCTCAAAATTTCCAACGTACCACTAGCCCCAAAAGACTGGGGCCCTAGGAAGAGCTCATTGTGATTTGCTTGTTTGTGGCTTAGCATGTTATGTAAACCCAGTCAACTGTAGTTAATTCTTCTTAAGCCAAGTAACCTTTAACACATTGTGTACACAAGCTAGTACTTCCATTCAATGGAAGGTAAAAGTGAAGGCCAACCACTTAGGGTTTCAAGGAACTACACTCCAAGTCTGCAATTCATTAGCCAATTGATTGGGTTGGTTTTCACTTCTTTAGAGGAGGGGATTGTAATAGAGACCCTGTACTTAATTCTAAACCGACACCCATTATATGCAAATACTGCATCCCTTTTTTTGTTTGTTAAATAATGAAACGAAACAGATAAACCATTTCATTTCATAGAAAAATCCTCCCTTTTGCTTGTGGGGAAGAGAAGATAGAAAAATGGACATGTCATCCCGTTTCGGTAGCTTTTTAGAGCTGCCAGCAAATTTTACAAGTTTGTAATCTTTTCTGTATCCCGAGGCAATTGAAATGGCACTACAGAGATGCTATAAATGTTTCTGTGCTATAAACCTCTCAGTCCACCCCCACAGCCTTTGACTGAAAAGTAGTTGTACTCTAAAACTGCAGTAGAATTTGATCCAGATCAAAAAGTACAGTTGCAAAATAAATGGATACCTGGGAGATGAAAGGGAAGGTGCATGCCATTTCATTTTCTGATTTTGAAAGGTCACCACCCAAAAGACATGCAGAGAGAACAGAATTTGAGATGATCCATGATGGAAGATATAACCACTGATTGAGCATTTAACAGCATTTAATATTTAATAGGGGTGTTCTTTAAAAACAGAAGATGGGATTTGTAACCAGAATTACCCCATTTCAGTTCCTAGTATTGCTATTTTGTAAAAAGAATAGGTGATATTACAAAGAATTTACAGACATATCCAAGTCAGCCTGACTTGCAGTCCTGCCTTTTTTAAAAATTCCCATTGTGATAGTTGTCTTAGTTCGGACTCAGCTGTTTTATTTATTCATTTGAATCACGCTACTGTGCTTCCTTGTTCGTTCAACATTTATAATAGGAGGGAAGAACCCAAGGTCATCCAGATGTTGCTGCACTACAACTTAAGCTCCTTCAACGAGCATAGTGAGATGGGCGGTGTCTAAATCTGAAATAAAACTAATAAAATAGTGGTGAGGGATACTGGACACTGAAGTTCAGCAATGTCTGGAAAGCAACCCAAGTCACTATTGCTGTTTTATATTTCTCACCAGCCATCTCCCGTCTGGTAGCCCCAAGGTATATTGGGACCGTCTCTCTCAAAATTCTAAGAAAATCCCATCCGGAACATGATTCAGTAAGGCTGCAATCCTGAGTAACTGTAAAGAAATGAGCTCTCTTAAGTAAAAGTAAGCTTACGTCTAAGGAGCATGGTTAGAACTATTCTACTCTATGGCTAGACAGGCTTTGCAGCGTAGGATTGTAGCTCACGTTAATGACACCAGGCTGGGCCAGAACATCATATCCCTGCTAGCCCACTGGCAATTATTTCATTTGTCATAATAATACATTTCTTGGGGGGGGGGGGGGGGGGAGTACGGTGAGCCATACTGATTAAGTAGCCAAAGTAATTTTATTTCAGATGAGTTCATATTAAGAATCCCATTACTGTAGCAAAAGTCTTGAATTGTAATCTATAGGAAAGTCAATTTAGCAGTTTAATTTCATTTTTCTTCCAAAGCTGTAAGTCTGTATTGACATCTGAATAAAAGCACACTGAATATTTGAACATGCTATGTAGAATGATAATATCCAGTTTTGAAAACGGATCTTTGCTACTTTGTATTTGAAATCAGTCTGCCTTTTCCCTACCCCATATTTTACTGTATGAATAATTGCATCTGAGCAAGGAGAAGAATGATTTCCTCCTTTGAAACTTGTCAAAAAAAAAAGCTAATAAAGTTGAATGTAGGCAGAAGAATGTAGCGATACACATGTTGCAATCTGAATCAAATGGTGTTCTCTAAAACACAATTCAGCATAGTGATGCAGCTTATAACTAAATTTAAATCCACAGATATTAAGAATGTCAGGAGGGGGTGGATTTGTAATCACTGAGAACTTTAAAATGTGAAGTATATAAAACTGGCTTTGTTCAGGTGGGAATAGACCAGCTCATGTAAGCTACTGATTATTTTGAACTCAACTTCCCAGAATATGATGGAAAGCATTGGGTACATTTTGAGATAGTCTATTGTCTGTGTAGCTCTTATACTTTTAAAAGGAAGAGTAAGCTTGCAGTCTAATTTGAAAAATTGAGGAGACCCATCACTGTATTTCAGGAAAAAATACAGTCCTGCCCAAAGGAAAAGTGGGATAGAACTATGGTATAATAATATAGGACATATTTCGACATGCTTTGCATCATTCCCATGCCCGCGGTGACTCTCATCTGTCCCCGCCATATGTAACTGCAGCCCTTATAACTTGATGTTATAGTCACCAAGGTACAACTGCAGATGTCTGAAACCAGCCTGTACTCTGGGGGCCCCTCTGTGATGATTATCCAGAAGGTTGTAATCAGACTGTGTTTCTTTCAAATGGTTTTAGATTGGAGACAGAGTCATGGCTTTTACCAACTACAACGCCTGGGCTGAAGTTGTATGCACACCTCTTGACTTTGTGTACAAAATTCCTGATGACATGAGCTTCTCTGAAGCAGCTGCTTTTCCTATGAACTTTGTAACTGCATATATGATGCTCTTTGAAGTTGCCAACTTGCGAGAAGGCATGTCAGTGCTGGTTCATTCTGCAGGAGGCGGAGTGGTAAGTTGATTCAGTTTCACTTCTGTCCTATAAAGAATTATAATTTTGGATGTCACTGTTAATAATTGCTATTGATGTGGATTGTGCAGCCCCATCTTAATCTTCATATAAATCAAGAGGGTAAGATGTCAAAAACACATAAAAGCAAGTATATGTAATAAGCTAAATAACTGCTTTGTCAGGTTCCTTGGCACCTGCCTCAACTGAGAATTCTTCCAAGCACAACATTCACGAAATCTTCTTTAACAAGATTTATTGAGATGAAGAGAGAGCGTTACAAGAGTTTCAGCAACTGAATTACTTCCACTTTAGAATCAATGTATCCTCAAAACATTAGGGCAGAGACTTTCTTAGTTTATTTCCAACAGCTTCTCTGTGAACCAGCAAGGAGGTTTTTTCACTGATAATGGATACACTTAAAGGTAGATTCAATCTCTTGAATCCTTGTCATTCTGTGAACCAACAATTACATGCTCTTACTAATATCAAAAGCTGTGTTGTGATTGTCTCTTAAAAAGGCATGGTTAAACTTAAAATGTACATATTGTTTTATGAAAGACATTGGCTGCACTTGATGTTTAAAGCCCTGATGCCTCTCTTAAGTGACAGACAAGTAACATCTGGCTGTCATTTGTTGCTGAACTATAACTCCATGATGACTGTTGTGCTGGGAGATTGTAGTTCAGCAAACATCTGGAGGGGCACCAATTCCATCGTTCAATCTGAGTAATCATTTGTCATAGTGCAGTTGATATTGCTGAGTAAGCCACACTAATAGAGGTCCAAATACATAGAGCTGTCGTGGGATTTAGCATCTAGACCTGTGGTTCCCAAGGTTGCTGGAAGTTGTACTTTAGCAATATATGGAATGCCAGGAGTTGCTACCATTGGTGCAGACCAATTAGAGCCAGAAGTGCATGGTTTTGTAGGATGTTCTATAAATGGTGAACCTTGCACTGTAAGTTAGCGTGTTCACTGATCAGAAAATAATATTAATCTCTCTCTTTCCTGGATGGTGCTTGGTTCCCCAGCTTCAAAGCTTGTTCTTGTTGGTTAGAAGAAACCCTTAGGAAAACAGGAGACAGTGGAAACCATCTCTCCTGCCCCCAAAAAGGTGTCTTCAAGGAGTTTGCATCATATAAATAGAAGAAAAAAAAGTGCAAGAATTTCAGCCTCAACTTCACTATAAATAGGGCTTGCATTTAAAACCCAGCAGTTACCAGAATTCAGTCTGCTTATCATATTTTGTGTACTTTAATCCCATGTGTGCTGTTTCAAGCTCAGCTTATTGGAAGAAGTCTGGCACCTTGACCAAGAAAGTCTGTAATGATTTCCATTTCAGAATAAATAACCTGTATAATCTGGGTAAGAATATTTATTGGCTTGTGAATTCTGGCTTTCATTTTGTGGCTATTGGTGCATCACCTCTGAAAATGATTGAGAGATGGGGAAGTTAAAATTGAGAAAGAGAAACAGGAGCTTCCAAAAGTGAAAGTATCTGGGCTTACCATGTAGAAGCAGAGATACTCAGTTGGGTAGTTTTGAAATAATCTAACAGGATTTTATGGGGGAAACTTTTTTTTTTTTTGAAGTAAGGATATTCAATGTCTTGTCACATTCCCTTGAAAGGTTTGGAGGGCCTTTGGAAGGGAAAGATGCAAGCTTTACTTTGGGCCAAAATCTTGATTGTGCAAGCTACAAATGGCCTAACAAAGATAATAAAATAACTTCAGTAGCTCTCTTTACCTTTATATTCTTGTTCATGATGAATGATTACTTCTGAGTCATTGCAATAACTGCCTGGAATGTATAATCCATTATACTGTAACTCAGTATAAACAAAGATCTTTATTTTTGTTGAATACTTTCTTCTCCTTCTCCCCCTGCCAAAAAACCCCCCACTCAGTGTAGACCACTCAGATAATTTGATGCTACAAAAAAATTGAGTGTGAGAGAACTTTGGAAGGAGTTTGGGAACTCCACAGGAGCCTTACTATTTATCTGGTTTGCACATAACACTACACAATAATGTGGTTAATAACAAACAGTTGCAGGAAGGTTAAGCTAGAGACTCCCACACTAGCTCATGATAGGAAAAATATCTACAGCAGTAGAAACCAAAACAATTATTGCCTATAAAGTTGGTTTATAAAAATGCAAGGGAGTAGGCATTGGACATGGCCCCAAGAGAGATATTTGTTGGCTTTTGTGGATAACGTATTCCAAGACTTTAATGTCTTACCGGAGGAGGACAGCCAAAGTACCCCATTTATTTCTAAATGTCATGAACATTCTTGAGCCATCCAGTGAAACAATGGAGGTCCTGTAGCACAAGAATCTTGGACTTAGTTTTGCATTAATGAAAAATTCCATGTCATTGTTTCAAGTACTCCAAACATTCCAGGAGCACATGATATCTTGCAATATCAAAAGTGTGGGAAGTCTAAGTTTTGTATAGTCTCGGAAGAATTGATTTATGGAGAGCTGTCCACTGGCTGCTTTGCAGGAAAAGCTGTCCAGGAGAAGGGTGAAGGGCAGGGCCATTCCCTTTGAGAAGAATACAGCTTCTTCAGCAGGGAGGTTTTTTGATTGTTCACTGCACTTGAAAGCATTGGAGGAATGGGCCTAGATTTCAAAGAGTTAGAAGAAGAAAAGTTGCAAAGCTGAATTTAAAAAAAAAAAAAAAGGCAAGGGGAGGGAAGGAAGGACAGAGATGTGGGAGAGAGGAACCTGCAGCCAGTTATTGGTGTGTGTGTGCAAGTGTGCAAGTGCAACTGCTGCTGAAGAACACCGTAATAGAGGACATGGGGAGAGAAAGGCTTTGGCTACCAGAGAGAAGATTCCAGAAGGACTTGGCACTGGCAGATCCAACCCAGTCTGGGAGAAGCAGCAGCAACAGCTCAGATGGGTAGTACTAGGAGATGCCCGAGTGGGATAAGTTCCCTGTAGGTTGTAGAGCAGCAAAAAGCTTAGTAGTAATCAGTCATGTCCCTGGAGAGGGACCAAGCCAGAAGAGGGAGGGAGGGAGGGAGGGGTTGGTCCTTCCTTCCATGTTTGGAGTGCCAAGTAGCTAGCATAAGACTTAGCAGAAGAGCTTCAGGAGTGGTGTGGAAGGCTGAGCTGACTGCATGCAACAGCCAACCATATCAGTAGAAACCAGCAACACCAGCAGCTACCCCACTAAAAGAGAGAAAGAGGTAGCAGAGCTCAACAGGCACAATGGGAGAAAGAAGGCTGGTAGAAAGAAGCGATAGGCCCAAGTGGATATGGTGAGAAAGTCCTTGTAAGGCCTGGAGAAGTTGGGCAGGAGGAGGAGGCAGGAAGTATCAATATAGTTGCAACCACTGTCTGCCACATCATCAACAGATGCAAGAAAGAAAGCAAGTTGGTCACAAAGCAGAGTGATCATGGCTGACTGGGTCCCCAAACCAGGCTTGAACGCCAGACTAAAAAGAGCCAAGGGAATCAGTGACTTCTAAGAATTTCCACAACTGCACAGCCCCTCAAGTACCTTGCCTGAAAGGGATATTTGTGACTGGATGGTGGTTATACAAATCTTCTGAGTTTAGAGAGTCTTTCTTCAGGAGAAATACTGGCATATTTTAATGATGCAAGTTAATTAAAAAAAAGGACTAAAACAATGAAAACAGATAGTGAGTAAAAGATGAAAATGACCCTTAGCTGGGGGGAAAAAATTAGCCTAGCTTGCATATTGTGAAAACACCCATAGAAAACTAAAAGCCAAAGCTTAACAAGACAAGAGGAGGTGGGATGTTATGCTGGTTCAGTGTTGACATACAAGCATGACCGGAATATACTCAGGATGTGAGTCCTGACAACAAAAACATGTGGGCATTGATCATGAGGGCTTTGCATCTTAAGTGTCAGGTCAACAGGCTGCCAAGTAGCAAAGGAAAACAAAGCATTTACCAATCCCTAAATCAAAACACCCCAAGAAGAATAGATAAGACATAAGTAAAAGAACAAAATGCCACAACCTTTAGCAAGAGAACAGAAGGCCAAGAACAATGGAGGAACAGAGTTATAGAGGTATCTAACAGACAGGGTGAGCGCCTGTTTCCTCCCCAGCTCCTGTCAACCCAACAGGTCGAAAACTTACGTGAATAGATAAATGGGTACTCTCACTCCGGTGGGAGGAAAAATGCTGGCAGCGCCTTGCACAGAAAGACGGGACCAGTTGCCGGTAAGCGTGAAACCACGCTTGCCCGAAAAGGGCGCGAAGCAATGGAAATCCCGCCTCCTGCGCTCGCCAGCTGGGCTCTGCTCTAGGAAGAAGGCTCTGGCAAACCACTTCCAAAAAAACAACTGCCTTGAAAACTGCAAGGATTCGTCCAGGCAGTCACTGCAGGGTCAGTAATGACTGAGCACAGACAAAAAAAAAAAAAAAAAGTAAGCTAAAAATAGGAGCAAACTAGAAAACAGGGTCATGGAGCTGTATCAAGGTGTTAGGGTCACCAGGAGATTGGATAAATATAGATTCATAAAGCAAAGTCAAAGTCAAGGCAAACAAATACAATCATGCTGATCAGAAGATGGATCATGAACTTGGTCCCCAAGGCCACTGGTTTCATATATCAGTACAAACACTGAATGAAGACATTTGATACACCATCCTTAGATTAGAGCATATATTTCTTCTTTTAATGTGCATGTTTAAAGCACTTCCCTTCCTTCCTTTTGAACTGTCTAGTGTTAATTTAAGATCATTACATTTTCGCTGCATTTTGTCATCTTCATTGAGGAGCTGGTGTACTGGTTCTTTTCTTCTTTACTTTAAAGAGAAAAAAAGAAGCTTTTTTTTAATTCTTGGCATCTCAGCTCATTCTGAGCTTTAGCCTTTCTCATGCTATTTCTGTAATTCCAAAACACGTTTGCACATTCTTCCTTGGTAACTTGTCCTTCTTTTCATCTCCTATGTGCGTCCATTTTTGTTGTCAGATCTTCACTAAGCTTTCTGCATGGCAACATTGAATTCTTCTGTTTTCTTTTTCCTTGTCAGAATTGGTTGCAATTGTGCTTCTAGCATCTCCTTTTCTGGAACCCCCAGCCACTGTGAGCCACTTTTCCCATTAGCTTGTTCTGCCATGGAACCTAATTTATGTGTTTATTAAAATGCACTTTTTTGAAATCCAAGAAATAAGATTCAGCTACACTGAAGTTTTCCCCCTAATATCAAGCACTCTAATATTACATGGTTACTTTCCCTGAATTTTCACTTCATCAACTAAGTCTTCTCTATTCTTTAGGCACAAGCCAAGGATAGCTGATTCTCCTGTACTTTGCTTCACCCTCTGAAAGAAGTCTCTAAAACTATTGCCTTGAATGAAGTAGCTGAGGGCTTAGTCAGGATCCATGTCTGGATGCCCAATGACTAACTGAGAAATCAATTCAGTTACTGGAAATGACTATTATATTGAACTAATGTTTTCTTTAAAAAATCTAAAACAAAGACTTCAAGGCAGTTATTGACATTTTTGAAGCCATACACCACTAACATTATATTTTAAAAAAGAAAATGTGACTGAAAGTCCCCCAAAACAGTAGTAGAAAAGACTCAAGTCAATGCCACCAATAAACTTAAGATTCCATGAAATGTTAGAATAGATCAAAAGATTTCTTCCCTCTATCTCAGTGCAGTCATTGCACCTGAGATAATTTTTTTGGTGTGTGTGTGTGGGGGGGGGGGGGGGGTGCTACTGTTTTAGCCTTCCAAAAACTGTGAAGACCTGGCTCTTCCCCCAAGCAATGGGCTTGGTGGAGATGAGTCAAGGGGTCCACAGTATGGGTGATCTGGCACCTGGTGGGAAGGGTCTGATTTGTTTTAAAATATTGTTTTTATGGGTTGTTGTGAGCTGCCTAAGATCACTGTGTGAGATAGATGGCCATATCAGTTCTTTAAATAAATAAAGTTAAATAAATAAAAGGTAGATATGTGGCACAGAGGAGTTTTCAAAGATGAGGGATTGGAAGATGTAGTTGACTGCATCTTATCCATGATTATGGTACTCAGTATGATTGTGATACTGGAAAATTCGGACCTACCTCTCTGGAATGGCTAACCATTGGTTCTCCTTCATCTCTGTTGACAAGATTTCAAAAGATCTTGGCTAAAACCCAAAACCTGAAAATCTTTCTTCCACTTGGCATTCTCTAATGTTGGATCACATGATCATCATCCCTAGCTAGCACTGCCAATAGTTAGGGGTCTGATCATCCTTTCTTCATCCCAGCAGCCACCTTAAGATCTGATTTCTGTTGGATTGGGGAGCCTCCTGAATAATGTGGAAATAGGTATGGGGAGAAAGGGGGAAATTAGTTCATCTGACTTTTATTTATTTCCATTTCACCCAGCAATCAGTTGCTCCCTTCCTATGAGAAGAGAAACCTTCCCTCCAGGAATGTCATTTGGATCCAAGTACTGTCCATGTCTTGCCCAGTAAGCAATATTGGGAAATTAATCAACAGGGGGCTATTATGAGTGTGTGCCTTTTACAGGGGTTCTGTCTAAATCAAAGCATTTCCATTTTTCATTACTAAGAAACCTGTTCTGTCAGATTTCCCCATCACTCTGCAAATTATGTCTCTCTATATATACTGTGTGTGTGTGGGTGTGTATATATAAATGTACGTTTTAATGCAAAACTGTACTTACTATAAATATTTTAAACATGGAAGCCCTTTTCTGTGTGTGAAACACTCCTGAATGCTCCTGTTTTTGTATGTGGTTATTGAGCCAAATGCGGCATTGCCAGATCTCCAGGGAGTTACTAAGGAGAAGCTTAGTAATTCTGCTCTGCTTGTAAGTCTAGGAAATATCTGAATTAGGACACTTTGCTTTAAAACTGCAGACCAGATGAAATTTTCCTACATCTCTCCTTTTTCAGATATGAATCTGAAAGTTCCCCTTGCAAATGCTCAATTCACATCAAGGGTGGTTTGTTTTAATCAAATAATAAACTGCTCATTTAAAAATTATCTGTCCCAATTTAACAGTTGCCGAACTTTTGAAGGCAGTAAGAGAAAGGAATCATTCTTTATTCCAGTTGAAGAACAACTTCCTGGTATCTTTACATAGGTGAGAAACATTTAAAATACAATGGAAATATCATAAAATATAATAGCCCATTTACCAAAAAGACAGAGATTTCTTTTGGATTCCACAAACCCAAAGTGTGGCTATACAAAGCCAAGTGTGATAAGTGTTATCAGGAGCTTGTCAGCTAAAGGAGGGAAACATAACAAGCTTCTGATCACCTATGAAGATGGGCTAGTAGAGGTGAAGCAAATTCCATACAAAGATCCTTATTAAAAGAGTGTGGTCAATGGTTTCAGCTACTCCTGATCTACTGGGGGAAACAGATTCATTATATTGTCATATTGCTGAACTTCCCTGTATCAGAGCCGGTAGGCTTTAAAGAATATTCTCATATTTGAGCAGAGCAAAGGTCTTAAAATAATAGGCTGGTTGGATGTACAGAAGGTTTGCTCCATTTTGATAATTTAAAAATGTACTCACTATGATTCCACCTCTGTGATGCATTGAAAAAGGAGTTCTCCAGCATCTCATAGGGCATAGATGGCTGAAGCACTTGTGAGAGACAAGTAACAGTGTTTTTCTATGAACAATCTTTTTCCTTGTTGATTGGAAATCAGCAGCAAACAGAAGGAGCTAGACCTGAATGGTTAACATTTTAATTTCTGCTAGTAATTGAGTTTGGAAAGACATACTCTTCCCTCAATCCCCAGGAGTCCCATTTGCACTGAAGTACAGCATTTGGCACATATTTTATGCCTGTAGCAGAGCCTTTGAAAGTTTGGATTGTACATGCTCTTATGAATTAAATTGGGCTTGGAATCTGGGTTCAGTTGAGGTCCATAACAGAGTTGAGCCAAGATTTTGACTACAGATAGCTAAGTGCTTCTTGGCTAAGATTTGAAGCATGAGAAATGATTATGCCAGTCTAATGATTCTCTTCATTAAAATAAAAGTTCATATCTACAATCACATCTTTATATTCTGGTAAATATATGGATATGTGTTAGCCATAACTTGGAATTGATTTACAATCCTTCTTTCTTTCTCTCTCTCTCTCTCTCTCTCTCTCTCTCTCTCTCTCTCTCTCTCTCTCTCTCTCTCTCTCTCTCTCTCTTTTCGTTTTCAATTACCCAGTCTAGACAGTAGCCCCTAGACTTCCTGGAAGTTCCCCATCCAAAACTTAGTCTGATCTGACTCTGCTTAGCTTTCTCAAGATCAGCTGAAACCAATATCTGCAGTCACCTGCTGTGGCAAATCATGCAACTACAAACACCACACCTTACAAGTGGTTATATGTGGCCCAATGGCAATATGAGGTTCTTTGATCCAACCGCATCTTAGAAGCAACTGGGTTGTCTTAATTCTGTCCCTACCCTTATTCTAATCCTACATTATAGAATGGGGTACTTTTATTTATTTTATTATATATTACAACAATGTGCTGCTTTTCAGAATTTCTCTTATCTAATGCGATTTACAAATCACTTTGAAAAAAAATGTTCAAAAATTGCAAGAAGCAATGCTAACATTATATTGCCTAACAATGGTATAACATTGCATAACATAACAGTAATTTTGAGCAGGATATAAATTACATAAATAAAGGATGTGTTTTCAGGTCAAATGTTGGCAGAGAGCCCTATGAAGGAGCAGGGATGGGGTAGGCTGAGTAAATGCCTGTTGTACCTTCATCTGCCTTCTTCTATGTCCTCAAGTCTTCTCTGGTTACAGAAGATCAGTAATGAATGGAGACACACTTGACATATCCATGCAGCTAATGCACAAATGCATTTGTAGGGACAAGCTGTTGCTCAACTCTGCTCAACGGTTCCCAACGTTACTGTCTTTGGAACGGCATCTTCCTTCAAGCATGAGGCCATCAAAGATTCTGTGACCTACCTGTTTGACCGAAATGTGGACTATGTCCAAGAAGTTAAAAAGTAAGTGAGTTTGTTTGTATTTTACCTGATGAGGAAATCACTAATGAGAACTTGTAAGAAGTTAATGGAGGTGGCGTTTTTCGAATTTTAGCCACTGCATTCTGTTTTGGTTTTTTTTAGCTGACAGACCACATTCTGCAAGAACGGAGTGTGCTCAGTTTTCAGTGGGCTGTTTTAGGGTCTTCCTGTCTTTAGCAGCCTCCTCACTGTCCTTCTGAAAGATGGGTTTCCCTTTTCTCCAAACCTGCTGATACTTCTGCTTTCTGTGGTTGATACCAGTTTGGTTGTGGAGCCTGAAATTGGAAATTGAAGGATTTATGAGATGTTTGATGCCATAGCAAAGGGATCAAAATAGCATGGGTAAATATGCACATTGTTCTCATAACAGAAACCCCACTGTGTAGATCACAGGGTTGAAAAATCATTTCTTCTCTTTAGAAGCATCCAGATTATAGGGTTTAGCATCCCAAGAGGTCCAACCATCTTCTTTACTTGGTACGGAAAGCAGGACAAATTGCCTGGGTGTTCTGTCTGTTTTACCTGTATCTCTTGATCCATAATTTTCTCCTGATAAGGATAGTTTCTGCAGTTTCAGAATTTTGTTCCACTGATGCTGCTGAATCCTGTAATTCCATCATTCTTTTAAAAATACAGATTGCACTTTGAAACATGTTGACTAGCATTAAGATTCCCTTTTTGGAAGTGCAGAATAAAAATGAGTTTTATAAACAATGTGCTGTAGCTTAATATGGCCAGGTTCCATGCTAAGCCTAGCAAACTATTTGCATGTAATATAATTCCATAACTTTCTCTATCATCAGGTGCCCATTGCTCTTCCGGTTTCTGTAAACAGGAAAAAATGTATAATCTAGGCCACTAAGTTTTAACCTATGTCCTCATAACCGCTATTAACCAATTTCAGACAATAATTGTCATGAGATAAAAGTGGGTCTCGGGAGTTGGAAATTATTTGGTGCACCTCATGCCTTTCAGACTCCCTAGAGTACAATTATCCATAATGATTGCACCAGTGATTTTCATAATTATTTAATTAAAGCAAGTTATTGTAACAAACGTTTCTTTTTAACAACTGCTATAGACAGTGATACATACTGTACATCCCATGTAATTGTAGAGGATGGTCAAAGCCAGGTTCTCACAGGTTTGCTTAATTTAAAGCAGAAACAGGCAACCTGGTGCCTTCCACATGCTTTGGATTTCATTGTCCATCAACTTCATCCATCAGGACTAATTGCAAGAGATTTTAGTCCAAATTCCTGCCAGGTACAAAGTTGCAGACTTTAAAAACCACAACATGGAATTTGCTTCTTAAGGATAGACAGAGGAGTTGGTTTTACATTGTACCTTTGTTTCTGATCTTTCTGTACATAAGTGGCTCTAAGGAAGCTTACAATGAAACTCAACATAATAATGTGAATTCACTTTCTCACTGAATGCCTTTCAGGCATAAATATCAGATCTACGTGGTATTCTCTTCTGTGCAGATGGATCTTCCAAAACTTCTGCTGGCTACAGCCTATTTTCCTGGGACCCTTGGATTAATTTTTAAGGATGCCTACAAAGATGTTCAGACTTTGTGTAAAAGCTGTTCCTTCCTTACATTAGGGCAAGGAAGAGAAAAATCAGAGGAAAAAAGAGAGTTTAGAATGAGTAAAAGGAGAGTATCAGAAGCAGAGAATGAGTTTTGTTTTCTCTTCACCTCTAAATATAGAGAAGTATCTTCTCTGTTTTCTAAATAATGTAGAAGGTCTTTACATGGCTGTATTTTCATTTTAATTCATTGCACTAAAGAAAATTGAACAAACGTAAGTGACTTGTAGTTTCTTTCCAATCTGTTGCCCTATAAAGGTATTGGAAGGAATTTTGGATCATGAGGACAAGTAAAATATCACTGTACACAAGGGGGCAGTATCAGCAGCAGTAAAATTTCGCCTTTGAATTTAGGACAGTTCCTGGTGGCTTCATAGATAAATTTCTTAATTTTCTTGGCAACAGTACAGAAGTAGGTTGTCTCTGCTTTCTTCTAACCCTTAAAAAGAACTAGCCTACAACTCCTTGCTTTTGAAATTTCCCATTCAAGTACTAACCAGATTTAACATTGCACAGCTTTTTCAGTATCAGCTGAGGTTGGCCATGTAGTGCTACCTGATGGACTGCTGTTCTTATCTCAGTAGATAACCATGGATTACCCCAAACCAAATATTTTAATAATTGACCTTTGTGCATTACACTTTACCTTTCTCATCTGCTAGAAGGTCCTTGTAGAGAGCATTGGGAATGGCCTTGAAGGAGAGGAGGAAGAGCCACTACCAAGGCAATGGACAGATAAGCAGGGCTTGAGCCCATTCCAAGAAACTAATTTGAGAAAACACCTCAGACAAGCCCCTCCTGTACTTCACATGAAGATTGGGGGGGGGGGGGCACATTCAGACTTGCAAGGTTCCTTGATTATACCTGTTACAATAAAAGTAGTCCCGATCTATATGGCATTGGTTTTTTAGTCTGGTCTACCTTGTTGGGCTGACAGTCTTCTACTCATTTGATTAAAGGACAGAAGAATAGTGTATATCAGTTTTCCCTTTTGTCACATTCTCCTATCTTCATCTTTTTAAAACAAAATAGAATTGAGTGATGGGTAGACCGATACCTAAAGAAAAAGGGCCAATTAAAACAATGTCTAAGGTAGAGTTTCTAGGGAGGGAAATGCTCAGGTAACATGATGGGAATTCTAAAGAGATCTTGTAGATTAATAATCAGCTCAGTATTTGTGGATTTGTGTCTCCATCTCCCCAGGGCCAGTCCAACACCTTAATCCCTGATAAAAATCCTTATCCCTTATCCCTTAATCCCTGATAAAAATCCCTGATAAAAAGCTGGTGCTCTTTATTTTGCTAATGTAGAGGTGAATAAGATGGGCACTGGGCTGCTGATCTCTTCTATAGATAAATCTAGCATTACTAGCTGCTCAGCATGAAACTAGCTCAACACAGGAAAATGAATAGTTTATTTCATTTATGTATTTGTTAGCTTAACATCCTGCTTTGCCTTCAGGAGCTTTAATACTCCTTTAACACACTCCTCCCATTTTTCCCCACCTCAACAACCCTGTAAGGAAAATTGGACTGAGAAAAAAGAAAGTCACCCAGATACCTTCTGTGGCTGAAGGTGGACGAGAACCTGAGGTTCACCTACCTTCTCCACTAGACCACTCTGCTGTTACAGAAGAATGATACGTTCCAGTAGGAGAATCTGAGGCTGTGACTTCCAATGATTTAAACAAGCAAAACACTTGCAGGAGAATCTCAAATCTGGACTATGGCAAGATGGTGGGACATTAATCTTCCCCTCCCTGTTTCCCAAATAAGCCATCTTTTAATTTTTTTTTTTTTTTAATCCAAAGCTGCTATTTTGCCATTGAGGAACATATCCATGTACATTAAGTGTAGCAATATGTTTTAAAATCATAATCTCTATCAAATTCTTTTTGTGCTTACATTCATAGACGCATAATCATTGCTAATCAATTTGTTTAGGAAAAGGTACACTTGGGAGAAAAGAAGCTCTGAATCTGAAAAAAAAATGTTTGTTATCAGTTACTTTAAAAAAAAAGTCTATACGCCTATATTTGACCTTAATAAACAGGTAGTCCTCACTTAATAACTGCCCTGTTTAGTGACTGTTTGAAGTTATGACAGCACTGAAAGGTAGCTTTATGACCAGTCCTTGCACTTACCACCATTGCAACGTCTCTGCAGGCACATGATTGAGATTCAGGCACTTGGCAACTGGGAGGTGTTTACCACCATTGCAGCATCCCCCAGTCACATGTTCATCATTTGCGTGCTTCACAGCTGGCTTACGACAAGCAGAGTCAATGAAGAAGCCAGCAGTGAAATTGCAAGTCACAGTCATGTGATGTCTTGCTTAACAACCACAGGTGATTCGCTTAATCATGGCAGAAGTGAGATTGTAAGCCCATCACAGTCACGTGATGTCTCGCTTAACGACCACATCACCTAGTGACAGAGTTGCTGGTCCCATTTGTGGTTGTTAAGCAAGGACTATCTGTATTACAAACCCTCTATCTGGGTAGATAGAAATAGACATAAACTGAAGGTTCTTCACCATATTAAACACTTGCCTGGTTCATATATGCTAACAGTCTGCCAGAGTTCTGTTTGTTTTTTATGGGTGGTAGGCTGGATGTACACTTTTCAATATGTCCCCATCACTCCTTTTGCCTTTCAGAATACATAAGTAAACCAGGAAATTTCTATCAGTAGTTTGTTTAATATAAAGTTCTCAAGGATTTCTGATGTCACTTTCCTAGGAGCTTTAATCTGAAATCAGGGTTTGTTCTTGGTTTCTGATTCTTGGCTTCTTTAGAAACCAAAAGTCAGGAAACCTGGTTAAGATAAAAGACTAAACAATTCATTGCTAGAATTCTGGAAGTTTTAGTCCCAGAATACTTGGAAAACATCAATGCTTTATAGGTGGGACTAGTCCATGTTCTGTTCTGTTGAAGTCTACAGATTCCTGCAATAATCTTGAAGAGGCTAAGGGTAGCAAGCTTCTTCACAGCGTGTCTCTATGCTTTGTAGGATCTCTGCAGATGGTGTAGACATTGTCCTGGATTGCCTTTGTGGTGAAAATACTGGTAAAGGTCTCAGTCTACTGAAACCACTTGGGACTTACATTTTATATGGTGAGTGAAATTCAACAGGTAAATAAATCCTGACCTTCTCAAGAATCACCATCCCACTGTAGCTATTCTAGTTGATTTCTAATTAGTGGGTAGCATGAAAGATTCAATTACTGTTTCAGATATCAACCGAGAAGTACCTTCAAAGGTTAAGGTGTCCTTTGAAGGACAAAGTGTCAAAGAAGGAGGCATATTTCACAGCATCAACACTGTGCATCACCTGCCATGCACACAGAATCTCCTGCAGGGAGGAGAAATGAGAAGATGGCAGAAATAGAAGAGAAGGGATATGAAAGATACATAGAAGCAATTTATCTGTACTGGCCATCCAGGCTGTCTGTTTCTTGTGACCATATTTGAAGTCTCTCTTGACCACTTTGTGCTGAGGTTTCCTCTTGCTCTTGGAGAAGTGTATATTTTAAACTGGAAGGAAATGTTAACTATTAAACTTGTTGATTTATAGAAGACATAGAACTCTGTGAAGATAAGGCTTGGAATAAATGGTTCAGGATGTATAAAGAGAGCCAGTTCAATGGAAAAGATACCCTTGGAGGATATCCTGCCAAGGATATAAAAAAATACAGTTTCAAGCTTGTTTTTTGCATAATTTTTCCCTCAGATGTTTCTCTCCAAGGATTTCACTTCCCGGTCTCACAAGCAAACTTTTCTGCAGAGATATGATAGAACGTTTTCCATCCAAAAGGATCTGGAAGCCCAGATTCCCCACATTTTATGAAAAATATGTCATTGGCAACAAAGGGGAATCTTCCACCCCTCAACCATATCACTGAAAAATCCTTGTGGAAGAAACTTGACATGGCAGAAACCCCACACATGTATCATTCTTTCTCCCTTCTGAACAATTGCAGTGAAGAATTATTTCCTCCATTCATTACTCCTGTCATTTCACAGATCCTGGAGACTGGTAGGCCAAGTGCTGTTGACCTCTAGATGTCAAACTGCCCAATAATATTTTAAATCTCTATCTCTGCATTAACAAAAAATTGGGCTCCACAGCCATGTTTAAATCATTTAAAAAAAAGCAATAAATGCAAATCATTAAAACAACCCTAAAAAAAAATCATTAAATATGGGATCCTATACGGTTCTAGTGGTAATTAGGTTGGGGATGAAAGAGAAAAATCACTTTAATAGATACTGTTAAGCCCCATACAGCTGGGCAAGATCAAGGAAAGACAAACTACACAGATTTCAATAAGGTCTCTTTGATTCAAATCTGGGGTAAATACAGAATCTTGGAAATTGCAAGAGAAATTTTCCACCTTCATTTAAAGTGAGTTAATTAGGGTGGAGTCTCTTTGAATACTTAGAAATGCATCTTCCCAGGTTTTGCCTCACCTGGGTTGAGATGCCATTTATGGGATAAGCTACCAATGGATTCACCTTCTATTTCTTGACTGTCCATGTACCTTCCCTTCCATTATTTTCCCAGCCACCCCACAGTCTCTCGCATATATCAATATAATGTGTGTATAATATAGGTATCATGTCAACAAGCTAGGGGCACTCCTTTTTCATTTTTTCTTCTCTCTCTTGCTCTCAATTTTTTCCCTCTTGAATAAATGCAACCCTTCCAGCTGCATTTTCACAAGGTTGTGCAAAGTTCCTTTTTTAAGGCAATGCATATGTAGATTAGAATTCTTCTACCCCCTAATAGATTATCTCCACAAGTTGAATTTCATATCAGGATCTCTTAAACAAGCAGTCCTGGGTGTTAAGATATTTCAAGGCTAACACTGGAAGCAGATTTGGAATTCAAAATATATGTCTTCCAAGTTCTAGCTTGGAAAAAGTTACTCCAATTGTTATTGAGGCCAAAACGTTACAGATTTGCATCTAGGTTATTCAACCTCATCGTCACTCTGAGCAGCTCTTCCTTTCGTATCACATGCTTCTTTCTACACATTCTCTGAAACTTATGAGGGAAGAAGCAGATATCATAAGATCTATTAGACTGCATCATTTCCCTTTATGTTGCATCTAGAATACTGCAGCAGGACATCCCAGGCACAGGGAGTCTAGAGAAACAGAATTTCCCAGGGCTCCTATGCCCATTAGATACCACCTTGCCAGTAACATGAGCCACCAAAAAGAGGACAGAAAATAATACATACTATTTGCCAGAAGGCTTTCAACATTGCCACTAGGTGAGGGGCACATGGTTTAAGTGTTCTTTTTATGGTCCTGAGAAAAGCAGAAGGTTATTTGGTGGGAGATATTTGGGTTTTCTTCCCTCTGATGGTATCATTAAGAGCACAACATGAGAGTAGAATTAAGCTGCAGCAGCAGAGAAGACACTCTTTTTCAATAAGACTTTTATGGAGAATGGAGATGTTGTTTTATGATTTTGACGCAGGATGTCAATATTCTCCAGCTTTATCCTTGTGCCATATAAATGATCTACTTCTATGCTCATGCATTTTATTTCTCTGCTTCCCTCCCTCTTTCTTCTTGTCATTCTTTTCCAGGCTCTTCAAACATGGTTACTGGGGAAACCAAAAGTTTCTTCAGCTTTGCAAAATCAGTAAGTAGAAGGTCTTTCGGGCTTTGTTAGAGTTGATTTGTATGTGCCATTTTCCAAGTCTCTCTTCCTTCCCCCACCCTTTTCTCCCCTCTCTCCCTTTTAACAGCATGACTCATCTTTAGCAGATTCAGATCCAAACTAGACATTATGCACAGCAGAGGCATGAATGTTCCATTAAGTTTATTAGTTTCTTGTTTGTACCTTTGAAAAAATGGCAGGGAAGTGTGGCTTAAATCTATTACCAGCTAGATATGAACAGAAAAGCAACTGGTTGATTGTTGAAATCCACTGTCACAGAGTCCAGGGTAGAAATAGGCGGAATTTTGAGACAAGGTAATTTAGAACAGTCCAAGGGTCAAGCCAAAAGCCAAAAATTACCAACCTGGAGAATTGGTCCACAGATTTAACTAGGTGTTCAGATGCCAAATCCGATCTAACACAGCAAACTCTGATTTGGTTCATACATCAGGATGAACCCTGGTTTATTTTAACCTTGATTTGTTGAATAAGCCATAAGTGCTTAATTCACACATCTCACTGAGCCACAAACTATTTTTAGTGGCTGGGCATAGTGGCTGGGTTCAGATATTGAACTAAAGCAGAGGTGTACAACTGCTAGCAGTTCGATCTTCTATGGCCCATCAGGAGCTGCGTTTCAAAAATGGAGACAATCAAGATCTGCAGGGGAAGGGGGCATGAAGGGGTGAAAAGGGTGCCTTAAGTCTCTACAATTTGCTTTTAACCTCACAACAAATTCCAAAAAGGTAAAAAAAGAAAAACTTGAACAATTTAACCATCCACTCTGGGAGCTGCAAAAGGGCTGGTGGGCTAAAGTAAAACCAAAATGCTCACTTATTTCCTACTATGGCTTTGACTTCATTGGCTAAAAAATCAGAAGGTGAGTCAAACTTTCTCAAAAATGAATGAATGAATGAATGAATGAATGAATGATTTTGGAGCATCTTTACTAGGTTCTCACTGACTAAGCCATTCTATGTTTTTAGCTTTGGCTTTGCAGACTCAGCCATTGTGGTTCTAAGCAGTTATTTATAGTCTAGGGTTATATATTGACTTAGTCATGGTGGCTTACTCATTATACTTAAACCCTGGTTGAATGCAATGTGGGAACCCAGCCAGTTTTCCCCTAACCTAGGTTTGACAAGGGAGAGTTGGTCTTTTTGTGAGAAAGTTGGGGGGTGTGAGCTAGTAGGTCTTAGAAGCAACAAACTGAGGCTAAAGTGCCCATATCCTAGTGGTTCATCGGGATCTACCTGTGTTTCATGCTTCTTTTTTTTTGAGATCCTCCAGTGTGCTGAAGCATTGAAGACCCTACTCCACCCCCTCTGGCCTCCTATCTAGTATACATTCATTGATTGAGTGATTGATTGATTATGAGGTACTTCATGCATCTACATTGTAATATATATTTTGTCTTTTTTTATCCCCATGGGACTGCTTCTTCCTAATCATATATTGCATGCTACATTAGTGGAAATGAAAAGTACTGTATGAGACTGGAGCTAATTTCCTGTGTTTCTGGAAAAGGGGTATGTGGATGAAAGATGAATATGCACACTTTACTCACCTTCAGCCTTTCTGTGTTGGAAGAGAAAATCTACAAGAAAAACGTTACCATAGTCTGTCTGTCTCTCTCTCTCTCGCTCTCTCTTTTGTGAGAAGTACTCCAAGTTACTTCATCATTTTGAAAGCTTGCTCTCCACTTTTTTTTCCCAATTTTGCAGTGTTGTGTTTGAACACCATTGATGAGAAAGGTAGACAGTTTTATAAAAGCATCTCTTTTCCTAGGAATTCTTAGCAAGGAAGTTGCTTTTTCATGGAGGTTGTAATTGGCACCAAACTTGATGACCCGCTATTTATGCAATTAGTAATTGCACATAATACTTTCTATAAAAGGAAATAGCACTTGTAGGACAAGGGCATTAAGCTGATTGTCTTCTGATGTGGTCTAAATCTGGATTAGACTCCCATGGACTTGCAGTTAGCAGTGGAAAATGGCTTGTCTTGCACCAAATGGAAACTTTTCTTCTAATACATACATATATTATATTATATTATATTATATTATATTATATTATATTTATATAAAATATCAAATTTGTCACTGCCCATCTCATTGAAATTACTCTGGGCAGTTTACAGCAAAGATAAAATCAATTAAAATACAATATAAAAATCTTAATAATAAAGAATTATTTATTTATATATTATTTATTAATAAAATAAGAAGAAAAGCACATGACCCATTATCTGATCTAAGACCATGGCCCAGAGCAAAAGATTAAGGTTTCCCCTACTTCTCCCCATCCCCTCCAGGAGGGAAGTCCAGATCAGGAAATCTCTACACCCTTTTGGCTTTTTATCCACCCAATTGCCCATGCTTACTTCAGGAAGATCACACTGATGTACGTAATTCCCCCACTTCCCATTCTGACCCAAAACAAATCTGGAAAGTATATTGGACAAGGAGATAAAGGCAAGTGTCCTTTAGGTTGTTCTGGGCTTCTGGTGGCTTCACAAGCATATCCATTTTGCAGCCATAAGAAGATAATTTGCCATTTTCTTCTGAAATGGTGGGGGGGGGGGGTATATGCTTTACTTCCTAGTCTAATTTGGTCCCCCATACAAGTACTAATGAGACCAAACCTGCTTAGCTTTCAAACCCAGACAAGGTCAGAGACAGGGCTTAGAATCACATAGTGAAATTCATGATTGGACTGAGTTGTAATATCCCATTCATAGTCCAAAATCCATTATTGGGCAATACTTTTATTAGAACCAACCATAATTACACAACATATTTCATTTATTTATTTATTTATTTATTTATATTTCAAATTTGTTACCGCCCATCTCACTGCAGAGCGACTCTGGGCAGTAAAAAAGAATAAACACTAATTAAAATAGAATAAATATTAATTAAAACACACAACAACAACAATATCATGGGAGTTCTGTAGTTCTCCTGGACTTTTCAACAGGGTCTGAAATCATACTGTATTGGTTATGTTTTCTACGAATGTACCCAGCATAAGGCCTAATTAATCAGATCTTATTTACCTTGTTAGGATGACTTAAAGGCGTAATATTTATTCACATGTTATACCTTGGTTCTAACCTTGTTGTAATTTGTGTGCCTTTAGTGGTGGCAAGTGGAGAAAGTGAATCCTATCAAACTCTACGAAGAAAACAAAGTCATGGCTGGATTTTCTCTGTTAAACCTGCTTTTCAAACAGGGCCGAAGTAGCCTAGTCACTAAAGTAATGGACATTCTCATAAAACTTTACAATGAGAGGAAGATCAAACCAGTGGTTGATTCACTGTGGGCACTGGAAGAGGTAGGGCCTTATCTTTTTCCTTCTCTGATATGCTTGTTTTGGTTTGTTTTTCAAACAATGCATCTTAAACAAATAAAATACAATATTGTCTTTCCATCTGCATTCCTCAAATGACTTAATGGGAGTGCTAGGATTTTATAAGCTTGCATTTCTAAAATATAACTCCTTTAGGATAGAGATGAGAAAAGCAAGGAGTCCATTTCCTCATTCCATGTTCTTGTGTCTTAATTATTAGCATATCCAGTGAAATATGTTGTTGATCTGAGTTTTGGCAGCTTCTGATTCAATGTAGCTTGTTGAAGCATTGGCGCTGTTCTTATTAAAAAATCTTGAATGCTTTCCAGTCACGTATACTTTGCTCTCGGTTACATCATACTATGGATTTTCTAGCTTACTGTCTCAAAAGGTTTACAGGGAATACTTGCAGGACATGGCAGCCTTCTCCCAGAGCACTGAGCAGCTACTAAATGTTCCAGGCAGCCCTGCTGGTTAAAGGTGCAAAGCTTTGTCTGGCACAGAGTTTCCCAACATGCACAACTTCAATATATATCAACTTTAATTCCCAGAGTACTCAGCAACAGCCATGATGGCTAGAGAAGCCTTGGAGTTGGTTCACACATCTGACATTTGCCCAGGTTGGGAAACACTAGTCTAGCACACCTGGAGGACATCAGACAGGCATGAGGGAAAAACAGATAGGAAGAAAGGCCCAAGGACAATACTTCAGAGAGACAAGGACTCAGGCTGGATGGGTTAAAAAAAAAAAAAAAAAGATGGATTTAAGTACTTAGCTAAAAAAAAAAAGGTAGTATCTTGAGGGGAGTTAAAGAGATGAGAAGGGACATCTAAGCATGTTTTGCTTCATTGTGCCCCATAATGAGAATAATCTGAAAAATATATTAAAATAGGATTTATTAGAATAAGCCCTTCATGCAAATGTACATGGATTTTAGTGTAGGCTTTTAAAAATGTAAGAAGACCTAGAAATGGAACAAAACAAGGTTGAGAAATAAGAAATGGAGTGAAACCAAAAATTGGTAGATTTGTCCTTTCCAATTAGCAGGCAGGGCTAGAAGTTCCTACACTCATATATGTAAATGGTAGCATGCTATCTTATAAAATAACATTCTTTCATTTGTTTGGTAACACTTCATACCATTTGGCAGTAATCTTTCCTATCACTCTGACATTAGCTTGAGAAGTACATAAATACAGTCTGTTCAAGACTATCGTTTAGCTCATTCATCAAGCCTACTCACTGTCATCTGGTGGGGAAATGAAAAAAACACATTAAACCTTATAATTATCCTTGTCCTTTCCTTTCCTCTCTAAGATATACACTTATTTTTCAATTATCAGTCTGAGGTTTTTCCTGAGTTGCCATATTAAGGGTGGTATTGTCATTCATCTTTGGAATCCAGAGTCTCAGAGGTTACGTAGCAAAAAAATAAATAAATAAAATTAAAGCCATCAAGGCTATATGGGCAGGATGTATCCATGCTTGGCATAAATACAGACAAGGACACACAGAAAGGTAGAAACTTCTCTTTTCTTCCCAGTGACTAAAATAAAGTATTTTTGCCTGCTATTATAAAGACAGCGTTCATGTTGTACCTCAAAGCAGCAGGAGGCATGATGCAATCTGCAATGCAGGATGGACAAAATGCAGTTTTCAATCCAAATTTCAGAGCATCAATGCAGAGAAGTCTCACAAAATACTCCTAGTGAAGAAGATTCAAGTAGTTGGGAAAAGGCATTGAAAGAGATGAACTTTCAGGACCCTGGACAGGTAATTAGGAGCTGAACACTTGGGCCCAGCAAGTTTCTGCTCCAACTGAGGCCATACAAATGTCTGCAGTCTTCTACAGTATGTTACTTCAAGGTTCTACCCACTATCTCCAGCTGAAGAGTAGAGACATTCTCAGGGGTTTTGTCTTAGATTCCCAGATGGTACTGCTAAGCATGAAGCTTTCTGATGAGGGAGTTTCTAGTTTATCTGGAAGCCAGTCCTGGAAGTGAAAGGTCTGTAGTCTTCATTTAGGGACCTTGAGTCTACACTTTCATCACCGGTTGCTCTCTCTGCCCTGTCTGTGTCAACATTCTGGTTTAGTAGGATATTATGACTGTTCTGTTGCCAGGTGTTTTTGTTGAGAACTGACTACGTGAATAAATATCACAGGTGTCCATGTGAAATAAAACCTAATAACTATATCCATTTATATTAGTTATGGATGGGTGGGTATTAACTCAATACGTTGGTTGCTTTATTATGGTAAAGTTCACATTGTCAAACTAAATGTTAAAAATAGAAGAGTGATTTTGTTAATTGGAACTTTCTCCCCTAAGGTCTGCCCCTTTCTGCAGCTAAACTAATGAAATGTGCTGTACATTCATGCTTGATATTTCCATGACAACATATTCTTTGTCATGCAAATCAATCTATTAATGGGAAAAAGGCCAAGGAGAGTGGTGTACTGGCATTCCACTTTGTCATTTGCCTTGCAATATGTAATAATCTTCCTGTTCTGGTTTCTCTATTAAATAAACATCAGATGTTCAAAGTCTATTAATATATTTAGATGATGGATCAGTGCTATCCTTATTTTCTTCCAGCACAGCACTGGTTCCTGTAATCAAGTTAACTGCCTTCAGAAGAGATCAAAGTTAGTAGAAAACTGAGGTTTGAATGGGCCTACCAATTTACCATTACTGTTTTTGACAAACTTTGGCAAGATAAGGGAAGAGTTAAAGTAAGAAAAAAACTGTAAGCCTGGAACCAAACCAATAAGAATTCATCTTTGAAGATGAATGTAAGGAACAAACTGTTAGTTAGATACTAAAAATGATAGAGGTTGTCTCAGTTTACTCTGCTTGAAATTAACTATAATGAGGTTTAGTTCTAAATAAATGAAAATAGACTTGGAGAGAGATGGGATCCATCTACACCATCTGGCAGACACCATATTTCTAAATGTCCATAGCCATAGACCAATTCTAAATGATTACAATTAGATTTGAGAACAAAATACTTTGAGGAAAGACAGATGTAAGTCAGAGTCCTAGTACTCACTCTCAAATTGGGAAGAATAATTGGATTCTCTGTTACTTTTATTACAATGTATTTGTGTCTTCAGCTCAGTATCATAGAAACAACCACATATCAAAAGCTGTCCTGGACAGGGAAAGCTTTAGTATGCATTGAAAGGCCATTAGTGAGCAAGTGAAATTGTTTTCCCACAGAGGAAGCCCAGAACCTAGGAATGCCATTGGGAGGGCCGTTTTTCATACCAGTTAAGTATAATTCATAATTGCTAGGGGCAAGCTCTAAAGTAGCAGACAATCCTTCAAATATCCAAGTCTCAAAGCAAGAAGGACTTACAACAATGCAGTACTGAAGTCTACCCTCCTATTTCCTGACTATTTTCCTTTTCCCTTTCAGGCTGCTTCAGAATTTCTGTAGAATTTATTTCAGTTCTTGAGCTTTGATTGAGAAGCTGCTTCTGTTGCCATTGTTACTGCTTCCTTTTACAGATCTCTCCATTACTTCGCAGCCCCCCTAGTTGCCTATATTCCCTAATCTGAAATAGCCCCAGGGAGCAGGTCCTTAGGATATCTTCCTGAAGATAAATTGAACCCTCTGAAGCCAAGGAAGCTGCAGAGTGATGGAGAAATGATGGTGTATGCTGATATTTTCAAAGAGATGTGCTATCCATGTAAAACAGATTGAACCCCCACTCCCTCAATCAATGAGTATTTGGAATTCAAATATGTATGGGCTACATGATTGAATTCTACATGTGAGTCCCCATAATTCCCTCTCTAAATGTAATATATTATGTAAATATATAAAGTAATATCTAAATATAATATATAAAGCCACTGCAGATGTAATATATTCCCCCTGAGCGTTATGATATGGAAGATCAGAGTATAATATAAATCTTTATGGATGATTCAGAGATTACACCTGGTCCAAAATGCCATTGCCAAGATACTATTAGGGACAGTTATAAAGGAACATATAATTCTGTTCATGAAAGAGCAACCATGAGTTCCAGGCCAAATTTACTGTGCTGCTGTTGACCTAGAGGCCTCTAACTTGCAGGGGCAGATATATGAACATTTCAACTTGCCCATGTCCTTACACATGAGAGGGAAGTGGGAGACCAGTCTGATAGTCCCACTATTCACAATTAGAAATGATGAGATCTTCACTCTGGTGGAAGACTTCTAGTGCAGACAGTCCTCTACTTATGAACTTTTGAATGATGAACTTTCACTGATATGAACAAACCTGTCCACAACTCCAACCTAGAAGGTCCCAAAAGGCAGGAAATGATTTCTTTACAGCCCCAAATACAATATGTATGCTTGGCAGCACCATCATGTATTGGGAGGCTGAGCATTTTATCCTTGGTTGGACTTATGAACAAAATGGACTTACAAACAGCCTCTTGAAATGTAACTTGTTTGTAAGTAGAGGACAGTCTGTAATTGAAGTTTTAGAGTGATCTGTAAAGGTAAACTCATCTATAATGTATTGCTTTTAACAACAGAGGTATTCTCCCCCCCCCCCCTTTACTTCTGACTGTTCTTTTTTCTCTTTGCTTTTCTTTTCTTCTTTCAAAGTAAATCCATTGAGGGAAGGGAGGAATTGTTGCTGCAGATGCAACTCACCTTAAATCAGGGTTTCTACCCACTGGTGAGTTGCAACTCATCAACAGTAGACCAGTGGTCATAAGCTGATATAAACTATGGTGGGAACTGGATATTTGCATGTATATACACTGGTGTAAAACAGATTTAACCCCCACTCCCTCAATCAACTCCAATGATCAGGGGACCCTTGGTGTTGTTGGAAGTAAGCTTCAATTTATTCTCATACTGAGTCCAATATCACACTTCCGGGCACCACTACAGCCTCTCTGGTACAAGGTGGAAAAATGAGATAGAAGGGGATGTCATCCACCAATGACATAAATATCTAGAAGAACTTGGTGATGGTTTAATGCAGCTGCTGTTCAGTGGTGACTGAAACTTTATAGGACGAAAGAACAATTGCCAAAGTCTTCAAGAAGTTATCCAGGAAGAGATTACCAATCCAGAAAGAATGATTGCTATAACGATACTGTGCCTCCAGATCTCATTCTGGCAAGTTGGTCCAGAAGCACAGAGCAGTCTTTGGTATTACTGGTAACCTCAGAGAATAAAAAGCTTTGTTTGTGTCCAAGCTATGGACACAACAGATATGGAGCCATAGCTATGAGAGTGAAAAATGTGTCTGAAATTTCAGGCTCTAAGAATACTTTACAAGCTTTCAGTCTTGCAAGCCAGATTCCATAAAACAGCAGTGCAGTTATGATTCTGCCCATTTTGTAGAGTCAAGAATTAACCTTGTATTGGGTGAGCCACTTCCACTGAACATGGGGCTGGAGCAAGGTTGTTTGTTGCATTATAACTGGATAGCTACATCACAGAGCTGAATTAGAGTTTGAGGTTTTGTAAACTTGAATGAAGTACTTGGCAACATTTCTAAGAGGTGCTTACAGGGGCTCCTAAACAGGGCAGCAGGAACCCCTTTGCACTGACATTAATGAATTCCTGCCTCTGTGCAAACTCTTCACGTCAGCAGCGGAATGACTATTGAAAAGAGAAAGGACTATTAAATAGATTACTTGAGACAAATCTTCAAGGCAGCAAGACTTGATTCTTCTCGTAGTGCCACTGTCTCAAATGAGCTAAGTGGATGTTGAAGGACTTGCAGTTAAACCCTAATGCATACGCCATACCACACCAGTATCTTGGAGCAGCCTTTAACAGTGTTCTAGCACTTGAAATTCTGGACTGGCCCTATTAATAGGAGACCTTATTCCTCTGCAAATCATCACCATGATCACATCATCACCTGAATAAAGGTCCATACATATTGGCGGATATCCACGTGCACTCTCACTGAGCCTCAAGAGACAGTAGCTATAATGTTTAACTGGTCATGACATCAGACTAATATAGGTAACTAATAAGTGGTCCTGAGAACTCTTGTAGCTTATTTTGAATAATTATTTCTTGAAGCATAACATGATTAGCGTAACTGTCGTGCTAATTAATGGTAGAATAATTTCTCCTTTCTTGTCACTCTAATTCCACCATTATCACCATGAGTGCACATTTTAATCTCCACTAGAATTTAACACATTATGATCAGTATTGGCTCTTTTGTTCTTACCAGCGGAACTGTGTGCAAAAGGTGGAATTTAATTTCATTGCTTGATATTCACTTACAAAATGGCATTCCATATTTGGAAACTGAATCCCTGGTGGTTTTAATCAAACAGCAAGGGCATTTTAGATGGTGCTCCAATTTAAAAAGCTACTGTTCATTTTTTAACAGTTGAACAGGAAAGCTGGTGTCATCTATTTTGCAGTCAGGCTGTTTGTAACCCAGGTAGGCCTCCACAGATGCCTTAAAGCTCTATCACTTTACTGCTCTAGAGAACACCCTGAAATAAATTAATTCAAAACAAAATCCTGGTACTCTCTAGGAAATGCTTTAAGGCCCTAGTCAGAGGGATGATCAATGGCAAATTCATCAAGCAGATAAAACCCTTTAAATATCTAGGTCTCTATTTTCTACCTGTTGGTCTACTCAAGAGAGCTTCCAGGAAAACCCCCAAACCATCCTTTGCAATTACTAAATTTGCCGGTCAGTTTGGTAACAATTATGTCCCAGCAGCTATTAAACTAGTTAAAGCTAAATTTCTGGTGTCAATGCCATATTGCTCAGTTGTGTCTTATGAGGAGTCTTCTGATTTAGAAGTGATCCAATCACAATTCTTGAAAATCTTACTATGAGTTCCTTATTCAACTGCCAATGCCCTAACATGTCTAGAATTAGGCTGCATTTCCCTTGAGACCCAATTAAGACTCTGTCATCTTAGATTCTGGCTGAAGCAAATCTACCGGGGAACTTCCTTAATTCATCTCACTTGCTGGTTAAGTTCTCTTCCAACCTAAGAAGGCAAATTAATGACGATTTGGCATATTGCAATCTTACCCTGTCAGCACTACCTGCTTTGGGACTTGAGGAAACCAAACCTTGGCTGAATTAAAGCA
This sequence comes from Liasis olivaceus, assembly GCA_030867105.1. Lineage (NCBI taxonomy): Eukaryota > Metazoa > Chordata > Lepidosauria > Squamata > Pythonidae > Liasis > Liasis olivaceus. The sequence continues at coordinate 16,369,196 of CM061359.1, forward strand.
GAGGATTTGGGATCCAGATATTCAAAAGGACAGAGCCAGAGTTTCCCATCTCTTTTATAGCACAATCACTTCCCCTCCTTGGTCTGTCCCTAGATATTTCTATAACATTTAATATGCTCCACATGAGAGCCTATTTACTTTGGCTCGAATTGAGGCACTATTGATTAGGGCAACAACTGGTAGGTATATAAGCCTCCCACGTAAAAGCAGAACTTATTTCTGTTCAGACTCAGAGGTGGAATCTGTCTCACGTGTGCTATTAAAATGTCCGTTGTACACCCAATGGCAATCAAGTTTAATACAGTACTCCCAATTGTTAATAACTCTAATTGCCATCATGACCAGGAGGCTGTTACCCTTCTCTGGGTGACCACTCTGCAGAAACCTCTAAGGAGGCTACAAAATTCTTATCAACCACTATAGTTGTTAGAAACTGTCTGGTTCCTTCTTCACACTGTTAACTGTTGGCTGCTAGTTGTTTTAGGATTTTCTTGCCATTTTAAAATTTCCTTTTTATAGTTATTGTGCTGAGGACTGACTTGTTTCGTTACTGTGTGGTTTAAAAAATTATAAGAATAAACTCCAGCACTTCTCTGCCTAAAGCTTGACTCTACATGATAAAACAACACTGTTAATATTTTGGAACGGTGAGCCCAACATTTTGGAATTCAAATATGTATGGGCTGCATGATTGAATTCTACATGATTCCCCATAACTCCCTCTCCGAGCAGCTCTAAATGTAATATATTCCCCCTGAGTGTTATGACATGGAAGATCAAAATATAATATAAACCTTTATGGATGATTCAGAGATTACACCTGGTCCAAAATGCCATTGCCAAGATACTAATAGGGACAGTTATAAAGGAACATATAATTCTGTTCATGAAAGAGCAACCATGAGTTCCAGGCCATATTTACTGTGCTGCTGTTGACCTAGAGGCCTCTAACTTGCAGGGGCAGATATATGAACATTTCAACTTGCCCATGTCCTTACACATGAGAGGGAAGTGGGAGACCAGTCTGATAGTCCCACTATTCACAATTAGAAATGATGAGATCTTCACTCTGGTGGAAGACTTCTAGTGCAGACAGTCCTCTACTTACGAACTTTTGAATGATGAACTTTCACTGATATGAACAAACAAAAAGGACTTACTAACAGCCTCTTGGAACGTAAACTGTTTGTAAGTAGAGGACAGTCTGAATTGAAGTTTTAGAGTCATCTGTAAAGGTAGACTCATCTATAATGTATTGGTTTTAAAAACAGAGGGGTTTTTTTTCCCCTTTTCTTTTTTCTCTTTGCTTTTCTTTCCTTCTTTCAAAGGAAATCCATGGGGGGCACGGAGGAATTGTTGCTGTAGATGCAACTCACCTTAAATCAGGGTTTTTACCCACTAGTGAATTGTAACTCATCAATGGTAGATCAATGGTCATAAACTGATATAAACTATGGTGGGAACTGGTTGTTTGCATGTATATGTACTAATGGGAAGTTTTGAGAATATACACTTCTTTGCAAGGTCCTGGCTCTTATTTTTAATCGCTAAGAATGGGCCAGAAAACCAAAAGCCTTTTCCAAAGTGGATCAAAACTTTGGCTCAAAACTTTCAGGAATAGAAAGACAAGTGTTAGTGCAGTTTTGCAATTTCATGCGCAAAACATTAGAGAGGAATAAATTATATCTTTTAAAAGGTTTTTTTTTTCCTGCCAGGGAGAAGACTCCTTTGGCTTTGCCTAATTTTCTTTCTCCATTTCTTTTTTCCTTCACTGTCTTGCCAGTTCTCTCTTCTGCTCTTGAGTTTGCTGCACCAGCAGCAAGACCTTTTGTCTTTTAAAAACATTTTACGCTGTGGATCTCTAGGCACTTATGGTTTATTTATTGTAAATTTCAGACTAATATGACTCTCATCTAGGCAGAGAAATGCAACTACCAATAAAGTAGGAAAACATTACATATACCCAACTGGCATCTGAACTGTGTTGCCTGACCATTGGCTCAATGTGTAGAGAGTAAGCAAGGTGACTTGGATGGAGATATGCAGGGACCCTTACCTAGGCAAAAGGGTTGAAACATTTTTTTAATGTTTCAGAAGCATTCAGAAGCAGATTGCATTCAAAACAGCTCAGGCAGATGCCTCTTTAATTCACTGGAGTATAAGGTAGGTAGGTAAACCTTTATTGCAGTCTTTGACCAACATCTGTTCAGATACATACATAAAATATGCATTTAAAAATGGCAGTTAAAAGAAGTTAAATGAGTCAGAGAGGAAGAAGGAGAGGGGAGGGGAGGGGAGGGGAGGGGAAAATTGTAAAGGTATCAAAGAAATGCAGTTTTATTGGACAATATTTGTTGCCTCCTTCTTGTAGCAGCAAGGCAAAATTTGGCTACATTATGGGTGGTGATGGATTTATGGTCTGCTAAAAGATAGGAGACTTAACATTGGTCATCTCTCCATGGGAATTCCTTTATGAGTGGCTGGATTAATACCTCATGCAGGTTCAAATAGAAATTTCAACAGGATACGCTGAATCCATGGGACATCCCTGGGGCAAAGTCAGTTGTGGAAGGGATTTTTTGTGTATTTACCATCAATAACTGCTGAAGGGCATGTGTTGAATCTAACCAGAGCAAATCTGTATAAAGTGTATAAGGAGGTGGAAGAGGTACAGCACAATCTGACTTGCAAGATTCTGTTATTATAGGCAATCTCAATAACGGTAGTTTTAGCCTTTCTGTGGAACTGATTTCCTAGTGTGGTCTACCTAGTGGTCAACTGTCATCTTCACAACATCATTTCTACATCCTTGATATATAAGTTAATATGGCTTCAGTTCATAACACAGGAATTGATATGAGGATTATCTACGGATGCTATGGAATACTTCCTCAGGCAAAATGATTTGAGATCAGGGAGGAACAGAAAAGTTCAAAACTTCGATTGTCTGTTTGGACTACTGTTTGGACTACTGAAGCTGTTTTAGGCTGCTTTTCATGTTTTGCCTTTCTCTTCATTTCTGTTTCATCCGGTGTGATGAATTGATCTGGGGAATTTTAATGTTTTCACACACTTTTTTGTTGTTTATGTTGATTGTAACAGTGATACATCCTGCTATTTATTGGTTGTTGCTTTATTTACAGTTATTTAGATCCTGTCATTCAGGATAACAATCTCTCCAAACAATTTAGAAATGAAACAAGCTATTATAAACATACAGGCATACATCTATGCATATAAACAAAATGGCAGTCCTTTGGGTCATGGGGAGAGAAGCAATACAGTTGAGCAGGTTTCTGAAGTGGTCGTCATCCACCCTTCCTCCCTCTCTTCTCAAGGAACTTACGGCTTCTGGATGTTTGTATAAAGGATCCAGTAATTATATATACATGCACAGGAAGTTTTGGTTTCCATTAATATCACATGCACAGTGGACAGAATGGAGCTGGAAGGAGACTAATCAGATCTTAGTGGCTGTGTCCACCCAGCAAACTTATTTATTTTATTACTGATTTTAATCCAATCTAATGGGTTCAGATAATACACTGAACCACAGACTAATCAAGTAAGTTTGATTTGTACAACCTAGGAAGCCACAAACAATGGACTAAGATTAAAACTAACCAAGCTTAGTCTGTTGAGTGACTGCAGCTCCTAGATTTTTTAGTAGCCTACTTAAGTACATTGTGTGAACATAGCCAGTGAATACTTAGAAGTTACTGTGACAGCACTGAGTGCTTGCTGTCTGTGGGTTAATGCCAGCACCTGGCTGAGCATCAAAACAGAAAACCAGACAGATGCTTTATCAGTTTGGACAAAATCTGGATGAGCTTACCTGCGCCACTGGCGTTACCAAAGTAACCCTGATGCTAAAAGCTTGTAATTTTAGGCCACATGACCTGTAACCATGGAGACCTTATCCCCATAATTTGCAACGACGACGTGTTTTAGTTGCTTGTTCCTTAGCAGCACTGGGGTAAAGCAGACAGGGAGAAAAATGAGAGACCAAAAGTGTCTCATTTAACTGTGCTCTCACCAGTGTTGACTACAAAGATTTAAATATGTCCTTCAGAAATACCCCAGTAATGTTATTATTAAAGGCTACCTACAGCATATCCAAATCAGTGGGATATTTTCCATATTAACAGGGTCAACATCTGAGATTAAGGAGCATTGCCTACTAATAGCTGACTGCTGTCTCTATAATAAACTCAGACTCCCAAGCATTTTACCATGGAATGTGTGAAATACCTATGAGAAATGTGGCTAATCTTACATCAGCCTTCCATTCCAGGCAGGCAGGCAGGCAGGCAGGAAGAGAGAGAGAGAGAGAGAGAGATACCATCTCACCCCTATGGGTGGTGCGCGTCTTCCTCAATCTTGGGTCCTCTACCAGAGGCCTGGCAGTTTGAGGGTTCTGCGCAGGATCTGAGCTGTTCCTAGCACTGCACTCTTCTGGACAGAATGCTCTGATGGTTCCTGGGATCTGTTGGAGCCACTCTCCCAGCTTAGGAGTCATAGCCCCAAGTGCTCCTACCACCACTGGGACCACTTTGGCCTTTACTTTCCACATCTTCTCTAGTTCCTCCTTCAGGACCTGGTACTTCTCCAGCTTCTCATACTCCTTCTTCCTGATATATGAATATTGAGTTATTGTCACTTAGCACCACTACAGTTATCACCACCACTGTTTTCTGGTCCTTGCTACTACCACAATGTCTGGTTGTTTGGTCAGTACCTGCCTGTCCATCTGGATCTGGAAGTCCCACAGGATCTTAGCCCTGTTATTCTCCACAACATTCTGTGGAATATCCCATCTGGACTTGGGAGGGTGTAGCCCATACACTGTGCAGATGTTCCTGTACACAATGCCGGCTACTTGGTTGTGCTGTTCAGTCAATGCTGTGCCTGCCTGCATCTTACACTCTGCCACTGTGTGTTGGACTGTCTCTGAGGCCTCTTTGCACAGTCTGCACCTTGGGTCCTGTATATATATGAATGTTGATTATAATAGTAAAATCTAATACAAGCTAAACTTCAAGAAATAAAAAAAGAATAGGAGAGACAGAAGAAGTAAAAAGTGAAAGGAAGAAAAAAGAGAGAAGAAAGAGAAAAGTAAAAATATGATAAAGAGAAAAGAAATATATAAAGAAGTGGTTTCCAACCTTCATCAGAAGTATAAACAAATTTAGTAACTCTTCACTTTCTCCAAAGTCATAGATATCTCTTCATCCCATATCCCATCCCTTATTTATAAGCAAATCCATAAAACATCATCTTTTCAATCCTGGTGTCAGCAGAAAGTCCATAAAGAGTAGCCAGAAGTAACAACATATCTTATTTTAACCTTGATCAAGTAAACCAACTTTATATTCTTTCCTTTTACTTCTAAGTCTTAATCTTTAGTTCATTCACCATTTCAGACATTCTTCAAAAAATGTGGGATTGGACCTCCCAGAATTATCAAGAAATTGATTACCTGGTTGTAAAAGGATGTCTTACAGAAACTCCTTTGCTTTCCTTGTCTTAACATCATATGTTTCCATTGTGTATCTGGCTGTTATTATAGTATGTGTGTGTGTTGACATAAATTTAGATTATGTGTGTATCAGGTTAAAGATAGAATTAATTAATTGGTAAAGTTAGGACAGAGGTCATATTAACATATCTTAATCAATCAAAAATTGGATGGCTGGTCACTAGATGTTTACTGTCTATTTAACATTTTACAGAACTTCCTGTTAGTTTACAAAGTCAAACCTTTTGTGCATTCGATCCAACTTAACCAGTTTGGTGGCATGTAGGCTTGGAGGATCTATTTATTTTTTACCCAAGCCCTGCAGTTCACTGGTGGAGATCAGGTACAAAATTCTGATTTAGCCTTGAAGCCAAATTGAAAATAATGGTATCAAGGCAACTTATGGATTCAGGATGGGCAACAGGTAGCCCTCTAGCTGTTGCTGAAATGGAATCTCTGTTAATCTCTGTTAATCATGACAGCAGGCCCAATGGTTACATGTGGTGAGACTTGCCATACAGCAAGTTCTAGGGGCTCTGTAGTGACCATTTCTGTGATAGGCTATTGAATGAGATCTATTGCAACATGATCCAAAGATCTTCCCTTCTGTCTAAAGGTGTTTCACATTTGCAAAGAAAGGGCTAAGGGTCAAGAGGGGGGTGTTTCTGAGCCTCTGCAAGGATAAAGATTCCAATTGTACCCCTTAAAACCTCACAATCCCCTCCCCCCCCAAAAAAACATTTGGGCATCATGATATCACCAGATTTTTAGTCACAAGAAAATCCTCCTCTTCTGCTTTAGAGAATAATGAAAACATGTTTTATTCTGCCAGGTGTTAAATGGTTGGCTTTGTTTGTGTTCAGCTCAGCATGTTATGAGAACTCAGACGCTGTGATCCGTAGATCATGGATTATGTCCAACTGTGTTGAATGAACCCAACCATTGTCTTTCAATTTTATCTAGTGATGGCTTTGCTCTTCGGTTTATTTCAGCATTTGAAAAATGCAAAATAAAGTCACGCTGTACTCCTGGTAACCACTTGGCCATTGCTGTTTTTGGAACCAATATAATTTGTTATTGACTTAACCCAAGATGATAGGTTGTATTTCTCGTCTTGCATACAGCCATGAGATTTCCTGGACCATCCAAGTACCAACTGAGTCTATTCCTGCTTAGCTTTTTGAGAATAACAGAAGTGAGCTAGTGCTGCCATCAGCTTGGCTGTTACATTTTATTGCTATTTGTTATATTATTAATAATGCAAATACATTAATTTATGTGATTGTTGTAATCTGCTGTGGGGAGTGGGGCTGTTTGCAGCCAAAAGTCAGCATTAAAATGTTGTACAAAACAAGTAAATAATTCTTTGAGGAGTTCTTGTGAGGCAAAATGAGGAGCAAAGAAAACGTTATATTCTCCTCTGGGAGAAAAAGAAGGATTGAAACACAATAAATATTACCCATTCTTATATTAGGCTCTGATCATCCAAGTAGTAGGATGAATCTGCACATTCAAAATAATTGGTCATCATGCAGCTGTCCCTCAGGAATGATGTAATTCTGTGTAATGGAAGTTTCTAGAATTTAGCAAAGAAAAAATCATTGTGTCCTTATTTCCATCAAAACAGGATACTGTTGCGGATCAGCCTTTCCATGGCTGGTTAGACGCATGTAATGTATGGAAAACACCAGCATAGGAAAGGCAGTTCTAAATTTTGCAGAAGGGTAGAACTTATCACTGGAATGGATGTCAAGTCTGATTTAGTTACAGAAATTTAAGCACACCCAATATTGAATTGGAGTGGGTCCTAATGACCAGTTGCAACATTATATGATTGTCTAGAGTGTTAACATGAATGGAAAGCTACTTTCTTCCCCTCCATGTGCAATAACTGTGGCAACAATTCATTTTTAGGATAGGGTTATGCTTCCTACTAGATTTGGCTGCAGCTGTCATGACAGATTCCTCTAGAGACAGGAACTAGACATGAATCTGGAGATGTATGAATGGGCTTGTTTTGTTTACTTTTTGGCAAAAGCAGCCATAGAGGGAGGGAGCAGAATTGTACTCTCCCATAGCATTTTTTTCCTTCCTGTTCTTTTTTCTATTTAAAAAAAAAAAAGTACAACAGCAGGTACCAGTATGTTTTCTCCTCTGCATCAAATACCATTTGAGAACGATTTGAATGGAATGCTTCTGAAAAAGATTAACCTTCTTGCAATGGGGGTATGATTAACTTACCCAAGTTTGCTTTTACTAGAAGAGAAAGGCTGTCTTCACATGTTGGATGAAGCTATGATGTAGTTTAATTCTGGATTGTTGTATAAGCCAAGAAATTGTGGTTTTTAAACCATGGTTTCACCACCTCTGACCTAACAACAAACAAACAAGCTAAATGAGAGGATTTGCACCTGATGAAGGACAGTATCCCAAAATGTGCTGTGGAGGTTAGAAGGAAAGATGCCGTCTTCCTTGGAGAATTCTGTGGGATTTCTTTGAGGGTTCTCTCCTTGTCCTTAGCTGTTGCCCCCATGATAGTTTGGTTCCCTGGATTTGATTTTGCCTGGATGTAGCATTTCAACTTCTCATTCATTCTACTCCAAGAATCATTCCATTTAAACTTCGGTGGAGTCCTTGGGGATCTCTGAGCTTGGTTCTTTTCTTGCAAATGTTTCATTACCCAGCTACGTAACATCTTCAGTGCTAAAACAGGATAAGGTTTGCTCTCTGTTTATATACTGTGGCATGCTTTGCCAGTGCTGGTGGGGTTGGGGGTTTTGTTTTGCTCCTCTGGTAGTTCCTTGATTAGAGTACTGTTTATTGCTTAATTGTGTGTCTGGTGGTAATCTCTGCTTATCTGGGTGATGATTGCTGGTGAGGAGATGTTCTGTGGTCTTTTGTCTCTTTTGAATAGTATGTAGATGCTGTTTATCTCTATGTGTCTATTAATTGCTGCCTTGTCTGAATACCAAGGTTCCAAGAATTCCCTTGCATTTTTGGATTTAGCTTTCTCTAAACTTTTAAACTTCATATTTCCTATTTGTCTCTTGAACTCAAGGTGCCTTCATAAAATATGCTTAACCAGGTTATGAATTAACCCATTTTCTGGAGCCACTGAGCCACAGTTTAGTCAATTTAGTATGTACAGTAGACCTGGTTAAGCCTGTTATGGAAGCACAACTGCCAAATGACTTAGCACATATGCGACCCATCTTACCTCACAGGCCTTGTCCTGATTGGCAAAGGAATAAATTTGTAATGTGGGCATAACTATATAGTATCACGTATTTGGGAAAACACACATAACCTGAGAATATGTTTTATAACTACATGGGCAGTACAAGGGAGCATTACTTAAAATGACCTTCATGTTCCTTGATTGATGTCACTTTGTAACACACCACACGAGGCCATAATTTGTTTAAGAATGGGTGAATAAGCAACAGTGGTTGAATTTTCTCACTGTGCTAAGCTGTAAACCATGTTTCACAAACATGGGGTCATGCAACTTGCTGCTTCGAACCTAAACAAACTACAGGAGGGAACCCAGCCAGAATGGTTTCAAAACCATCTTATTTGGTATATAATGTTGTGTCACCGAATAAATTGTGTTTTATTCAATAAATCTTGATTAATCACTTAATTGTACTGTGACTACAGCTATAATGTGTATAGAAGCCTTCATAATCTCTTTCCTCTTTTCCTTCATCCATATTAAGGGCATATATTGACCACAGAAAGCACAAGTAATTCCTCTTTTCCATAATGTGGCATTTAAGTAGGTCCTGAGGCACAGCTATATTTTCAAAGTAACAAATGATATATAGCATGATTTTTTCTCTCTCTCGACTGTGTAGAAGCAATTGAAACATTTGTTCTCTGTAGACTTAGGGGCTTGTAAAATTGTTGCAGTTAGCTGCTAATCATTCTATACCTTTAGAGAACTTTCAAATTAAAGCAAGGATTAGAAACCACTGAAGGTCACAGTGTTCTTGAATTCAGCTGAACAATAAAGTGGCTGAGTGCTTTAGGGAAGACAAAGGGTTGGATGTCAGTTCCCATTGATCAAAGCTGACCAGCAAATGAATTAAGCTGGGAACCATTCAGTAACATCAGGAGCATCACAGGTTAAATAGATGGCTGGCATCGTGAGGGCTGGCATGAAGTCAGTCCCAAATTGTTGAACAAAGCATACATTGTAACTGTTAAACTACAGCATTTTGGGCTCACATTTCACTTGCACAAGGGAGATGCAGGTTCAAATCCTCAGTAGATCTCAGATTGAGTGATGCATTCCCAGCCCGACCCACCTTACAGGGGGTTGTGGGAATGATATGAGAGAAACTCTCCCTTCCCTTGAGCTCCCAGGAGAAAGGAAGATAGAAATATAATGATAGATAGGGGGATAGTTACCAAACATGCAACATTATAATTTAGGGCAGTGTGTGAATCCAGCTATGTCTTCTTCTTGTGGCCTACACTAAAATGGTCCTTCTGCCTTGTTATTCTTTATGGGTTTTCTTTTTCATTTTTTCATTTTCATTTCTTGAATGTGTACCTCATCCAGTGCTATCAACTATGTCATGTTATATAATAATCAGGTTTTATTACATTAATGTATTGCTTTCTGTTTTTGCCGTTATATTACTTACTGTATTTTATTATATATACTGTACACTGCCTAGTCTCTCTGTGGATGGAGGTAATGTATAAATGTAACATTTATCTCTGTGATTATAGCAATTTGTTACCAAAATCCATATTTTGTGAAAGAAGGCTGCAGTTGTAAGGCCCATGGAACAGAAAAGCAGCCCCACTGATCATAAAATCATAGCACTGAATGAAAACCCAGATATCATATCATCCAAAGTGGTGCTCAGTGCAGTATCTACTCATGCCATGATCCTTCCAAGAAGATAGAAATGGGATTGCTCATGACACTTCCCTTGTTTTCATCAGGGATGGTCAACAGAGTGCTCTTCAGATGCTTTTATTATATTATTATATTTACCTGAAATCACATGGTATAGGGAGCCATGGAGATGATCTTGGAAAAGGTATCCAGAAGCCATTAGGACAACGTTTCTCGACCTTAGGAACTGGCTGGTGAATTCTGGGAGTTGAAGTCCCTATGTCTTAAAGTTGCTAAGGTTGAGAAACACTGCATTAGGACAACAGGTGCAGAAGAAGCATGGGCTAAGCCCAGGGAGGTAGGAAAGTATTAGAAAAAGACTTAGACTGGATCCTCTCTGATCCCCAGGTGTGAAAGAGGTAGGTCAGGGAAAACACAAGCAGTTTGTGTTACTGTAGCCTCTCTCAATGAAGTTTTATTTGAATCTTCCTGTAGAGGCAGTTTCCTGATCTGGTGTATCTTGTAGGGCTGACACATGGACAATCCTCAGGGACTCTAAGAGCTTTAGTTCAAACCTTCTGAAGACATTGTGTTCCTAGTTCTGCCAGATGCATTTACACCAAAAGAAAACTCCAAGGATATACTTCTAGAAAACAGGCTTTAGACAGCAGCCTTTCTAGTGATACGATGTTCTGGTAATATGATATTCTCCTTTCTTGTGACATTTGATTAATTCCATGATGTGATTTCTTCGTCATAGACTAAAAGTCAACGCAAGCATATTTTCTTTACATACATACCCTAGGAAACATACTAGTGTTCAAATACCAGTTGTAGAGGTTCCCCCTCCCCCCCCCTTTTTTTTTGTTTGGTTTACTTTGTTTTTGCACCACAAAGAGGATTAAAACTTAAGTTCTGTTGTTATAGGTGAAGGAAGCAATGCAAAGAATCCATGACAGAGGCAATATAGGAAAATTAATTCTGGATGTGGAAAAGACGCCTACTCCTTTGGTAAGTTAAAAGAAGGTTTCAAATTCAACATGGATCAAGAGATGGATATTGAAGAAACATTCTCTCCCATCATTAGCCCATATACAATTCTGAAATTAAGGAAAAAGAAAATTAATTTTGCTAATATGATCTTCCTGGCAAAATTTGAAGAATATATTATTTTAATCTCTGTGATGTTCCAATTTAAAGAGCTACAGATCTTACCCAATTTGTATTTCTGAAATTCTAGGGAAACCAGATCACACACATACATACATATATTTCAAATCTGAACTTTTCCAAAGGTTATTAAAAATTCAGCTTGCAACTTAATAAAATGCATATATTATACTGTAGTGGCCCCCATGCAGTGCAGCACATTCCTTCTGTGTAGTCTGCAAAGCAGTTAAAACTTTTTTTGCTTGGGGTCTTAATTGATTTATTGCTGGTATTCTTCTTGGTATGTGTATAGTGCTCTATTCTAATTAGCTGTTTTTAATCTTTATTGAATACCACGTGGTTGGGGTGTCTACAAATATTTATATAAATAGGGAATACATATATACATACAAAAATGCCTCTACATATAAGCTGTTAATAAAATTAACTTTGTAAATCTCTGTTGTAATCATGTTTGATAGAACTGAATTTTGGTTTAACAAGATGCATTTCTCTCAGGGTATAAAAATATCCATCAGCGCTTATCCGTAACTATTATCCTAAAAGGGCATGCTTAACGTTTCTGGTTTCCATAGATGCTTTGTTAATTTGGGGGGAAATGTTCGCAAAAGGAATTTCCAATAAGAGATGGTACATTTTGTGGTGAAAACACAGTTATTCATTAATTAAATATTTACCCATTATTAGGTGACTCTTCCACAAGAATACAAGAATAGTTTCAGCATTAGGCAGAGACTGAGATGATCAAACTAATGATTAAACTCTTACTTTGTAACCAGAATTTGAGTATAAAGTATAAATAATTTAAGGATTTCATTATTTATGACATAGCAATGGCCAAAAATTTTGATGGCTTTAATAAGGCACAACATAGCATATGCTATAGTACCATTAGATGACTTGGCTTGCAATGCTGTATATTTATTACTCCTCTGAGTTCTTCCTTCAAGGCTGGATCCGAGGCTCCAAGCTCAGAAGAAGAAATCTGCATCTTGTTCCTCCATCTAACTAGAAAACCGGTTCTGTCAAAATGCCTTTTTAGGGAAAGGTTGTGTTTCAGAAAAACAGTAGCCTCTTGAATCCATTGGAAAACATGCATTTACTGTTTTAAATACATAGTCAGATCTGGGGTTTCCCTCAGACATATATTTCCATTTCTAGGGCTCTTAGGAATGTTCCTGGGGCACTGTCTTATTTTATGGAGCGCTAAAATGTACTTGCTAGAGACTATAACTGTTTATATAGGTATTATGCTTAACTTAAGTCCCTGAGAAAGTTTTAAGTATTGCTTTAAAAAGTGCCTTTTTAGAAGATCACACATACTGTAGGACAATCTTTCGTTCAAATTCCAAGCTATGTATATTTATTCTCCTCAGTGCATTCCTATCCATGGCACAGATTTCTCTCTCAACCTGCCGCCCCACATACCTCTCAACAGCAATGTTTCTCTCCCTCTCTCTCCCCCCCCCGACCTCCCCCCCCCCCCCCCCAATCTCTCTCTCTGGAAAGGGAAGGAGAAGGCAGATCAGGAACTTCTCTGATTCTTTTAAAATGGGTTTACATACTATTGCATTTGGAGATCTTCCAAGCTGTGGGCCCTGCCTTTGCAAACCACTGCTTAGATCCATAGCTTCTCCACTCATTCAACACAACTTGAAATTGGCACAATGTATGGCAATCCTGGAATGGTTGGGCATGTATGTGTGTGTAAGAGATTATGGTGATGTTCTAAAAGGTCATCCCAAAGTTATGGCACTCCCTCTTCCGTTTCATATTGTCCTTGCAATCCTTGACAAAGTTTTGGTATGTTGATCTCTCTGCCCTTGGATCTTCTCCATTGTGCTGATTGCTTTGCAAAGAGGAGTTAACTGACTGACATGCATCCTCTTGGCTCTGTTTCAACCCCAGATGGCCAATGACAGTACGGAGACCAGTGAGGCTGCTGAAGAGGAAGAAGACCATGAGGGGGATAATGAAAACAAAGAGTGTATACCATTCATCCAACAGTAGCTGAAAAAGGTGGGAATGAGAGCTGGAAGAATTGATAAAGCAGAAGAAGGAAAGACAACTGGGGAAACCCATTTTGTGCACCAGTGAACAAATGCTCTAGTACAGTGTGTGCTGTTTTGTTTTTCCTTTTGTCTGCAGTCAGCTGAGCTATAAGGTGTTGGTCATTGATGTTTTGAACTGAAGTGCCATTCTGACTTTCCCAGTATTATGACATTCCATCCTGTGGTCCCCAGTTTGCCTGTAAGAGTCTTGTTGAATACCTATCAAAAGCCTTATTATCATCTACACTGATAGGAGACGCAAACTTCTTCCCATGTTGGTTCCAGAAGCAAATTTTCAAGCCACTTTGACATGGTTGAGAGGGGTTGGTTTTGGAGGGGGGGAAGATGAGGTTCTGTGGACAGGGTAGTTGCATACATATAGTAGTTGCAGACATGCATAGCCTGGATTCCTATCAGCATTTTTCCTCCTAAAAGCATGAGTGTGCAACTTGCAGCCCAGAGCAACCCCCTCACCTATTACCAACTTTATTTAGGTAATTTTAAATTAAAATCAGTGGCTTGGTAATATGGGAGAATGTGGATGAACAGAAATCAAGCTATTACAAATGTATTTGGGGTCAAGAAAATAGGAAAAATATTTAATGCTTGCTATCTCTTGGATCACACTTACTTTCCTCTTGCTGTGCCCCTGTGAAATGTTCAAACCATTCCACCTAACCCACAGGCAAGCTTTGTATTCACGTTTTAAAATAAGTGGGAAAGTTTGTACAAACAGACCCTCTCTGTTGATAAACTAATACAAAGTCTTAAACCATCACACAGGCCAACTTTCTCCTTCATGACAAAATTATAACCATTAACCGGGCAATGGTGTGAACAAGCCCAATACTGACAACTCCATGTGCCCGCAAAGCCCTAGTACATATTTGGAAAACTGCATATGACAAAGTAATAAATATAGATATTCTCCTATATGGGGAGGAAAGAATGAAAATTTCTCTTTTGAATCACAAACTAAGGCCACCATGGGAGGTAATTACCAATTTTTCCTGTTCTTTAAAGATCACGCCATCTTTGTAAACAAGCAACTCCTCCTCATTTCTCAAGAAAATACCTCATTTGTACAATATTTGGTACACAAAGAAAAGTCCTCAAGAGATGCTAAGACACACTGATTTGTGTAACTGTCAGTGTATAATAGTTGTTATGGGAATAGTAGTGCTCAAACACCACTAATTAATTAAAAAATGGATTCACTGAAAATATTGCCCACAAATGTTTATAGTTGGTTTGTCTAAATTATATTATCTTACAATGAATATCCTTTGGAAGGACTTTATACCCTCATATCCTAAAAGTTAGTTTACCATCTTTTTTGAGCATTGTTAAGCAAAAACACACTCTTAATGATATTTAAAGATAGCTCAAGAATAACTATCTCTACGCAACACATTTAAAGAAATATTAGTCTTTTAATGCTATATCCAAATGCTTTATCCCAGTGCTGGTGTACAATAAAACTGCCATATTAGACTGTGGTTTGCAGTCCGAACAAACTCAAAAGGAATTTTATAGCCATTGGTTAAAAAAAAAGGGGGGGGGAATCTCCCTTGCTCCCTCCTGCATTGTTACTTTTTTCCTCCTCTCAAATCTTCAGTTGTGTTCTTTTCCCCAAGTGGGAAAGGGGTAGGAGAATATCCACATTAGTTTGGGATTGTGGCAGGTTTGAGACTTGACCCAGAGATAGACCGGGAAACAAATCCATTCAAATGAGTGGTTTGATTTCGAAAATTGATCAGATTTGATGACTTGCATTGACTCAGAAAACTGATGTGAGTCAATTCCGATGTTCGGATCCAACTGGAAAATGGATTCAATTTTTTTGTAATGTGCACAAAAACATCCAGATCAATTCAAAAGCATCCAAGAAGATTTAAACATCTGTCCAATCTATTTTAAAATGTCAGTTTGCTTTCAGTATTTGATCAAATCACCTTCGGATATAATCTTCAGATTGAATATTTTCACAGTAGTAAAAATGAACAGCTTTGATTCAGGCCCTGCTATCTGAATTGGGGATTTCACTGGCAGCGTTCTTATAGCCACACGACTATTTATAAGAGCCTTCTCATAGTAATCCACTACCCTGCCAAGAGACTTTACATCCATCAGTAAAATAATATTCCTGCTGCATCCTAATTCTACCAATATCAGCCTTCTCCTACTATCCAGATATCTATAGCTGTAGCCATGATGATTAATAGCCATTTTCTTCCATGGATTGGTCTTAACGCAGTTTTTGAAAGCCATTTAAATTGCAGCCATTGCACATTCATGTACAATTCCACTTTTGTGACTAAGAGCTTTTTTGAAGTAAATCAGTGTAGCTCTGCAGAATGTCATCTCTCCAAGAAGAAAGAAAAAGCAAAAAATAGAGAGATGGAAGAGAGGGACTGTGTCAAACAAGTGCCAAAAGGATACCATAATTTTAGATGTTTTTTGATCAGCAGAAGCCATTGCAAGCTTATCACTATCAAATCAATCAAATCAAACTTTATTTTGTTTGTAGACCAACATGTACCACTATCAAAAGTTGCCTCCTTCTAAGAAGATTGGTCATCACAGTAAGCTTTCACTTTAGTCCCTATTCTAGACTTTGGAGGGCAAAGATGACTTCAGTAAACCTTCCCTGCATGGACCTACCTTTTCCCATCATTGCTACTGTCCACATGTTTGTCCTCTTGTTTTTAGCTCAATCCAGAGCTGCCCAGGGGAAGGCAATTAGAAATTGCAATTCCTTCTCATGGTGGGTAGTGCTTGCTCATTCAGAGAGAGCACATGAACAAGCAAATAAAGCAGAGGACCAGAGAGATCCAAGAATTTATAACAGGCTCCTCACTTAATCAGGGGCACAAATGGGTGCCTTAAAGCGCCATCTTCTGACACAATTGCAATTACACTTGTTTTTGAAATGAAACTTTTAGAAATAGGCAAAGCTGCAGGGATTGCTTTGTTGGAAGAGATTCATCTCTATTGCTAAATAGACTAACTTTCAGATGAAACAGAGTTTGGGGGGAGGGGGAGAATGTTACAGTGTTTTCTGGATTGTGCATGTGGTAGAAATCCATGCTTAAATCCCAAAATCTCTGCAGATGTGTATCCTGGATGCATTAATCCTCACTAGTCTATAACGTTAAATAATCCCTCAGGCCTACCTTTTAGTCCATTGTCCATCAGTCTTGCATTGCAGAAAGGAAAATACATTCTTACTTTCCTTTGTGCAGATTTGCACTTCTCTTTACACTGTGCAGATCCTTGATGATGGCAAATATATCCAGAAGGCAGCCAACCCAAAGCAGAAACCTATAGCAAGCAGTCCAAAATGTATTATTTGACTTGATTTTCATGTTGAATATTCCCATCAGCAAAAATGTAGATGAGGTTGAGTGTAATTTAAGAGAAAGGAAACCAGAAGTTTAATTGGCATTAGATTAGTACTGAGTCCCCACACTCTCTGTTTTTGTCAGCCTTCCCAGGTAGACCAGACAGGAAACATGACCCAGTGAGCTAATTCTACTTTACTGTAAGGCTACATTAAGAGAATCTTACAAGTGTGAAAGTACAAATCTTCCGCTGTCTCCTTTACAGCCCGAGAAACTAGGGAGGGTCCCTTCTGAGCCTCCTGTTCCACCCATTATGCAGCTGTGGGCTATGCCCTCTCTTATCTGACTCTTCCCTAGGCAGCATCTCTTTGCTGCATTTCTCAAGGTCTTTCTCACATACCATTACAGTTTTAGAGATGCTTTGATAATATTAGAACTTCCATGATTCAGCTTATTCCCAAGGGCCTACTTTTGCTTTTGAAGGCCACGGTTTGTATGAACTATGCTGCATTTGCTCCTCTTCAGCTTTGGTGTTATCAGATGGGCCACTCCTCTCACAGTCATCTGCAGCCTTTGGGTTGTGAACCTTTGATAATTCAAACAAATTGATCTCACACTTAGTATTGCCACTTTGGAACAAATGGTGTGCATTTGTGGGTCATTTGTTAACTTAGAATTCCAGTTGTGGAAATCACTTCAGGAACACAACTGTCTTTGGGTACATTCTGCAACATTTATACTTTTATGACCTAGAGAGCGGCTTTAATCTCAAGTGGAATCAAAACAGCCCAACCTTCATACAAATTGATCCATGCCTGTGATCCACTGAATTCAGTCTTATGTGCCTCAGGTTCACTGGAGCCTTGATTTTCTCCTGGAGTTAGGTGCAAGAGTGCAAATCATTGGAAGCTCCCTCTAAACTCTTGGCTTACATCCTCCTCCCCATCTGCCAACATAGCAATTCCCTAAAATTGCAGCCTGACTCTTGTGAAAATGATGCTATGTAACTATCAAGATTACTGGGAAAAAAAACTCAGTTCAGATGCTGTTTTGTTTGAGTAGATCCAGAAGGCCATCCAATTACCTCAATGTTGAACCTAACATTTATCATCACTTGAATTTTGAAAGAGATACTGTCCACATCAGAATACATTGGAGCTGCTGCAGGTTAGAATGCCCCATATAGGTGAATTAATACCGCTGTAGATGGAAAGCAGAGGCAAATCGAGTCTCAAATTCTGTCATTATCAAGTCTTGCTTTCTATGTGCAGGGAAAATCTGGAGGGGAGGGGGAGACATTTGAGTTTGCAGTTCTACAATGTGATTTTGGATTTGGTAGAGTCCTGTCTCTGAGATAGTAGGAGACACTCTGTAAAAAAGGAATTTTGTCTAATCAGTATTATGACTGGGGAACAGAGATCAGAATCACCCTTTGAACTCCAACCTCTTGTTACTAATCTACTTTCAAGTTTTTTCTCTAATTAACTGGTTGCTTTCATCAAGTAAAAGGAAATGAGTTCCCAATTTGGATTATGGAACTATGACAGCCTCTCTTTATCATCATCCTGAACTAAGTAAACCGAAATGTTTGTTTTAATTGTTCTCTGTTGCTTTAGAGCTTTTGTTATATTGTGCCTACCAAGCAAATGATGTTTACATAAAAATATAAATAAAATATGAAGCATAGCATTAATTTGGGCTCATGGCATTTAATCTAGCACATCTATGGATTGACAAGGGAGGTGTGCTCAGGGAGGGCAGGGGCAAGTGCCAAGCATGTGCTTTACTTGCAGAAGTACCCTGGTACAATTCTAGAATCTCCAGTGAAAGGCTGTGCATTAAACCAAATGTACCTGTGACATCAACCCCCTACTTGTACCTTGAAAACACAAGGGCACAGTGTCAGAATAGTTATGGTATGGTTTCCTTATATCTGAGAGGTTAAGGGAACAGTTTGATTCATCATGATCTCCTGCTCTCATTCCCACCCTTAGCCTCACCCAAGGGGCCAGATTCAAGCTATTTTAAGAGCCTGGGGAGATTTTTGCAGCCCAGATCTGGTAGCTCTAGCCCACATTGACTAGTAGTATTTCTCCAGATCTTTAGGCAGGAAAATGTTCTGCCCCTCTTGGACATGCTGAAGACTGAACTTAGGACCTCCTTCCCAGAAGCTGTCTTTCAGGAAGGTTTTTTTTTTTTTTTTCATCTTCCCAGTCTGCCCTGCAGCATTCTAATTTCCAGAAGATCTCCCATCCAAGTAGAACTAGCAGGTCTAACCCTGCTAGCTTTCTGAAATCAGTTAAAATTGGCTACGTGCCACTAGCTAGCTAGGCCATCTTGCTGAAGGAGCAGCAGCTGCTCTTGCTTATCGCAGCCACAGAGACATTCAGATTGCTCACCGTGAGATTACCTTGGAGGGCTCCTTCAACAGTCTAGTGTCAGTTCTGGAATGGAACAGAAAACTAATCAGGTCATTTGCCAGGAAACAAGCACACTGATCAATGGAACAAAGGAGATGCCTCTTCTGCCCTCCCTTCAAAGAAGATGCTAATCAGTTCCAAAAGGGCTTCAGGATAACGAAGGTCCTTTCATCCTTTCCCCATGTAAAGCACATCTTGATGCAAGGCTTTTCCTAGGATTCCAGAAGGACGTTCACTGCATTCAGAAGCACAATGACAGAGCCTCTTGCATCCCTCGCCATCAATTTTGTATGGGAGCACGTACCTTTTTTTTCTGCCTGTGATATGCTGGTCTTTTTTTACAAAAGTGCCAGAGGAATTTGTCTCCAAATCGTCTCTAGAAGGGCAACAGTCATAGAACATGGTTGCAAGAAACAGTTTTAAGGCACCTGAATTAGGTGAAGCCCCTAGTGATTGCATTTGTACAACATAGTAAGCTTGGTTACTTTTAACCTGGCTTAGTTTTCCTTGTCTTGATTCCGGTGCAGACTAAAGTGTCTTGGGTTGATGCAGCCTGTTTTGTGAGTTTGTGGTTCAGTGTATTGGGTGAACCCGGGAAATGGATCAGTTCAAGGTAAGCATTGTAGCAATACAATCAAGGAGTAATAGATCTATTAGGAAAAAAATGTTCATGAGTCACAAACTACATTTATCAGAGTCATTCTGATGGGTGAGTGGGTAAAAGGAGGTAGAACTGCAAAACAGATAAAAGGAAATTAAATAGTAACAGATCTGAGCTGCAGAACTCCAAATAACTTCTAGATGGCAGCAAAGACATAGAAAGACTTCACTTTTGTCCAACTGGTGGTCATCCAGATTTTTGCAGCCCAGATCTGGTAACTCCACAGAAAGTATAGACAGTGGTAGTTTCCTTATCAACAGTGGCCATTCACCAAAGGTCATGCAGGTAGTCCTTGCTTAACAACCACAATAGGGACTGGAAAATTTTTCATTAAGTGGGGCAGTCATTAAGCAAGTCATCACATGACTGCACTCAATTTTATGACATTTTTTGTGGCAGTTATTAGGCAAATCACCATGGTCATTAAGTGAATCACATGGTTGTTAAGTGAATCACACATTTTCCCCATTGATTTTGCTTGCTGGAAGCCTGCTGGGAAGGTTACAAATGGTGATCACATGACTCCCAGGGCACTGCAACCATTGTAAGTGTGAGCTGGTTGCCAAGCACCTGGATTGCAATCACGTGACTGCGGGGGTACTGCACTGGTCGTAAGTGCGAGGACCAGTCATAAATAGCTTTTTTTTAGTGCCCTCATAACTTCAAACAGTCACTAAATGAATGATTGTTAAGTAAGGACTATCTGTAATTCAGTTATTACGTGTGACACTAATAAATCTGACTAACATTTTGTAGGGCATTACAAAAACTTCCTGTTCAAGCCACAGGAATGAGAGTTCCTTAATGAACTGCTGTTTTGCAAAGAAATCTATCTTTATGTTAACCAGACTACAGATAGTCCTTGACCTAAAAGTTGCCTTGCCTAATGGCCATGGGATTCAGTTAACAACAGCAACCAGGATTGCAGGGATTGCTGTTGCTAAGTGATGTGGTTGCGCTTTACGACCGCATTGCTTAGCAATGGAAATTCCAGTCCCAATTGCTGTCATAAGTCGAGGACTACCTGTACAGTGTAAAAATGGCTGCATCATAACTAAGAAGTACATATTTTTCAGTAACTGGGTTTGTCTATTAGCATATTACAGCTTAACATTTTGTGTGAATCAGACTACCATTAGTACATTAAGAATAAGAAAGCTTATCTCTGTAATTCTCTGCCTTGCTTCCTCTCTTTTCCCGTCTTTTCTATGATCCAAACAGGACAGTCATCCAATGATAATAGATAGTTTAAGTCTCCGTTCTTCAAATCAGCCTCATTGTTCTGTGGTCATTTTGAAACACCCATCACAGCATCCTTGAGCAAACATTTTCTGACAAGAGAACTGCTGGTGCAGAAATTAGAGTGACACTATCTCCCTGACCTGGTATTTTCCAGGCTGGAGATCAACAATGCCTCTTCTTTCACCAGACATATGAAATGATTATGAAATAATGCATGTACTCAATTCCTTTGCCCCACTCTCCCTCAGGCTGGGTCAACGTGCTTTTCCACATATTGGTGGTGCTACAAAACTTGAAAAATTTGTTTATTAACTTTGGCAGTTTCTATGTGTGCAGTGTAGGACTGACTGTTTCCCCTCTCCAGTATTTCTCAAAGTCAGAAACAGAAAATTGTAAAAATCCAAAACATGTAAAAATCTAAAACATGTAAAATCCAGAAGTAAGGCTCTTTACTTTTTATTCTGATGCAAGCCAACTCTCAACCCCCATTTGTTTTTCTGGAGGTATTAGAAAGAAATGACTATCCTATTGGCCAGTTTGACACGTTATGAAACCATATTTTTGTACATGATGGCCTGCAGACCCCAGTTTTAGTGAAAGTTAAAGATAATTTTCACTAAAACGGGTCTGCAGGCCATCATGTGCAACTAAAGATAGTTGCTTTAGTATTGCCGTTAGCCAGCCCTGACTGATCTTGAAAAGGATTGGAGCTGATGAGTGGTGGGATGAAGACCACCAGAGAATCCCAGGTCTGTAAGATAAGGGAAAAGAAGAAACTTTTCAGGGGGAAAAAAAAAAAGAGCAAGCCACTTCCATACTACTGCCAAGAAAACTACATGGACTTGAAGTCATGACTCAAGAAAAAAATCATTTTAAGGTGGAAGATATGCAAGGTGTGTGTGTATGGTGTAAATTTATGGACTAAAATGGATAAGAGTTTAAAATGTGAGGATGTACCTATTTTCTGCTTTGATTACACCTAAATGCAGCACTCAAGATTCCCATACAGTCCCTCACCCAAAATATTGTGGGCATCTATCCTTTGAGCTACCAGAGTTCCTAAGTCCAGATCCTCATCTGACTCCACCCACCCAAACCTGGACAAGGAGGAGTATAAGAAGTCATCTGAATACAAGGTATTTTGCTTGAGCAATGATTTCTTTCTGAACCCTCCATATGGGATGGTTGCCCAAGCTCAAACAGGCTTCTGATAAACTGGGATAGCAAAGACCTTATCTCATTTGCTCAGGCTTTGAAACCCTTCAGTGTTCGGTAGGTTTGTAATATTTTATGCATCCTATTCTAATTACATTTTGATCATTGACGGTTATTATTATAATGTTGTAGGCCACCCACAATCGTTAAAAAGGAGTGGGCGGCATGTGCATTTTGCAGACCTATTAAAGAAAAAGAAAGAAATGAATCTCTTCCAAAAGGCAGCGAGGAAGATTGCTTCTAAGGTTTGCGGAGGCTCATTTGTGCATGCATCGATGCAATTTTAAAAAGAATCACTGCGCCGTGGCCTGGGGAAATTGCAACCAGATGGCCTATGAACCTGCTTGTTCTGCTATGCAGGTAGGAAGTCTTGATGGTTCACATGAATCTCCCCTCTTCTCTTTCTTGGAGAAGATTACCTTAATAGCTTTGGCCAAACATAATACATTACCATGGAAACTAAATATTTGGCCGATTGCTTAAAACGGGCAGGAAGTATCTGACAGGGCAAAGTTTCTTCATCCATCTGAGCCACAAAATGTGGTAATCCAGTTGCTTACCATGGATACTGAATTAGCCCATTATCAGGTTCACAGAATATATTCAACTATAAATGAACCAAACAGCCAAGGTTAACTGCGTATACATCTGCCAAGGGGAAAGCTAATCAAGTCTTTGGATGCAGCTGCTAGATCTTTATCTGACCTGGTTAAGAGTGTTGTGTGGATACAGCCATAGTCTATTATTGGGCTTACCCATTGCATCAAGCCAAGGGTGGGTGCATTAAGCTGATGGTTGCACTTTGCATGACATCTGAGAGGCTGTACTCCAGAAAGTAGTCAGCTCAGCCAAGAAAAAAATGAATTTGATTTGCATTTTATTAAAATTAAATATGGCTAATATCATTACTGTCAGTCATATGTTTCATGATTTCCCCCTTCTGCAGCTTTATCAATTATAATTTGATAACTTTTGGAGGACTTCCAGGGTCATTCCCCAAACCTAGAAGGCTTGCATGACGCACAGGTTGTTATGGTTCATGTTTTGTACTCTGAACCATAAATCAGCCCCAGAGGCTGAATATTCTGATATGTCCATGGAGATCCAGGAAGAAGCAAACAAATATTTGGATTCAATACAAATCTTATTTTGATCCAAGGCCCAAGTCTGAGAGTTCGATCATTGACCACCCTCCTCTATTATCATGCTCAGAGCTGCTTTTGCGACTGCTTCCTCATTCAGAAAAGTCACTTTTTTTGTTTTCAAGAGATGATTCTCAGATGGCTCAACCAATCTTCCACTTTCTACAGCCATTTCACAAACAGTTCTGCCTCCGATAGAAAATACCTTATTGTTTGCACCCAACTCAGTATCAGGTCTTGGCCAAACAACATTCGCAGCCTGGATTCTTGTGCTCCATGTTTCTTCCTAGGGTGAATAATGAATTGGTGGCTTAATCTTTATCTCCGATTCCAATTTTTATTTACTTTATTTGTACAACGCACTGGACATCGAGCTCCATATTTGCCTTGTAGCTTACACAAACCAGTCCATCCCATTTACTGCACACTGGACCAAGGGCTCAGTCCCATCTCGCTTGCAAATGTTGCCAAAGCTGGAGAAGGATCAGGAAATATATTACATTTCCTACATTTAAATGCAAAACTCAGCAAAATTATCTAATTCTAAAGCTACAGTATTAAAAAAAACAAAAACTTGTTCTCATTCTTTGGTTTCTGTCCTGCATTTCTGCTCCTAGTGTTGCACCTTGGCTATTGTTTCTGTAGCAACAAACCCAGCTGGAAACAAATAGCCAAGGAAACAAGACTCTACAAGCTCTGATTATTTAGACTTTGATAGATTTCCTGGTGGCCTCCTATCTAAGTACTAACCAGATCTGATCTTATATTTTTGAGATCAGCCAAGGTAGCTTGGCTTATCCACAGATAATCTTTGCTTATTACAGATGCCTTGTTATTGCCCTTTGAGAACAGGGTTGTAAAGTGTCAGCTGGAACTTGTCCAGATGTTTTAAAGCATTTGATATAAACCTCATGAAATTACAACATTGACACCAAATGCAAGCACACTGTTTTCCATTTTTGTTCAGGCTGTGAAGGCCATCCCACCCCTGACTTCTATGGGGCGATTGATTAAAGCAGCTTGCAGAAGCAAGTATGGTAAAAAATGAAATGTCCCTATCTTGAAAAATGTACAGCTGTTGTCTTAACACTCCACCTGGTTGGACTGCTTTCTTCTTTACCTTCGCCTAAGGAGCAGTGTGCAAATGTCATGGTCACCCACTCAAAAGCAAGTTGAGCAACAGCCATTAAAAACTTTGCTGTATTTATAAATCAAGGCAGTGTCTTGTGCTGACAGTGCCTATAGACAGAACTGGAAAAGAAGAAAAGTTTGGCGTTCACCTTTGAACCATGTACCTAAATCCTTAACAGACATTGACTAAAAACACAACCTGTTTGTCTTCTTTTTTTTCAATGCTGCCATCCTGAGGATGAACTTGGCAATGGCTTTGAATGAGGCCAACACAAAGCCAACAGAATAGTGGTTAGGAGCGTGCAGGGCTAATTAACTTCCTACCTCACTATGCAATGCCTCTAAGGAGCTGTAGATACCATATATGAGCAGAAAAGATGGGTCTGACTAATCCAGGAAGAGACCTGTGCTAAACTATAGTAGCCAATCATGAAAAAGGAGTTTGGCAGCATCTTTCCAGACTAACAGAGTTCATGAAAGTTGCAGCTATTTAATAGAATTTGTTAATCGGAAAAGGCGCTACCAAACTTTTTATGATCCTTGGGATTTGGGTAAGTTAATGCAAGGAGCTTCAGGCCTGAAGAGAGATGTAAAAATGGCTCCTTGTATCCCAACAAATCATTCCAACTTCTGTATTGTTCGAGAAGGCATTTTAATCATACAGGTCAAAAGTGGAACAGTGAGTCCTTCAGGTGGGGGACTTCCTGTTCAAAGCTCTCCATGTATAAGAGCTAGTTTGGCGTGCAGACACACACACACACACACACACTAAGTAACAGTACAACAAAAGTTTGTTGGCTTTTAAGATGGCTGGAGTGCTTACAAATATTGCAAATTATCAAATGTACAAAATGAGGGAGTCAGAAATCAATAATTCTATTATTATTATTATTATTATTATTATTATTATTATTATTTTCCTTTTTTCCTACTTTTTCCTTAATTTTTGTTAAATTTGCCTTGTCAGTCTTCTATATTCCTTATATCAATATATATATCAATATCTATCTACACACACACACTAAGTAACAGTACAATGGAGATCTTAATATTAAGCTACAAGACCGAAACTATTGTTGTTCTTTTGTGAGATGGGTGGCCATATAAATACGATGAATAAACATGATGAATAAATAAATATAAGTAATACTTTGATGTGAATTACAGGGTTCTTTTTTTTTTTTAATGTTATTATGAACTGAAAAATCTTATGTTTGTAATACTGACATCCTCAACTGCAATTAGTACTAATAGAATTTTTACTTTTCTCTTTTTCTTTTCAATAGTTTAAGCTTTCTAAAGAATAGAATGTTTAACATTTTTAATTATATTATATAAATATTACTGCATTGAAATCTGCATTGAAATAATATAATGTATCAAGATCTATAACCTAACAATAAAGTGGGGGGAGGGAATAAAAGTTCATTTACAAAAAAAGCTTGCTTTTCATTCAGAGCTGGACTATAGCCATTTATATCCTGAGTGTGTCAATGCTTTGTAATTATTTTTTGGCCCTGTTGATTCATATGTTATAAAAGATTACTTTTGTTGACAACATGAGCTTGTTCTTCAACTCAGAAGTCTGCAGCTGGTTTTTAATGCTCAGAAGTAATATCTTTTGAGCAAGTTGCAAATGTGGCGTGGGTGATTTCTTACCACCACCAAAGGAACACTTTGCATCTGAACTTAGAGGATTCAGACTTGTTTACTCGCTTCTCAGTAAGGTCAGGAGTCAGAAAAGAGATTTATTTTTGCACTGAAGACTTGGCCAAGCTGTTCATCCCATTTCTATTTGTATTATTGTCACTTCAGTTGGCAGTCATCCTGATCATACCCTGACCCCCTAGGAGTATTTTCAAACATATTTTTACTAACCTTTTAAACTTTTTTTTCAGTCTGAGGCTGTGATTGGACTCTAAATGGCATTCGGAAGTTTACACTTCATAAATAAATAAGTGGGACTAGAGAAGGGGGTGGGAAACTTAATATTAATTAAAATTAAACTAAATTATTAAATACAGTACATATGGTTTCACAAGACCTTTTTTTTTTTTTTGCTGAACATTTCAACAGCAACTTCTGGAAGGAACTTTGGCAGCTTTAGACAGTCCTGAGCATTCTGGGCCAAACTGGACATTCCTATTTTAAGCAGGATTTATCTTGGTTAATTGCTGGATAGGAGACCACCAGGAAATTCTGGGGCTGTAGGGTAGAAAAGAATCTTGGAAGGTTATGTGGAACCCCTTCCATATTGTTGCTCAAAAAAGGACACGAATGAAGTTGCTAGAAATCACTAACATTATTGGACAATTTGGATGCAACAACAGTATCTTCAGTTCTGGGGCAATATAATACTGGGATTCGCAGGGACAAATTTCTGTAGGTGGCTGCACACTTCTATATATGTATATATGTGTGTACAAAAAAAAGAGGGGGGGCTGAGAGAGAGTGACTGGCCTAAGGTCACCTAGCTGGCTTTGTGCCTAAGGCAGGATTAGAATTCACAGTCCCTGGTTTCTAGTCTGGTGCCTTAACCACTATACCCAACTGACTCTCAATAACAACTATATTAATATTGTGCCCCCCAGGATATTACAACAGCTATTTTCAACCTTCTAGACTACCATTCTGCAGAAATGGCATTTAACACTGGAAAATCAATACACTAGACTATTTTAGGATTGTAGAGATAGTTAGCTTCCATAAAATGTTAAGGACTACCTTCCCATAGGCAGAGTGGGAAATGCGCTTGGTTCATTTGGTGAAACAGCATCATCTAGTGAGACCCAGGAGGTGTGCTTCTCTGTCATGGTGCCTGCCCTATGGAACAGCCTCCCCTTGAGTTTCAGATGACCTTAACCTTGGTAGCCTTCTCTAAGGCCTTGAAGACCTGGTGTTTCCCCCAGGCATTGGGGCCAGGATGTTGGCTGAGCCTGTTTTATGATGGGTTATGGGAGAATTTTGCTTGCAGCCTTAGTAGTACTGTACTGTATTGTATTATAATTTTTATTCTACTTTGCTCTATTTTATGTTTTCTATATAGTTAGCCTCCCAGAGTCATTAGGTTGAGATGGATGGTCTTATCAATTCTATAAAGGAAGGAAGGAAGTGTTGGCAACCATGTTGCCTACTACTGGACTTAAAACAAGTTGTGGGTCAGCTTAGACCACAAGTGGGATGTTCCTCTCTCTTTTGGACACAGGAATCTCTCTTCCCACCCCTCTCCTCAAGATCACTGTTTCCCTCTTCCTTTCTTGGTATATGGAAAGCTGCTGAGAATGGGGTGATTTTATATTGCCTGCTTGCTAAAGGCTTTTGAACTTAAGCTGAGGGTAGTATGAATTTTAGCCAATGGCTGAATTTGACTTCAGGACTCCAGATTGCCAGCCTCCTGTTATAAAAGCAGCCATCCCAAGGGCATATTTACCAGTGGGGATTTCTTCCAAAGCTGCAAGTTAGTCTTGGGCTAGCAACCTTGATATGCTGAATTGGCCAAACCTGACAGGAAATGCAGGTCAGAAGGGAGGCGTCAGGCGTTCTGAGAACAAGAGGGCGCTTTATGATGAAGCCGGTTGAGACATTTTGCTCATTTCATAAACAAGAAGTACAGCCAAGTTCTCACTGCACTTTTATAAAGGTGGCCACAGGCAGTTCTATTGGGATGTGAAATCTCTGAACTGCAAACGGGCTGTTCTTGAAGATACTTGATCACCATCTGAAAAGAGACATGAAACCAGGAGGATGTCTGATTTTCCTCTTCATAATCATAGTTTTGCTGGATCAGGTGACTGGCCAAGCTTCCCCCTTTAAGGCAAAGAAGCACACCAAGCGAAGAGTAAAAGGTAAGTAATGGATCCATCAAGAATGAAAATATGGGGCTATCAAGAATGAAGATATTTAATATACTATTCTACTGCTTTCACTGCAATATATCTACTGCAGATCTTTATTCTGGAGTATATTAGTGAATTTGATTTGAATAACTCTATTTACCTGTGTATGAATAATATACTACCACCTTCCTTTTCATTTTGGTAAACAAACTGACCTATGTAAGCCTTCTAAGCCCAGATTCAGACTCACTTGGCTTGGTTCCTGTGACATTTGATTGGTTTAAATCATCTTCCTGCAACCTGGTACCTTACCTCCTGGATAAAGTTAATCCCAGAAATAAAAATCTAAGAGCTCTGAGTAATTAGATTTATAAGGACAGTTAAAATTACAACAGAAGAATTCCAGCAAGTCTTTAACCTTTCAAATGAGACATTGATATATAGGCAATCTTTGGTAGCAAAACTCTTGTCTGGTTCCTCGTACTAGTTCAGCATAGGAGATGTGCCTGTTTGGTGAAGATGAGGCAGTCTGCATCTGTTCCTTATTTTGGTTGATTATTTCTTTTATTAGTGTAAGAAAGAACTCTCACACCTATACAAGTGTAACAGTTATTGCTTATACTGATAAAGGGAATAGACAGCTCCCACCCCTTCAATTAAAAATTGGCAAACCTTCCCAATCATCATTACAAAATGGGGAAATAGCCTGGTTTCTATTGGGCTCCCCATCAGGTTCTCCAATGATTGTGGTACTGTGGGAACTAATACTATGTAGATTTACTCAACTAACCCAATATGGTTGAGTTCACTATGCAATCCTATGCATTTCTTTTTAGAAGTTAAGTTTAATTGAGTTGATTGAAGCGTACTCCCAGGTAAATTTATATAGGCTGATTGCTTCAGGTATGTATAGGACTGAAATGGGACGTACTGAAAATGTATAAGAGTATACATATGTATAAAATGTATAAAAAAGAAATGGGCAATGGAGTACTACAGTTCTTTGGGTTGATTCTAAAAAGGGGCTTAAGGGCATGAGGGACGTAAACATAGCATCAGTCTGCCACTTTTAAAAAACTTTTTCTAGGATTACGTGACTATGATTTCTACCCCTACACATAATGAAGAATATCAAAAGTATATTCATAACTGTGCCTAGAAAAAAAAAAATACGGCTGGATACCAATAACGTCAATATTTTCAGTGTTAATAAACATACTAATCTGTAAATTTCTACCTATTTAAGAGAAAAATGGTGACCTTAAGAGTCAAATTAACAAGCTTTGGAAAGAGGTAAATTCCCTGAAAGAAATGCAAGCCTTACAAACCGGTAAGTTCTGATGTTTTCTTTTACTTCCAGAAAAGGCTGCTAGAAGTGTCTGTAAAGCAAAACCATGCCTCTTCTCTTATTCAGTTCAGAGGATTTATTTTCAAAAGCTTTAGTTCCACCCTACTACCAGTCTAAAGTATCAGTGATGCCAATAGGTCTGGATTAATGGCTGAAGGGCCCCTCAAAGCCAACAAGAGCAGATGCCACAAATACACGCCTCTTCCCCCCCCCCCCCCCCCCCATCATTTGCTAATTTCCTGCTCACAGACCTGTCTTGCCAGGCAGCCACAGAAATAATGTGCTGAGGCATTTTGTTCAAGTTCCCCTCAATTCTGGCTGTACACCATCTGTGTTGTGGTAGATAGTTAAAGATAAATTGAAGCAAGGACCAACTTCATTGGGAAGAGAGAGGTAAAATTGACTTCTGGCAACATAGGTAGTCCTTGATTAACCACCACAATTGGGACCAGCAACTCGGTTGCTAAGCCTCATTCTTCTACTCTCTTCTGGGCCAAAAAAAAAGCAGCTCAATGGGAATGGCAAGACTGGCTGCTTATTGTGATGGGAGCCAGAACACCCCCCCCCCCCATTCTGCATTTGAAAACTTTCAAATCCATATCTTTCAATGGGAGAACTTAACATGTTTTTAGTCTGCTTCCTTCACATCATCATTTTTAGCCTCCTTCTCCTTTGTCTATTTTCCAGTTGTCAAATGGCCTTAATTAGAGTTTTAATATGCGGAAGGGGAGGAGAATATGACAAATACGATCTCATTTCCTGTTGCACTAAACGCTATTCATACTGCAGGGTGCTCAAAGGTGATTTAAAATACCCCTTAAGAATTCCTAGCCTGGGTTTTATTTGCTAAGCACTGAGTTGACCTCATGCATGGCTAACTTTACTTTGGCAGTTTGCAAAACTCAGTCATAAAGGAGGCTACAGATCTCTGCCTTCCATGAACAGCCAAGGAGACTCCTATTTCCTGCTAATTTGACCCACTCTGATGTCAACATAGACACCTCTTTTCTTTTGCGGTATACTGTGAAGCCGGTGAGGTGTACCAGAAAGAGCTGTGTTTTTTTCCCCCCCAAACAGAAATAGTACAAATAACAGTCCCAAGTTGCTTTTACCTTCCAACTTTTCCACCCATTCCCCACGTCCTTCAGAACCAAATCTTCTAACAAAAGAATTAGATAGATCTGCAGAATAAGAAATAAGATTTACAGAAGCTGGAAGGCCTGGGGCTCAGTAGGTGGAACAGATGTTTTGCAGGCAGACCAGGCCTAGGCAAGATGGTGCCAATGGGCACCCAATCTGCCCCAGAGCACCATCTTTGGTGCCCAGCAGGACCTCTGATCCCTCCAGTATCATACTTATTTCTAAAAATATCTCTGGGTCCATAATGTCTATCTGTACTTTTTTTAAAAAGCTCACCTGCTTGGAAAAAAAGAGAAAGATAAACTACATAACAGCTTACTAAAGTCCTTAATTCTGCCTTCATGAAGAAGGTCTAGCCATGAATCCCCCTTCCTTCCTCATGAGCTCACCCATCCTCAGTCCTGCCAAGGGCAAACAGCACACAGGGGTAATAGTGACTCTATTTACATAATACACTTAACTTGGATATTGAACTCATTTATTTTCTGGGTTCATACCATCCATTGAACCATAAAGTAACCCAACAGTTTGGGTTTACCTACCACACCAAGCCACAAAAATCCTAATTGAGGTTGACACTCCCAAAGTTAGTATGTTGTGAACAAAGCTACTAAGTCATTTAAGTAACCTGCTTAAATTCCTTTTGTGAATGGAGCCAGTAACTAGTGAAATAATCAGGAAAATCATCCTGATGATAAGTTTTGTCCAACAGTGGAACAGTCTACCTATTAATAGGAGTTACAGGTTCTCCATCTCTGGAGGTTTTTAAAAAGAGACTAGACAGCCACTTCTATCTAGTGGTTTAATTTGTTTTCTTGAAGCTGGCAAAGAGTTGGACTAGATGATCCTTCTGGTCCCTTCCAACTTTAAATTCTATGATTTTATAATTGATTAATTGGTTGATTATATGTCATCAAATTGGTGCCAGCTCTTATCAAATATATTCACCTTGATGCTGGTTGTCCTCTTCTTCTCTACTTCCACCTTTCCCAGCATTTTAGACCTTTCAAGAGAGCTAGTCTTTGCATAATGTGTCCAAACTATAATCATTTGAACCTGGTCATTTGTGCCTTGAGTGGGAACTCTGAGTTGATTTGTTCTAGGATGATTCTATGATAACCACCTTTTTTCATGGTGTACGAAGAGTAGCTAAAATGTTCAAGAGACTAGAGGTCCAGATTGTAATTAGTAAGTCTTTTTAACTTAGGGGAAGGAAATAATTAAAATAAAACTTGTATAAAATGTATGTTTAGGATGGTGGAGAATATTTTTTTATCTTACCCTTTTAACCCAGGATATCTGAGGAAGCAAAAATGAAGGAGATTTAAAAGGGCTAAAAGGAAGCACTTTTTTGCTTACAGTGGGGTAAGAAGAAAAAAACAGTGATGTTATTACCCTGGACAGCTTTAAAAGGGAAATGGGCAAAAAATTATGCCTTCCATCCGAAAAGGCTACATATTTTGCCAGTATCAGAGTTATGGTTAAGGGGAAAATAAGATGGAGGCTATTATTGTACCCATCCTGCTGTTCAGCTTCCTATAAGGCATTTGGGGAGGGGCACTATTTCAAAAGCATGCCTAACTTAAATGGACTTTTGGTCCGATTCAGCTCTTCATTATGATCTTAACATGTAGTCATTCTTTGACTTCATTCACAAATTACATCAAGTTATGGTTTGTGGACTAAACCACAGCTGGCTAGGTCAACACAGTATGCTAAACTGGAACAAAATGAACCACATGACAATGAAGCT
This sequence comes from Liasis olivaceus, assembly GCA_030867105.1. Classification (NCBI taxonomy): domain Eukaryota; kingdom Metazoa; phylum Chordata; class Lepidosauria; order Squamata; family Pythonidae; genus Liasis; species Liasis olivaceus. Next base: position 16,402,019 of record CM061359.1, read on the forward strand.
AATGAATCTGAATAATTTACTCCCTGCCTATTTTTTATTCCATTCACAGTCTGCCTTCGTGGAACAAAGATCCATAAGAAATGCTACCTGGTGTCTGAAGGTGCAAAGCATTTCCATGAAGCAAATGAAGATTGCATAGCCAAAGGTGGGACACTCGCTATTCCCAGAGATGGAGATGAAACAACAGCCTTGAGAGAGTACAGCAAGAAGAGCTTGCCAGGTGTAGCAGATTTTTGGCTTGGTATCACTGACATGGTAAACGAGGGAAAATTTGTTGACGTCAATGGAATGGTCCTCAACTACTTCAACTGGGACCGTTCACAGCCCAATGGAGGGAAGCGTGAGAACTGTGTCTTGTTTTCTCAGTCAGGTCATGGAAAATGGGTGGATGAGGTCTGTCGTACTGTTAAACGATATGTTTGTGAATTCCTGATCCCTTAGTTCTCTTTTCAATCATGGCTCTTTGAAGAGAAATATGTGCTGAAATGATAGTTTGCAAGACTTGCCAACCTTCAGGAAAACATCTATTAAAATTCTGGGAGTGGAGTTCTTAGCTGCTCAGAAAGCCACTCAGCTACTAGTGGGGGAAACTAGAATGATCAGACATAGTTGTGCTGCAGTTCCTGGAGTTATACTGACATTAGTATGCTGTTTGAACGTGGATTTGATAGGCCATGAGTTGTAGCAGACTTGCTCCTAAAATTCCTTGTCTAGTTAGAATGAGACACATTCAGCTTTGTCTAGTTAAACCAATGAGACACATTCTGCTTCCAGATAGCGGTCTTCTCACTACATTGTGTTCCTCCTGTTTCACTTTCTAACTTTCTCTGGTTATTGTTTCTCTCTTCTCCACTCCAGCCCAAATTTTACAATCTGGTTCTTTGAATCTTGCGTGACCACACTGTCTCTTGGAAAATGAATTCATATCTTGGTTAAACACGTTGGTTTGATCCACTCACCATCAAACGACCTAATGGAGATTCAAATAGGTTCATTGTCCTTTAAAAGAGAGTATGACTTTTGAAATGTATCTTACTTTTAAAGCCCAAGTTTAGGCTCCTTACTTTCATGTTATATTTGAACTAGGGAAAGATTGTTAATGGTTGAAATGTATCTTCATCTATGGAAATGAATGTTTAAAATTAATGTAGAACAAGGACAAAAAGAAATGAACCTTGTCATAATGAATAGCATCTTCAGCTTGTGAATAGATAGTAGTAGATATGAGTAACCCACCTCTCTGAAATGTAATCTCCCAACATGCTTTACTGCTAGCACAAATGGATCTTTTTCTACAAACTTCATACATGTTAATAAAGTTATTTTTAAAAAGCACTAGACTTTGGCCATATGTCTGTCTATTTATTTAAAAGATTGATATGGCCACCCATCTTAAACAACTCTGGGTGTCTCACAATAACAGTAAAACCAGTAACAATAAAGCAACCATAAAACAATAAAACAGTAAAAGGATCAAACAAAATAAAAAACCCTGTGCCTTAATCATTGCCTTAGGATGCCCCACAACAAGTTCCAATTACCCTTATGCCATTCTTTCTATTCTATCCTATCCCAGCACCTTGGTAAAAAGCCATGTTGTGACTGTGAATTGGTATGGCACGATGCTTCAGTAAATAGTTCTGTGTGAGAGACAAAAATGGGGGAAAAAAAGTTGTGTAAGGCTTTAATTGCATTACTTGGTGCTCTTTCATGTCAAGTAAATGCTACTTGAATGCACTGAAATGTGGTTATAATTATAGGTAGTCTATTAAAGATATTGTATTCTAAAGAAGTAAGTCCCACTGAGTTCAATGGGGCTGATTCTTAGTAATCAGTCATAAAATTGCAGCCTTAGTCAAAACTCAGAATTTGCAATTTAAAAAAAAATCAGCAGTTAATTCTGTATCAGTGCTGGGATATTGAAAAGATGCCTCACTGAGGATCTAAAGGCACAGGAAAGATTATACAAAAAATAAGTGGTTCTGCAGATGATTTAGCTTTAAACTGTTCAATTAGCTTGTTAAATCTGTACATGGAAAAATAGAATTATCCATTTGTGGCAATGTAGTCATATTTATGTGATTGTACTGTATAACATATTTTCTTTGTGTACCATTATGGGAGTAAACATCACCCCTGCAAGAGAATGGGATCTAAATATGAAAGGAAATAAAATTATCCATGCATGAGTGAGAGTACACATACTGTAGTTTGAGAAGACATACAGTATTTCCCCCTACATAGGAAAAAAAGGGACCGACTCTTTAAAAAGTTAGCAATGTACCCAACCCTTGTGTTAAAAATCTGAACTATGATCACTGAGTAAGTGTATAACGTCTATATTTTAAACTAATCTAGAATGTTGTGTGAATCTGACTGGAATTGTTCCTGATGAGTTAACCCAGAATGATTGTGTCTATATGCCTGTGTTTGCACAATATGCTTAACCGGCTTAGTTAAAGATCTAAAGCTGTTTTTGCAAAATCAGCTCAGCTGGGTTGGTTTTAAGCTTGCTTAGTTTCTTGGGCACTTACTGGGTGGTGTAAACTCAGCTGGTAGGGTTAGTTTACAACTCATGGTATGGTGCCAGCCCAGAACGTGGATCAGTTCAGTAACTAAGTCAAGGGTAGGGTGTGTTCGTGCTTTTCTGTCTCTTCCCATTTCAGAAGATCTAACTGATAGGCGGCTCTTTAAGCCTCTACAAAGCCGGGTTTTGCAAGCTCAGAGAACCCCAAGGACTCCATAGTTCAACCCTGAGCTACATATATTCTCTCCTATTGGTACTTCCTAGCTTGGCCAGCTAAGTTTCCTATTGGCCCGGTCCTTCCTCAAGGAAGCGAAGAGCAGGGCAAGTGTAGAAGATGCCGCGCCTTGCCGCTTTCCGGACTAGGAGGGAGCGAGCAAGGTAAGCCGCCGTCCGCCCTTGCGGCAGGTAGGCTCCGCAGGCGCACCTGGGGGTTAAAACCTGGCCGGCCGGGACAGCTGGAGATGGAGGGCGACGGCCTGGGGAAGTCAGAGGGCCGGCCGGCGTCTTCGCGACCCGAGTTCGAGCGCCTGGCAGCGGAGGTCGGGCTGAGTACACTGCTGGCCCTGGCGCTGTTCGTGGCGGTGAGGCTGAGCTTGGACGCCGCGCGCCGCTGGCGAGCGAAGGTCTCGGCGCTCGTGGTGGGCGCCGGCCCGGTGGGACTGACGGCCGCCCTGGTCGCTGTCCGCTCGGGCAAGGTGCTGAAGCTGACGCTGCTGGACGCGCGCCCCCGCGCCGCCCTCCTCTGCCGGCCCCAGCAGATCGCGCTCGACCCCCGCAGCGTCCGATTCCTGCTCAGCCTGGGGGTGGACTTCGACAACCTGGAAGGCTGCTGGGACAAGGAGCACTTCTTCACCAAGGTGGGCGTCTTCCAGGAGCACCTACTCAGCGTCCTGGAGCAGCACAAGAGGCAACTGGATCTCCAGATCTTGCTAGGCACCAAGGTGAGTGAGAGAGAGGAGTCAGTCCAGGAGTAGATGGGATCACTGTCTCCGAGCAGAGGAAGGCCTCCCTCTGCCCCATTTGTAAAAGGCAGACCAGAGTAATGGCCAGTCACTGCAGAGATCCTGCTGTTACAAGGGAAAAGAGGGCTTTGGCGGCCAAGGGTTGAGAGTGGGGGTGGAGAGGCTGCAAAGTGGATGAGCATGTATGATATATGCTTGGTTGAGGAGCCTCAGAACAAGAACTCGGTGGCCACAGCTGCCCATTCCTATTTCCGGGGGCTGGGGCGGGAGAGTCATGTCAATGAGATGCGTGGTAACAGATTTGATAAATAAAATAAATAAAATTTTGCCTTGTATAGCTTTTGACTAGCTTTCCTCAGCTTGATGCCCTCCCCCAGCAAATCAGTTGACCTTGCTGGTTCAGAGGTTATTAAAAAATGTTCCACAATATTTACTGGGATCTGCTATCCCACTTTCACTGTTAGTACTCTCGGCCTAAGCCACCTTTCAGGGAAGGAGACCCGAATGCTTGCTGCATTCGTTTTTGGAAGAAAAGTTGGGATGTACTAATTGGAAAGTATAAAGAAGCTTTAGTAAATCTTGGAAAGTTTAAATTCCATCCTAAGCAAAGTCCTTTTTAAGTACAGAAATAAGCATACATGGCCAATTTCATTACACATTGTTTATTCTTCCCCAACCCTAAACATATTCCATGCAGTTTTAAAGATGAAAATAAGCGTATAGTTCACAATTTCCATTCCATGAATTAACTCAGGTGTTAGTTCAAAAGTACATCACCTCTGATATGACAGCTTGCTTGCTTTATCATGCATAAAATTGATAGGTCCAAGGAGACTTTTATGATTACTTTAGGCAATAATAAACTGGTATTGAGACAATCTATAAACTAGAACAGTTAAGCTAATTCTAATTGTACATATTTAGACAGATAAATGGCTCCATAAATGAAATCAAACAAAGGGCATTTGGCTAAGATTAACACACACACACACACACACACACACACACACACATGAAAGCTTTGTTGGCTTATAATTAAAGCTGACCATAAGAACTAGTAACAAAAAGACTTGTTGTATAGAAAGATGTGAAAGGGAAAAAAAAAAAATTAAATTGGCTCTGACTTGAGCTACATTCAGTGTATCAGTGATTTGGGGCAATGGCTTGCAAGAAGGAATTGTTAGAATTGTATGAAATAAGATATGATACATCCTTGCTGAAACTGGATTAATAATGGAGATAGATAGATAGATAGATAGATAGATAGATAGATAGATAGATATTCTGAGCCCCATGTATATTGCAGCTTTCCTGTGATAGATTGCTGAGATAGGGTGCCAACCTCCAAAATAAACTTCCTACCACAGATTTTGTTAGTGTTTTTTTTTAAAGAAAACAGATGTTAACAGTAATGAATAAGAACTGTGCACAGCTTTGATTGAGATATCTGATCAAAGGCAATATGATGAATCTCCTAATTATATCAACGCTAGAGCCTGATCATTCAGAACTTTTTGGCATCCACAGTAGCTCTTTAAAAACTGAACTAATTTGATGCATGAACTCAGTTTTCTGAATCAGGGCCCCAAAGCAGAGATGATTTGCACATTCATAATATCAGTACATCTTGGCCTATTTGTCTATTAACATGGAACTTTATGAATAATCTGAACATATCTTTGTAACTTATTTTTAGGGAGAGATTTGCAGAGGCTCTCCCTAAAAATAGTGTTTTTCCTTGATGTCCCAATTTCCTTTCTTCATGTAGAAAGTTTATTTTTACTATTTTAAATGAGCAGATTATTAAAAAAAAAAAAAAAAAAAGGCATTTCTCTGTTTGGAGGTTGAAATTATAATTCTGGAACTATGTACTTTAGGATACTACCCAAGAGTATAAATCTTGTGAAATAGATATGCATATGAAATCTAGCACAACAGAAAGAAGGAGGAGAAGGAGAAGGGGAAGGAGAAGGAGAAGGAGAAGGAGAAGGAGAAGGAGAAGGAGAAGGAGAAGGAGAAGGAGAAGGAGAAGGAGAAGGAGAAGGAGAAGGAGAAGGAGGAGAGAAGACCACAATAGAGCTGCAGTACTCTTGTAAATCAAATCTCATTGCCTGAACATTTATACTACTCCTTAGCTCTACTACAACAGTTTTCCCTACCACTGTCTGGGTATATATGAGTTATAACCTAATATATGCTTGAGGGCACCAGACTCGGGATGATGTCTGAGACATCTTAATAATCTCAGGCTTATAATTCCAATGCCAGAAAGGCCATAGTTGTGCCTGAAAACAGAGTACAGTGGTTGTGACCAGAGAGAGGGCAATACTGTCCTGGTTCATGACCTGTAACAAGCTATGGTTTGTTGAATAAGCTATAATTAGCTGGGTTCATGCAACATGCTAGATCAATGCAAACTATATTGTAACTCAATGCAGAGTGTGAACTTGGTCACTTTCTGGCTTCACAGCATCACATTTAACCCTGCTTTGTTTTAATCATGGTGTACTGAATAAGGCACATAAATCTGGGTTCATGCATAATGCTAGTTCATAAACCATAGCTAACAAATCCCATGGTTAAGTATGTATGTCTAGCAAAACAAAACAAACTATACCAAGGCTTAACATCCTGGATGATCCCAGTCAACTGTAAATCCAAACTTAAATTGTACCGAAACATCAAATGTCATTCTGTGTAAACTAATAGGAATTCTGGGGAGTTGAAATCCACAATACATCTGGAAGATGCCATGTTGGAGAAGTCTGATTCTTCCACTTTCTGGTGGAGGGGGTCTGAAAAGGCAGATCTGTTTTTCATTGGATGGATTTGTTGTTTCTGCTTACATCATGGCAAGACAAAACCATATTCCCAAACTATATTCCCAGGGATTATAAATGAGAGGTGGGTCAATCTCTGTCTCTCCATCTCTTTCTTAGTTCTCAGATGATTTCCTAAACAAGAATTTAGCCTCTGATTGGCCAAAGATAATTGTCTTAGCTGATGGATCCTGTGGTGAATCAAGTGCAGTGCTTGGAATCAGCCCAGAATACACTGTGGAGTCTTGCAATGCTTATGGAGCTAATGCAATCATTGAGAGACCTGATCAACGACAGGTAATCATAAAAAGTTGATATTCTTTGGTCCTTAAGTTTATCTATTCCGTAGGGATGGTATAAATTGGTTCAAGTTTGAAATATTGAATCAGCATCATGGAATTGGGTGCCACCATACAGGCCATCAACTCCAGTCCTTTGCAGTGCAGTATCCATTAGAACATTTCTGACAAATGACCATCCTACCTGTTTGAAGTCATTTAGTGGAGGAACGCTCACCACGTCAGTGGCGGTTTGTGGCACCAGCTGACAGCTGGTACAACTAGGAATTTCATACACAGACAGACAGACATATAACTAAAACGTTTAAACAGGAAGATAAACAGTAACACAAACTAATGTAAAGTAAGGACAAAAGAGAAAGAAAGAAATTAAAGAAAAAAGTGCAAGAAAAGAAAAAAGTTGAAGTAAGATAGAAAAGAAAGAAAAAAGATATAAAGTGGCTTCCAATCTTCTTCCTAGCAGTTATAAGCACAAATATATTTTAGCCTCTGTCTCTCAAGTTATATCATATTACTCTTCTTCCTAATCTATCCTGTCTAATCATCAAAACCGTAAATCACAAGTTCATTTTTTTTTCATTTTTACACAAAAAGTCCATAAGTTAGGAATTTCCTAATGTCTAATCTGAACTTCCTTCCCTGTAGTTCTGCTCCTGCCCTCTGGGGAAATAGCAAATTATCATTGTGTAGTCATTTTGGATGAAACTGTTTCAGAAAATCAACTTGATTAGGTTCAGTGGTTCCTGCTTGAACCCAAGCATCTGAATGGCGCTGATATGAATAGATTCAGAGGCCAAAACTGCATGTGTTTATGTACAAAAGGTGGCCGAATCCATCTGCATGAAAAAAGCTTTGTATGCAGAAGATTCTCAACTTCAGTACCTAGTATCAATATTTTAAAAGTCCAGCCGGCAGGTGGTAAGACCCTAGTAATGCACCATTAGCTAAAATGGAGTCTTTCATTCATTTAATAAATGTTCACTATTCTCTCTGTAAAATGAGAATATAGTAACTTGGACAATAATCAACAATTTGACCCAAAACGCACCCAGCAACCTCCTTACGTTTTAATAGTATCTTTTTTCTCACCATTATGCCAGCAATGGCATTGTTTGATTTTCTCTACACAGGTTTGTGGGCACATGCTTAAAAAAAAAAAATTATTCCCCCTTCTCCCATCTATGAACAAATAATCTGTGGTGCACTGAACCAAAAAAAAATGTAATTACGTCTTGGGTGTGTATGTTTATTAACTTGGAAAGTCTACGAGATTTGTTCCAAGATTAATATATTTGCTTTCCTTGGGCAATTCCACTCCAATTCTGTTTGGCATACCTATTTATCAACCAGGTAGAGATACAGGACATGAATAGGCCTGAACTTGTTAACAACTCCATGGGTCCTTGTCTGAACTCCATAAAGGTCCCCTGTTGAAGCAAAGGACTAGGCTTGTTCTGTTTTGTAGGTTTCATGTACTTATCAGCTTAAAAAGAGCTGTGAGATATGATCAAGCCTGTGGGTAAATGGATACTTGGGTTTGGTTTTGTTTCTGTAACTTTCAAGGTCAGACTGAAAGTGGACAGGTAGGCAACCTGGTCATAGCAGGCTTCATATGCCTACTTTTCAATGCATTGAAAATTAAGTATGAACTCCCACTCTGAAGATAATCACTATTGAATTATATGACTTATACTCCTGGGAGTTGATATGCATAGGATTGCCACTCGGATGATAAGAAAAAGATGACACTGCATGTATGAATGCATTAAAAATATGTTTTTGGGGAATAATCAGAGGACTGTTAAATACACTACCCTCCTTAAAAGTAACACCCTTCAAGAAAAGCAGGGTAAGAGGCAAGCCAATACAAACAAGAACTTATCCATTAGTTTGATACTATTGGTATAGGTCTAAATCAGTATTTTTCAAACTTGGCACCTTTAAGATGAGTGGACTTCAACTCTCAGAATTCCCCAGCCAGCATGCTGGCTGGGGAATTCTAGGAGTTGAAGTCCACTCATCTTAAAGTTGCTAAGCTGAAAAACACTGGTCTAAATCAAGATTGCCTCAGCAGTTGGCACCACCTAGCTCCCCTTGGCTGATTTCTGAAGCTAAGGTTTGTTGCTCCTGCTTAGTACTTGGATGAGAGACCTACTTTGAATTCCAGAGCTGTTGGCTAGATTGGGAGATCAAAACAAAATTCCAGAAGGGGACAATGGCAAACCCTTCTGTATTCTACAGCAATAAAACTGCATGGATGCAGTGAACTGGAATGGAACTCATCTGGAAGATATCTTTACTTCAATCAAGACTAACATTTCTCCTACTTTTATGCCATAAGTATTAAATTCATAGAGCGTACTAGGAAGGTTTATTGTGACATATTCTAAAGCAGTTTTTTTTCAAACTTGGCCACTTTAAGATGTGTGGATTTCAACTGCCAGAATTCCCCTTTCTGGCTGAGGAATTCAGGGAGTTGAAGTCCACACATCTTAAAGTTGCCAAGTTTGGGAAACACTATTCTAAAGAGTTGCCATTGTTGACATGGAAGCTCCAGTTAGTACAGAAACCTGGTTGTCAAAATTCTTGGTTCAGCAGCTGGAGCCATATTGCTTCCATTTTGAAAGAACTTAATTGTCAGCCTATTTGCCTCCATGTCCAGTTAAAGGTTTTGACACTGACCTACAAAAGCCTAAATAGAATGGGTTCCTAATACTTGGAAATAATAGCCTTTCTTAAACAGCCTTTGGCTAGTTTTTCCTGTTGTGCTAAGCTAAAATATGTTGTTTTGGTTTGGAATCACAAGTTGTATAAGCCCAATCACTGTGGCTTGTAAGCATAGACTGTGGCCTAATATGTTATATGAATCTACTGTAGATATTATGGCTTCTTCAACAAACTCCATTCTAGCTAAGCAAGGGTCAGAATAATGTGTGAACTCAGTCTGTATGCAGCTTGATGTCCTTCTCCAAGTCCCAGAATAAATGGAGCAAACGCCCCAAGCCATCACAACCTGATTTTTTTTAGATAGGTAAGTAGGTAGACTTCAAACTCCCAGCCAGGTGGTAGCACCAAGCCAACTTTGGCTGATCTTGGAAAGCTAAGAAGGAGTTGCCTCTGGTTAGACTACAGAACACAGAAAATCCCAGGCTGAAAGCTAGATAGGAAAGTTGCAAAAAAAAAAAAAAAACATCTGGAAAGAAGACAATGGCAAATAATTCCATATTGTTGCCAAAAACAAAAAAAACCCTACATGGAGACATCCTTGGAGTTATCAAACACTTGACCTCAAAGAGATTATATCTTTCAAATATGCAGCACCTCACCTGTCATGGTACAAGTCAATAAAACTACAGTACACCTGCATTTGACTGTGTAACTGTTGATAATGTATCTTGGTTGTTCTGTTGATAATCTATCTTGGTTGTAAAACTTATCCTTGGTTCTTCCTTGCTTCCATTATAAAAATATCACCGCAGAGAACTAAACTTTCTAAAAGACAGAACCTCAGATGAACTAATAGTCTATCAAATAAAAAAAAAAAAGCTTTGGAATTTCCAACATCATGTATAAATTGGCTGCAATTATAATTAAACAGCACATAATTTTTCTGAAATTAAAAAAAAAAGTGTACAGAATAGTGCCTTTCTTGATTTGAGAATTATAGTCTAGAGATATTATAGTGCCGTGGTTAGAGTGCTAAACCTGAAATCTCCACTCAGTCCTGAAGCTTCTTGGGGAGATGTTGAGCCAGTCATTCTCTTATTCTCCTTGTACCTATTGGGCATTACAGGATTGTCATGAAGTTATCATGAGGTTGGGGAGACACTCTTGAACTCCAGGAGAGAAGGGAGGATATAACTGTAATCAATCAGACAATATACAAGGATGTAACTGACTTCTGTTTCTCCTCCACTTCCTTTTTGAAACCATAGGTACCAACTCCAGAGATCCGTGCTCATAATTTGTACTTTGATCTCTCTGCTTATGGCATGGATCCATCAGCCACAAAAACAGAAGTTCCAAAAACTGCGTTCCACCTCAAAATCTATGGCACATTCCGCAATCGCTGTTTGGCTTTGGCATGTCCTGCTTCTGACTCCAGAGTTGTACGGTTCCTCCATCACACACTCAGTTCTACTGTGAGTATCTAGGGCTATTGTTCTGCTCTTAGCATCAGAGAGGTGAAAGAGGAGGGAGGCTCTTAGTTCATTTAGTCCATTAGGAAGTTCGTTTCAAAATTCAGCAGTCAGGAAGCAAGTCTCCTGTTGGTTTATCTAAACCAGAGATGCATATTTAGTAAGTCCAGGGTTCCACATGCTCCCCTCCCTGCCAAGCCTGCAAATGCAACCACTAAACATTCTGCCAAAGTTGCAGCTGGACTGTTACTTTTAAGTGATTTAACAAGGGAGTAATATATTGAAATAAATATACATGTAATGTATTTATTACAAGCATTGATCAGCACAACACCCAAAAAAGAAAGTGTAGCAGGGGTTTAGAAAATTGTTTTATGTATTAAGCACATTTTGGTGCAAAATTCTGCCATTTCACTTGTTTTTGATAGGCACTGATCTTGTACTAAGAACTGTATATACCTTTCCAATGGGAAAGTTATTAAATTCATGATAGGATAATCATATGAGTATGTAATTTGCTATGATTTAAATATCAATCAATCGAATCTTTATTACGATCATAGACCAATACAGATTTAAATATCAATTTCAATGGAATTAAATCAAATTTACAAAAAAATGATGCAAAATGTTTTTGACCTCGTCCTACCCATTATTTTGTCTTAGCCCTTGGCACTCTATTCTGCATCTCTGATGTAAATATTTGAGCCAAAAAGATCTGTCTTTTGAACTGATTCTTTTCCACGCAGCTGACGCAGGTTGTAGATACAATGGGTGAGTCATCTTGAAAGCTTATGCTCTGTTATTAGACTACCAGTTGAAGAAAAATTCTGTATTCATTACTCGAAATGAATCATAGCAATATCAAATACATAACTGCTTAGCAGAAACTAAATGTCTTCCACTTAGGGGCCCACACTTTTTAAACTGACATTGAGGAGTGAAGCAATGGCATGACTTGGAGAGATGGGGCTGGACTTTCTGGCCCTTCTAGGGATGGGAGTGTTGTTTTCACTCACAGTAGTAAAGTAGTATTTTTGTGCTTCCTTGGTTTGAAAAATAGGAAACAAGGACACCACTAAAAATGAGTGATTTTGTCATTGCATTTTGGTAGTACAAGCATGGAGGTGGAGAAACTCTAAACGCTCCTTTCTTGCCCTGGGTATCCTGTTTTAAAGCCTAAAGTCACCAGTCAAACATAGGAAGTGGTTTTACTTGGACATACGAAATTCAAGGTTTTACAAACAAAAGAAAAGAGCTATTTCCGAGGTCCACAGCTGAAGCCAAGGTAGGGAAGTTCAAAAATTCCAGAAATCCAGACAGGGAACTGCACCACAGGGACCAAACATTATAGCAGTTAATTAGAAAGATCCTTATGTAAACTAAGTGTTACAGGAATTGCTATGTTGTCACAATATTTAACAGTTTGTGAATCTATATGAAACATCTCTGTTGTGAGTAGGTACTGGATCCCTCAGCCTCCACTTCAGAAACTTTGTTTTTTTAGGAGTCAGAATTCTGTCCCTCAAGATCAGTTGCTATATTCTCAGCAGTATTGCCTGGGCCAACAGCCTGTTCCATTACAAGTCCTAGATCTGGAGATGCCTCCTGAGCCTGTCATGACCCATGGGGGACAAGTCTAACCTCCCTCAGCTAGCAGATTTAACACCTTGGTGCCAACAATCCAAAGATCTTTTCATACAACTTCATCAAACTTACCTCAGATGGTGATGGGACCAAAATATTATCTGCTTCTGAAGATTTTAGAGCCTTGGCAGGTTCATAAGGGAAAGACATTCCTTCATATAGACTGGTCCTAAGTTATTTAGGATGCTATAGCTCTTTGAACTGAACCTGGAAACAGGCTAGTATTAAGTGGAGCTGTTTTAAGAACACAGTCATCATATGCTGTGTATCACCAGCCCTGGTCATTGACATGTCATTCTGATCTAGCTGAAGCTCTAGACCCTCTTCAAAAGTGCCCCAATGTAAGATGTATTTCAATAGTTCATTATAATAAATCTAACATATCCACTTGCCCCCAAACAAACAATAAGGTTGATTTTGTTCTTATTTTCTTTCCCTGTTAACTTTTTTGGTCCTGTCTCTTGGGTTCCTCCCTGATACTGGTTCCTTGTCTTTCATCAAGACATTGCCATGTGACATCATTAGGTCCCACTTTATGACATCATAAGACTTCATCTGGAGATGTTAACTCCCTCCCTCTCCCCTCATGTTTCAGGTGTAAATCTAGAAAATGTTGCTGGTTAGTGGTGTTATCATAGCAGCATCCATGCTAGCTCTTCTGTTCTGCTTAGCTCTGCAAAAGGACCTTGGCTGTTCACCCTGTTTCTGGGTTATCACCAAGTAAGGCAGTTGGACACATTGCTTTTCATATCGTTAATCATTAAAGTATATCTCATTAGATCATTGCATTCTATTCAGACAGAAGTCCCATTAGTCCAGTGGGGACTTTGTCTCAGTTAAGTGGGATAGAACTGCTGCTTAATTCATTTTGTTTAATATATGTGCATATTTTTACACTGAGAAAAGTATCAATTATGTTCACCAAAAAAAAAAAAAAAGAATGAAAGAGGGGGTCTCATTTCGGTGACCCGTATTTCCAATTGCAATTTATTAATGGAAAATGGTAGAGCAATTCTTCCCCTTTTAGGCTTTTCATTGCAGATTTAAGTTATGAACAAAAATACCCTAGAAGAACAAAATCTCTAATTTCAATAGCTAGTGAATCTGTTTTGAGAGGTCTGGGGAAGGACAAGTATTGTGAGATTTTCCTTGGTTTAACCACGTTCAAAGTTGAAGAGTTCATCAATCCTCACATGTCCTTGTGCTTTTCTTAGTAATAATGTGGAAGCAAGTTGCTGCTGATTTCTTTGAGAATTCCTTTTCACATTCTTGGTTTAGCCTACAGTCCTGGAATCTCCCAATATTTTCCTATGTAAATACTAATAATGGCCCTGGTTAAGGGTCTAGGCAGGGCTGGAGCAACCTCTGTGGAGGCTTAGTTTTAGTTTTAGGAGCTAAAATAAAATAACATATTGCAATATGTTATAAAATAACATATTGCACCTATGTAAATACTAATAATGGCCCTGGTTAAGGGTCTAGGCAGGGCTGGAGCAACCTCTGTGGAGGCTTAGTTTTAGGAGCTAAAATAAAATAACATATTGCACTTATTAGCATTTGTCTGTTCTTTTTCTCTCTCTTTCTCTCATTACTTCAGATGTAGTAATTGTTTTGGGCTTAGAGGAAGACAGCTGAGATATAACTAAAAGCCCCAGTTACAGCAGTTTTGTCAACATCCTTGTTACAATTTCTAGGTCCTTAACATTTTCTATAAATAAGTAATATGAGATTGCTCTTATGTGTGTGGTTCATGTCTGTCTGTCTATTTCTTTCTTGGTGAGACCCAATTTTCTTTGACAGAATGACTGGTGGGACTTAAGATTGGAAAGGATGAGAACCATCACGCTCTCCCTTTCATAACCAGCAGAGTCAAGTGGTTTCCACATCCAGACTTTTGAACTCTTGACAACGCAGAGTTAATATAGATGTTTAACCATTTAACAAGATCGGTCCTGATTTAGAGATACCCAGAGCTTGACCTGACCTAACCTGCTCTTGCTATACCCCAAGACTTGTCATGAATTTTGGAATATAAGGGTTGTTAATGTAACATCCCCATGCATTGATCATTCAGTAATGTGGCTTTTGCTTTATGGAGAATGGCACACCGAGTGAAAGGGCAACTCAGATCACAACAGTATTGTGATGGCCTTCACGCATGGCACTTTTAATCCATTTGCTGCTAGAAAATAATTAACAAGGATGGCCTTTGAAGTTCTTACTTTGTGAATTTTGTTCTACTCCATTAACTTATGAGAACAAACATTGTATTTTAAGAGTTTTAGGGCTTCAAGTACTATTTCTATCACCAACCACTTTCATCAGAGGTTTGAGCTACAAAGTGCTTTTTTTATGGTTCTGTCAACTTGGAATGAAAAGGACAGAACAACTGGATGGCTTATGCTCCATAGTTTCATTATAGTTGGGGTCACCTATTACACAAAGCCATGATTTCTTTAACCCTGGATTGTGGAGTCAATCATAATTGACAGGTAAGTGTTGAAACTGTTACAAAACCATAATAGCTGTCTTTGTAGAACAGATGAGGTGAAACCCAAAACCTCAGTTTCATTTGAATATTTATTTAATCATTGCATTTATATATTACCTGCTTTTCTTAAACTCAAGCAAAGTACATGAAGATCCCCACTAATTTTATCCCTGGCACAACAACCCTACGAAGTTAGTTGGACTGGGGAAAAAAAATGATTGGCTAAAAGTCACTCAATGACCGTAACAATTTAGTGGGAACTGGAACGGGACCCAGATCTGGCAGTTCAGCACTACACTATACTGGCTACTAGTTCAGTGAGTGAACTTCAATGAACATATGTGAGAAAAGAGAACGTATGTGGGAAACATGCCTGATCTGACACACACAGATCACCAGTAAACTTAGATAGCTTTTAGAAGGGAATGAGATAATTTTATAGGCAGTAGGTTCATTCACACTTGTGAAGATAAAATGAGAGGTGTCTCAAGTCTCTATTTATTTATATATCAAATTTATATAGTCGTCCATCTCATAAGAAGTGGCTCTAGGTGGCATACAACAAAGATATAAAACAATAAAACATGTCAAAAGAACAATCATTATTAAAAAGTTTAAAAAGTATACAGCACACAAGAGATTAGATTAGTATGGGAGCCACCTCAAGATCTCACAGGTCCCCTGAGACCCCCAGGCCTCATGACAAATCCAGGTCTTGAGGGACTTCTGGAAAGTAAGTAAGGATGGAGCTGATGTCACTTTAGGGGTGAGGGAGAGAATGTTCCATAAAGGAAAGGCAGGATATAAATGCGATAAATAAATTAGAAAGTGGGGTACTGGTTAAGGCACTAGGCTAGAAACCAGGAGACCAGGAGTTTTAATCTTACCTTAGGCACAAAGCCAGCTGGCTGACTTTGGGCCAGTCATTCCCTCTCAGCCCCACAAAGAAGGCAAGTGCAACCCACTTCCAAAATCCTGCCAAGAAAACTGCAGGGACCTGTTCATGTAGTTGTCAGGAATCAAGACTGACTCAAAGGTATATTTCTTTTGAGAGTCAGTTGGGTATAGTGGCTAACCTGCTGGACTTGGAGCAGGGAAACATGAGTTCTAGTCCAGCCTTAGGAATGGGAGCCAGCTGGGTGACCTTATGTAATGGTTTGTGGGAATGACCTTGGGAGTCAGGAGGGGAGAAGTACTTTCAGTCTTGCAAGATTCTGTTACTGTCACCTTACAATAAATGTAGTGCTAGTCCTCATGCTTTGTACTTCTTGCCTGGACTAACTTGAAGGCCTGACACTTTCCAGTCCAGTCGCTTTCTCTCAGCCCTAGGAAGGAGGCAATGGCAAACCACTTCCAAAATCTTGCCAAGAAAACTGCAGGGACCTATCCAGGCTGTCACCAGGAATCAACATGGGTTTGGAGGTACACAGACACACACAAAATAGGTTGTAGATAGCACACTGTATCGGTCCATGCATTGTTTGTACCATGGTTTAGCATGACTGCTGCATTTGCCTGATCCCTTTTCTCAGCCATCTAATCCCGATGTCTTCAACCTGTCTTGTGGCAGTGAGTGAAGCAACGCCTTCTGTGAATAAGTCAACCTGAATCAATGGTCAATAGTTTTGGCATGCCCAACATAAATGTGTTGTTATCTGCTGCCGGGAAGTAATTTCAGCAAATCTAGTTACAGTCAGGACACTCATGATTTTGAACCTGGTTTCTCTTGCTAACAGATAATGAAAAGTATCTTCCAGCAGTCTTTCAATGCTTACAAGATGGATATTGAGCCAAGAATTTGTGAATCGTCTCTGCATTGTATCCAGTGCAGTCGGCGACTCTTTGAAATTATGCTGTCCCATCGACGGGTTACCACAGCTTTCGTTGATAAGGACAACGTTGTTGTCACTGTTGAAGGCGAAGCGGCCAGAATGCTGAATTTTGATACAGGTCAGATTTTCTGTCTAATAACCAAGGGATTATTTCACTATTAAAAGGGATGTGAACGGGAGATGAAAGAGGAACATTTGACAATGTTGTGCATTTCTTTCTTTCTTGCGCCTGAGCCTTGATGTTTGGGAGAATCATGGTGAATAATTACAAACTTTTAAAGAGACTACATCTCAGTTTGTACAATCAGGGTCACAGTTTCAGGGCAAATAATCCTCAGGGTGTTTAATCATCAAGTTGGTTAGAAAACTAGAAACTTCTGAAGAACCTTCCCATGAGACTAACAAGTATCCCAATGTACAATTATAGTTGTAATTACAGGGAAATTTTTTTTTTTTTTTGCTTTTTAATGCATTTTCTTGTTGTGTAATGTTTTTCTTTCCTTTAGTTTTTGTGGATGGTAAATTGTTCACTTTTGTTTTATTTTACATTATTTTATATGTGTTTGCTTGCAAAGGGATTAATAAAAACTATCAGGTAAAAAAAAAAAGTACCCTGATTTACACATACTCCAAACACTGAAGACGGACAAGTAGAATCACAATACAAATTTGCAATGTGGAATATTTTTTCTGTTTGTAAATTCTACCCCCCATGTCCTCTTTCAGAATATACCACCCCATCGATGTCTTGCCAAGATTTCTACCTTTTCTAAAACATTGTATTGCCAATTAGTATTCTCAGTCCTTATTCATTTAGTACTGATGCTCCCTCGCCCCCAGTTGTTTTCTAAAAATGCTTTATATTCTTGAAAACAGATTGTGTGGGTGGATGGTGTCATGTTGTCTAGAGTTCAGTATGATGGGTGAAGTGCTATTAATATATTACAGTGGTACCTCGGTTCATGAACTTAATTTGTTCCGCGACTCTGGTCGCGAACCGAATTGGTCGTGAACCGAATCAAATTTTCCCATAAGGTTCAATGTAAATACGGTTAATCCGTTCTGACCCCTACGAATTTGGTCGCCAACCAATTTTTGATCGCGTCCCGAATCAAATTTCCCTATAAGGTTCAATGTAATTACGGTTAATCCGTTCTGAACCGTATGTGTTTTTTTTTTAAACCGCAAAAATATGACACAAAGTACAGTACGAAGAGAGAGAAAGCTAACCTTGCTCGACACGACTTCTGGCATGGAGGACAGGAAGGCGGGTGGGGAGGCGGTTATTGTTTGGAGGGAGAGTCCCCCCTCCCTACAGGAAGCCACGACCACGTGTCACAGCAGGGAAAATGGCCACGGATCTTGTTCGTAACCCAATGCGGAGTTCGCGAATGGAGGCAAAATTGTGCGACCGGAGCTGTTCGTGAACCGAATTGTTCGTGAACAGAAGCGTTCATGAACCGAGGTACCACTGTACATATAGGCAGTTAGGATGATTCCTATCTAGAGAGTCCCAAATCCATCCTCTGGTCTTCACTGATTGTGTCCCAAATATTTAAATTAAATGGGCAGACAAGATTTAGAAGAGGAATAGGAAATTCTGGGGTAGTAGTAGAAATTCTGGAGTAGTACTAAGCTGCACATCAAGGCAAGAGGCAGTGGTAGGGTATATACAGGTAGTCCTCGCTTACCAACTGCTTGTTCAGCGACCGTTCAAAGTTACGATGGTGCTGAAGAAGAACTTGGGGAAGGAGCAATCTACAGGAAACTGAACAGTCAAGGAAGCAAACGAATGGTATTTGCTTCAGGAAATCTGTTTACCTCTGAAACGATAAAAACATTTAGCTAGAGTAATATTACTTTCTTTTGATAGTGTATTTTAAAGCCTATGATACTGTCTTTGGTTTTTATGGAACTCATAAATTGTGTTGGTTAGCTAACAGACCAACAGCATCTTTTGGTCTTTTCAGAGTCACATTTTCCTGGATATTTTTCTGTTGGAGAAAAATACTTCAAGATTTCCCCAACTATTTTTATCTCTTCCACCAGCAGGTTGTTTTGCAAATGCTTACATATATATATATATATATATATATATATATATATATTTATATATATATATCTCCCCAGCTCTCTCTTTCTCTCTTTTGAAATAGTTTTATCCTCCCCAAGGAAGGAGGATGGGGAGGAGGACCTGATCTTCCTGGTGATAGGCTTCAGTGCCAGGAGCTGGTGCTATAGAATTGATTTCTTTTTTGATCAATGTGCTTCTTGTATTTGCCAGTAAGGTGCCCAGGTTAGGGAAGCCCTATCTCACATGCCAGGGTTAAAGGGGAGGATGCCATGTAAAGACATTCCCTGCAAAAGATAAATGGTAGTAGTGAGTAGTACTAAGTTACACATCAAGACAAGAGGC
The DNA here is from genome assembly GCA_030867105.1 of Liasis olivaceus. NCBI lineage: Eukaryota > Metazoa > Chordata > Lepidosauria > Squamata > Pythonidae > Liasis > Liasis olivaceus. The sequence goes on from CM061359.1 coordinate 16,421,151, forward strand.
AGTGCTAGGGTATATACAGGTAGTCCTCGCTTACCGACTGCTCGTTCAGCAGCCATTCAAAGTTACGATCGCATTGAAAAAGAAGATTTATGACCAGTCCTTGAACTTGTGGCTGTTGCAGCATCCCCACAATCACGTGATTGCAATTCGGGTGCTTGGCAACCGGTGCATGTTTATGATGGTCACAGCATCTCACAGTCACGTGACTGCCATTTGCGACCTTCACAGTCAGCTTCTGACAAGCAGAGTCAATGGAGAAGCTGGCAGGAGGTCACATGTCATGATCGGTGATGTGGTGCTTAATGACTGCAGGTGATTTGCTTAATGACCGCAATTGTTAACTGACATAAGTTGGTGCTGTCACATGATGTTTCCCCACAATCTGGAGTTGCTGGTCCCAATTGTGGTCAATAAGTGAGGATCACCTGTACTCCCAAAAAGCTTCTTTGAGTGGAGGTTTGAGACCTCCATCTTTTGACACAGCCTTGGCTGTACCAGTCCTTATAAATCCCGCTCATACTGATCACAACATTAATTTCCTTCTTTGGCTGCCTATACCAAAAAAATGTTTGCCGGTGAAGTAAATGAACCATTGTTCTTCTGGAACGTGACTGGAGTATCAGTACAATCTGAAAATAACAATACTTTCTCTCCCTCCCTCCCCCCCCCTTCTTCTTTTTTAAACTCACTCTGTGGCAGGCTCTGGAGTTAATCTCGGTCTGAGAGGTTTGGAGTCAATAGAAGAACTGATTTATAAGGTGGCCACCGCTGTGAATCAGCAGGATGTCTTTGAGGCCCTGGCAGCTAAAATCCAGCATTCCAAACAAGTGGTTGAAGATTTTAAGCAGAATGGATTATCTGCTACCATGTTTGAATGATCAGATTGGACACAGCCGAAGCAGAGATCTATGGGTGTTCTTCTATCTTTCTGCACATGAAGAAAAGAGGAGAGCCTTTTCTTTTCATTTAAGAAAGAAAAAAGACAAGCAGAATCAGCAAGTTTAATTATGATTAACCTTTTAATCAGATCAGGCACATAAATTCAAATACATTTTAGAAAAAATAAAGGGACTTTGGGGTGAATCTCCCTTGAATTTATTCCCATAACAACAGCCCTATGTTATATGTTGGCTAAGTAATACTGACACTGAACTCTTTTATCAGGGGTGAATTTAAACCCAGGTCTCTTGTTCCAAGTGTAACCTAATATTTTATGCTTCTAACTGTGGGGGAGATCGTCCATAATCCTACCCTGGTAACATCCGTCATTTGCAAAGCGTTGCAGAATTGGATGTCCCAAGCAAATAATTCCACTCTAGTTTTATCTCCTGTTTTGATTCCATTTTGTAGGGTTAAGTAATGTGAAACTGATGCAAAAAGATGTATCTCTGGATGCTTCCCTATGTGCCTGCACAGCTCCTGGTTTCTTCTAATTTTATTTTATTTTTAAATAAATAAATAAATAAATAAATAAATAAATAAATAAATAAGGGGGAAGTTGACAGCCTCTAGATTATTTTCATCTTCAGAAATGCCTTAGAAAATGAAAGGTGGGTGGCTAGGCTAAAATGTTTTGCTTGAAAGTACTCCAGAATTCCTTGGAAAAATAGATTAAAGTGAGGTAGGTGATTCTGAGTGTTTGGTTAGACAGAGAAGGAGCTTCAGTATTTGGCTGTATGGTAACTGAGTGTTTTGTTCCTATTTCACCATCAGTGTTCAATCATTTGGCCCCTCATCCCTAATTCATTTGAGCAAGGCTGATTTGGAAAGCTGGATCAGGTTTGGTTAGCACTTGGATGGGAGACCACCAGTGAATTCTAGAGTTATAGACTGGGGGGAAAAAAACCTGAGTAAGGGAATGGTAATGTCAAGCTCAACTTGAAGGAGACTTCAGCTCTTAAAATCATTCTTATGAAAGCCAATTTAGGAAGGCGTTTACAAACTAGCAGTACAGGTGTGTGTTGAAATCTGTAAGTTGGCAGGTGCAATATAGTAATCTAAGCTTTACCCCTTTTGAATGAGCTCCTATGCAAAAGGGGTGGGGCTTTGGTCACAATTCTGTCCCCCCCCCCCATCTTGCAGATTTTGACACCCCCAGCTGCCCATGGGGTCACTACATGCTTCCAATTACACCCTCCAGGAAATATACAAGGCGTAGCCTGGTCTTATGTATTTATTCTCAAATTCAATTTAGCCCACAGAATTACCTTTTAAGGATGGTGTTTTCCAAAATTACCAGTTCAGCAATATTGGTATTAAAACCAACAGAAAATGCACTGAATGGGCAGGTTTTGCTGCGGGAGTCCCAGCAGTATAGCTTATTGGTTAGGAACACCATATCTGGCCTCCAGAAATCCAGATGACCATTACAGGATAGCAGAGAGATACAGCAAACAGTACATTGTTCCTGCTGTTGTACAGATTTTTGCAGCCTTAAGTTTATGGATGAGTGTATTCAATGAATTTGGGAAAGTGGCTTGAATACATTAGGGTTGTTATCCTCTTTGACTGGATGTGGCTAGTCTGTCTTCTGACTGACTCTGAGAAGTTAAATGAACCTTGGGCAGTTTGAAGATGCACAAGAAGTCGGGCAAGACAGGTGCAGTTGAACTGCCAGGCCCAAAAACAAGAAGTCAGAAACAGGGTCTTGGAGTGAAGATGTATTCATAAGGCATTCTTATTAGCAGGAACCCTTTTCTGAAAGTCTGCAGGATGTTTGTCTGTCTGTCTGTCTGTCTGTCTGTCTATCTATCTATCTATCTATCTATCTATCTATCTATCTATCAATCATATGGCCGCCCATCTCACAAAAAGCGATTGTGTGACACACAATCAGTAAAACAACAATTATATATACTGTGTGTGTGTGTGTATATATATATATATATATATAAAAACAATCATTATAAAAATATAAAAAGTCGTTACTAAAAATGAAAAACGCCATTAAAAAATTTAAATATACAAGCCATGTGGAGAGAGTGAAAAGATCAAGCACAGTGGAGCCATCCAAGAATGTCGCCACCCCACTGGGACCCCCAGGCCTGATGACACAGCCACGTCTTGAGGCACTTACAGAACATTAGCAGGGATGGAGCTAACCGCTCTTCGGGGGTGGGGGGGAATGTTCCATAAGGCGGGTGCCACAGCAGAGAAGGCCCACCTCCAGGGACCATCAAGTGTGAGTCCCTAGCAGATGGGACCTGTATAACACGCCTCTCTTGCTGCATCTGATGGGATGGGCAGATGAAATCGGGGAGAGGCGGTCCCTCAGATAACCTGGTCCCAGGCTGTGGAGGGCTTTAAAGGTCAAAAACAGCACCTTGAATTGGACCCGGAAGCAGACTAGCAACCAATGCAGCTCATGGAGCAGAGTCGTAACGTGCTGTTCTAGAGGCACACATAACTGCCTGCGCTGCTGCATTTTGTGTCAGCTGAAGCTTTCAGATACTCTTCAAGGACAGCCCCATGTAGAGCACATTACAGTAGTCCAAGTGGGAGGTAACTAGGACATGAGTGATTGTGAGCAGAGCCCTCCCCCCACTGATCCAGGAACAGGCGCAACCGTCACACAACACAAAGCTGTGCAAAAGCCCTCCTAGCCATGACTGCCACCTGCTCTTTGACTCCAGGAAGACCTCCAGATTGCACACCAGGTCTGTCTGGGGCAGTGGACCCCATCGGATACGAAAGATGGCATTGTCCTGGAGCTGGCAGGACCCAAAACCCAAAGCCACTCAGTCTTGCCAGGGTTCGGCTGAAGCCTGTTATTCCCCATCCAGATCCTCACAGCCTCCAGGCACCGGGATAAGATGTTCATGGCACTTCTTAATACACCAGGGGCAGAGATATATAGGTGGGTATCATCAGCGTACTGATGATACCTCATCCCATGGCAATGGATGGGCTCACCCAGCAGCCTCATGTAGATGTTAAATAGGAGCGGAGAGAGCACTGAACCCTGTAGCACCCCACATCGTAAGGGACGAGGACGGGATCTCTCCTCCCCAATCACCACTGGCTGGAATCAACCCTGGAAAAAGGAGGCGAACCAGTACAACATTGTGCCACCCACCCCCAATCCTCTGAGCCAATCCAGAAGGATACCATGGTTGATGGTATCGAAAGCCCTTGAGAGGTCAAGTAGGGCAAGATGGATGCACAACCCCCATCCCACCCACGCCAGACAGAAACGTAACCAATGCCGTTTCTGTCTCAATGCAGTTAAGACTTGTGTGGGATTGATCATTCAGTTTCAAATATTGTTCGGTTCAATGCTGGAACCCAAACTTTAATTTTGCAGTTAGTCTGCGCTTTGTAGCAATTTTGAATCCTGGGACTTTTGATTCATGTTTCTAGAACAATGCTGTTCAAGTCAGGGTTAGGTTCTTGGGGTCAATGGTGACTCTGCTTGGAGTAGGACCTAGGGCAATCTGGACATTAAAGTTTGCCTGCCATGTATGTTTCTAATAAAAGGATATTGTCTGAACAGGGATTCAGGCTATTTTTCCAATGGATAAACATACATACATACATACATACATACATACATACATACATCTTTGTTGGGTTGATGTCAAGATTTGGAACATGCTTTTGGCAGAGACCACCCAGGCTTCCTCATATATCAGTTAAAGATTACATTTTCTAACAATCTATTGACCCAAGGTCTCCTTTGCCCTGAAATTCAGACCTGGTATTTTTACAGTTTATATTTGCGCTGCTTCATTTTTGGTTTCTTTGGCATTCAAAATGATTCTGCCATTCTGAATGCCAAAGAATAAAAAAAGAACAGGACGGAAATATATAAACGAAGGAATTAGTATGCCTAATTTAAATAATCTATGAAGTGTTTATGGCAGATGTATGGAATTCCTAGCCACTAGGCACTGAATACTCTTCCTTTCTAGCTACTCTTTTCCCTTAAACCGATTCCCACCACCTGAGCCTGATTCTGTATTTGTACATCCTAGAGATTCACAAGCCAATACACGACATGACATGAGTTTATATCTATGCATTGTATGTAGCCAACCATTTTAGTTTGTGAAGGTGGCTCCAAGGATGCAAGTCTGCTTGTTCAGCGAACCATCTTAAGCAACCAGCAGCTGAGTGCATGGCATGAACGTTGACTTTTGGCTTTCAAATAAAATGTCACAAACCAATGTTGAGAGTCTAGGATATTCCATCATATTTCTTTGTACGTTGCACCACCTGGTGGCATCTTCAGTTATGACATTTCTTCTGCCACATTTTCATCCATGCTATGTCAGTGTAAAAAAAAAAAAAAAGTGTTAGCGGTGAAATCGGAGGGATTTAAAGTACAAGAAAGAAATTCCTTATTTATTTATCTGTTTCAGCCTGCCTTTCCTCTAGCTGCTCAAACCTATTCACACAGGCGTCTCTCCCCATCATATCTCCTCAACAGCAGCCTGTAAGGAGGGTTAGGATTAAAGAGAGTGAATGGCCCCTACCTCTTCCAAAGAGTAATACCTTAACCACTACACTACATTTAGAATATTAATAGTTTCGCTAGTAATAGCCTTTGTTAAAGGAATCCTTTATTTTCTAGCTATCAAAACTTTAATCGCCCAAAAAAAGCTAAAGTCCACCACATGGATAAGTCCAGCAGAGTCAAGGGTTTGTGTATTTCCCTGCATTATTCATGGAATGTCACATCTGTGATTGCATCCCCCTGTTTAAGCTATTAATCCGCTTTACCTGGTTTTACTAGGGTGAGCATTTTTGCACTGCAAATATTCACACCACCACTAGATGGTAGCCAAGAGTTAGAGTTGTTTATACCTCTCTACTGTACTTCCTGAATTTTTGCAGCCAGATATGATAACCCCAGTTGTGGTGTAGTTAGGTTCCCCGTTGTGTTCATCGAAGATTGACACAAATATTGAACACTGTATAAACCAAACCTAAAGTTTTGCAGGTGACACTAAGCCATAAATCTTATTTTACAGACCACAGGGATTTTGTTTACACAACACACTCTTTACTTTGATCCATGGTTTAGTAAACTAATATTCTGATCTGGGGTCGCACAACAATGAGACAACTACACTGGCTTATGTTTGCACAAGGCAGAGTCCAGAAGCTGGCTATATTTCAGTATAGCAAGGTATGGAATCAGCCATTGGGGCTTCAGTGTGTGTCAATTCACTCAGCCTGGTGTAGTCCAGGATAATGACATAGCACATGTATGTGATGGTATGTGGGAATGACCTTGGGAGACAAGAGGAAGAGCCTCAGCCTAGACAACGGTCTGGTAAACAAAATCTGACTCCGAAGGAGGGGTGGGGGTGGCGAAAGCGTCTCAGAAGAGACCCTCCCTGGTTTTCGGGTGAGTGAAAGTAAGGGGAGTACTTTCAGACTTGTAAGACTCTGAAACTGTAACCTTCCAATAAAGGTAGTGTTAGTACTTGCGGTTGGTGACTCTTGCCTGGTCTGGGCGACCTCGAAGGGCTGACAAGGTGTGGACCCAGGCACAAGGGTATGCCCCCCACCCCCGATTGTGACAGCATGTTGTATGAAATGTGACTTAGCCTACAGTAAGAACCCAGCCACCGCAGCCTGTCCACCACGTCGCTGCGTGCCTTGTGCAAACTCAGCAAACTGCGATTATTTCCACAAACCAGAGCTTCTTGAATGCACAACTCCTGTCCCCTGCATCTGTCCGGCTCTCCCTCGCCAGCCACGCCCTTGCGGAGGATTGGCGGGCGGCAGCGGCCAAGGCGCCGCTTCCAGGACAGCTGAGCGGTGCCACGTGCATTCGCCAAGCCAAAGACTCCATTTCCCAGGGAGCCTCGGGGTCTCCCCGGCGTGCGATTGGCTGGAGCGCGGCGGAAAGGGCGGCTCTTCCGGATGGTGGGAAGGGGCTGCGCCTGTCCGGTGAGCGACGCGGGAGCGCAGGTGGCTTTTTAAGGAGCGCTGGGGATGGCGGCGTTGAAGTTCGCGGGTCTGGACGACACGGACAGCGAGGAGGAGCTACCGCCGGGCTGGGAGGAGCGGACCACCAAGGACGGCTGGGTCTACTACGCCAAGTGAGCCCCGCGGGATCCTCCTGGGGTGCAGGGGGATGGGGGTGCGGCGCCCAACGGGAGAAGGAGGGGAGCTGGAAGGTGCGAAGAGGTGCTGCTGCCCCGCTCTGGGGCTGCAAGAAGCCAAGGGGGGTGCAGGACGGCAGGCTGTTTGGGGGCTTGGGGGTGCGTGCAGTTGGGCTGAGGGAGCGTGTGCGGGAAGCGCTGCTTTAGCGGCGTCTGGCAGCAAAGCTGCGGAGTTGCAGCTCATCAAAGTTACCTGCCCGGTGTTCGCGGAGGTTGGAGCGCCTGCGGGGCTGGGCCGTCGAAGTCACGCAAGAAAACAGCGGCAGGGGGTCGTGGGCTTCGGGCTTCGGGCCGAGGTTCCTAAACTTTTTGCCATCGTACCTCCCTTTGTGTCATTGAGACGGACAGCCTGCCCTGACAATCCGGATACCAAAATAAACAATGGACACGATACAATGTAACTCCGGGGAAAGTGGATTTAGTGCAACAGTGTAACCAAAAGGTTCTTTGCACTTCCCCAAGGGAGATACGCCTGACAGTTTGGGCTTAAGGGGAAGGAGCAGGAGCAGGCCTTTGGGGAGGGGGGGATGCTCCCCCTTACTAAGGGGGTGATAAAACAGGGTGCAGAAAGTGTCCCCTTTTCTCTACCTGCCCAGAGTGGGTCAAACGTCTTTGTGCAGGCACCGGTTGCTGGCAATATTCTTAAAATACGAATGGTGCCCTAGCTGGACACTTAAACCCTTTTAAAGGGCCGCAGAGAATTTAATAGTCTTAACATCATCAGTAGCCTACACATGCTTGCTCTGGGGGAAGTTCAGCTAAAGATGTCCTAGTTCAGTGTTTCTTAAAGCGGAGTCCTAGGACCCCCGAGGCTCCCCCAAGGCCCTCTTGGGTCAGCGAAATCAAAATTATTTGCCAGTCCATGTTGAAAAATAATACAGTATTAAAATCCCATCAAACAATCGTGAGAAGCAGAACCAAATGCATCAGTTTCATTTTTTAATACGGTGAATGTGGATAAATATAACCCATATGAACAAAAGCTCTTTTGGAATCTTCCGTAATTTTTAAAAGGGGAAAGGAGTCCTGAGAGGAAAAACACTTTAAGAAGTATTGTGCTTGTTTTATCACAGCCCCTCTTAAATAAGACTTAGCCGCCTAGCTGCATATCTGCGTTTCATGTCAGTTTCACTGTTTTTTTAAAAAAAATTGGTAGAATTGTTTATTTATTTACTTGATTTATATAGCTGCCCATCTCACTTTTGCTTGTCTCTAGGTGGCTTATAATAACACAAATAAAAATACATAATATGAAACAAATGGAAACACGTAGCAGCCGGGCACAATCTAATCCATCATCTGTACAACTAGGAAACGGGCTCTAACCGACATCCAAAGCCAAGTTTTCAAAGCCTTACGAAAGGCCGACAGGAATGGGGCTAATCTAATCTCATGGGGAATCGTGTTCCAAAGGACAGGTGCCACAGCAGAAAAAGCTCTCCTTCTGGGCCCCGCCAGCCGACACTCCCTAGCTGATGGTACCTGGAGCATGCCCTTCCTGCCAGATCAGATAAGACGGGTTTTGACTTGCCGTTAAGTTACTTGCAAGTATTTGTTTATATTTGTTTCAGGATAGTTAAGGGAGTCTGGTTCTGCTAGTTGGCTCCGCTTACTAGACAAAAGTGCATTCTTGTTGCAGTATTTAGGCAATTTTTTTTTTCCCCCAGCCAGACTAACTCTACGGCTATGGGAACAGTTATTTAAACAAATATTAGCGATGCATACAGGAAATTCCACCTAGTTTTCTGTTTTCTCCACCATGGCTGTGCTCGAAAGGGTGCATCTGTATCTTAGAGGCAGCAGATTCATAGGGATGTGTTTTCACCCTTTAATTAGGAACCGCTGATTTACTGCATTAGTTAGTCGCTGTTTCCATAAGCTTGTGCCTGCCGGCCTTCCTTGCAATGTCTAGGGTTGGAAAGATCATCTAATCCAGCCCCCACCCATTATAGAAATCCAATATTTTGGTGGGTTGTAAGACTTCGCATTGTAGAAGACATCTATGTTTAACTATGCAAGATCTATGCCATTTTGTGGCTAAAGTTGACAAAGTTAGACTTTTTTAGGAAAATATTTAGATAAGGTGTGCTGTTATATTCAATAAGAAGCCAAATTTTTATTAGATATCAAGTAGGGGAAGAATGAGTCAATGCTGCTACTTTATATGACATAGTTAACCTGTTGTGTCTTGGCACACTCCAGATATCTGGACTTGGAATTTTGCAGCCAGTCTGACCATTGTTGAGAATACTTGGGGTTGAAATTCATATATCCGGTGGGCTCCAGAACAAAGAATTGTGGAAATTGTGCTCCGTACATATGCTGATCACTTATTCTTGCAGGTGATGGAAAAGAAGTGACTAGAAGAATGTACTATACTTTGAAGCTGTTTGGTAGACTTTCCGAATTATATCTGGGTTGACAAGAGTTTGTAGTTATCTTGCCATCACCCAAGCTTTTGAGTGAGATGGCAAAAGTGACAGATAAAGGACACTAGGAGAATTAGTGTGTGCCTTTACTCCAAATGCTTATCACGAGATCTAGAATATTAACTATTAATCATAAACTAGAAATACCAGTAGGAAACCAGTTTGGTGTAGTAGTTAAGGCACCAGGCTAGAAACCAGAAGACTGTGAGTTCTAGACCCACCTTAGGCACAAAGCCAGCTGGGTGACCTTGGGCCAGTCACTTTCTCTCAGCCCTAGGAAGGAGGCAAGGGCAAACCACTTCTGAAACACCTTGCCAAGAAAGCTGCAGGGACTTGTCCAGACAATCACCAGGAGTCAAAAACTGACTTGAAGGCACCCACATACAGAAATACCAGTGGGAGTTCATTGTGAAAAAGTTTTCTTTTAAGATGCGTTTCTGATTCTTTCAGTCACCTGGAAGAGAGAACTCAATGGGATCATCCAAAATCTGGGAAACGAAAAAGAGTTGCTGGAGGTTTGTGTTTTGCTTGTTAAATGCTGGTAAGATCTATCAACTGTTTGTGGGGGGAGTTCCCCAAACATTGGGAAAACAAAACCCTTTGTGGAAAAGTTGTAATAATTCCTGTATTACCAAGAACAATTATATCTATAGTTGATTATAATCCCCCACCCCCCAAATATGTCTTCCTGGCAGTTAGGAAATTTCCTTTAATCATTGTCTTGCTGCATAAGCACTTCAGAGTTGGTCCTTATGCAATTTAACTTTAAAACTCTACAATCCAGCATGCTGCTGCTGTAGCAGCTCAAAATTAGTATTGATTTCTGATCTTTCACTGTTGTCTTTAAAAGAACTGAGTCTTGAGATAGAGAGATGGCACAAGATGGATGTCATTTTAGAATTTGGGGCTGGTGTCTAACACACAAGCATCAATGATCCTTCCCCCCCCCCCCCCCCCCCCCAGTATCTTTAAAAAGAACAAAATAAAAGCTAGAGGCCAATTAAGAGATCCTGCCACTTCAGAATATATGCAGACAGCTATGCTTGCCTGCATCAGCTGACCTGGAATAAGTCCCATGATGTGGAATGTGAATTTGCTCTGAAGGGAATGAGCATGAAGGGGGTTTGCAGAGGTCCCCTAACCAACCCACCAGCAGTGTCTCCATATTTAACACTGAAATGCCCCTTCTTCCCTCTGTGCTCAGAATAACCATTTCTGAGACTCCCTATAGAAAGGTAGTCCTAGGGTAGAGGGTGCTGGCTCAGGGAATAGGGCTCCAACCAGCATCAGCCTGATCTGGTAGAACATCCAGGGAGAAACTTAGAGTCCCATATTTTTAAGAGGTTTGGGGGCCGGAGGTGAAACAAGGCTGTTTTTCTGTGGCAGAACTCTCTTCCTATAGTGACCACAGAAACATGGTCATCTTGCTGCTGCATATCAGCGTGGTCTGATGCACTGGGGGCTGTAGATTACTCACCCTGACTTAAAAGTATTGTGCAAATGGCTTGTATCCTATTTCTTTCTTGGTTTTGAATGGTTCTCTAATACCCTGTAGTTGGTTTACCATGTTCTATTCCAAGCCTCAAGGTTGTTTAGCTCGACTTCTTGAACTGATGAAAGACTTAAACCACAGCACTGAAACTCCTGTTTTTTATTTTAGACTTACCATACGGATGGGAGCAGGAGACGGATGAAAACGGGCAAGTCTATTTTGTTGAGTAAGTTGTAATTATTTTGTATGCTTAGGGTTATGATGGATTGAGAGCCAGTGTGTTAGACTAAGATGAGGAAGACCTAACTTCTGTTGCACTCTGTGCTGTGAAAGCTCCTTGGGAGAATTGGGCCTGTCTTTCTCTCTCGACCCAACCTTCTTCATAGGATTGTCGTGGAGAAAAGAATGCAATATGCTGTGTCTTTTGCTCTGACAGGCAAGATATAAATCCATTAACTCACCTGCTGACTGCGATTATGTTTTGTGTTTGAGTTTTTAATAGTGGTTTTAGTGCGGTTGTAAGTTGTTTTATCTCTATATTTTTTACTTCTGTTGTTTTTAACTGGTGTGAGCTGCCCAGAATCATATATGTGAGATGGGTGGCATACACATTGAATAAATAAATAAATAAATAAATTCACCCGACTTGCTCTAGTCAAGAAAGTGACACTGCAGGGCTTACATAAAAGTAAGGGTGTTTTCAAAAGGGATAGTCCTGGATTTAAATATACAACGAATGAAGTTGCACTGCATATGGAAAAAGCAGGAAAAGAGTGTGCCTGTGTGTGTTTTTCTGCTTTAGACTTCAAGGTATGATGATTATCAGAGACCATAGTTTAGGGAGTTTTTAAGATTGCCTGTTATGTTTCAAAACAGGCAGTTGCTGTTTACATCTATTACTGCCTTCTGAGTTGTATTTACAGCAAAGAACCCCCTCCCCCTTAAAAAAAAAAACTCTTCCAAATAAATTTATGTTGTGTTAGTGTAATGCAATATTTCTCAGCCTTGGCAACTTGAAGATGTGTGGGCCCCAACTCCCAGAATTCCCCAGCCAGCCATGCTTCCCATTCTGGGAGTTGAGGTCCACATGTCTTCAAGTTGCCAAGGCTGAGAAACATTGGTGTAATGGAATGAGATAATGTTGATGAGGGAATGTAGGAGCTGTTAAAGGAAGAGAAATGAGAACTTAGTCCTGGGAAAGCGTGAGAAAGAAACTCAAAATAACCTTGCATTGATTCTGTTTGGCATTAGAAGGAGTAAAGAAAAATTAGCAGGCTTTCAAGATTCTGTTATTTTACCCTACAACAATAAAGCAGCAATCCAATAGTCCTTCTGTTATCGGTTCCCTGATGGGGCCCACCTTGAAGGCTGGACACTATTTAGGGTTAGAATAGCATTTTAACTGCAAATGTAGGTAGGGCTGAGTAAGCTTTAAAAAGTTGCTTTCATTTATCAGGGTTCATGGCTTCCTTCAGGTGCTGAACATAGTTCTTGTAGAGTTCCTCATTTTGTCCTTGCAACAATCTTCTGAGGTAGGTTAATGGTGGCTTGGTCCTTACGTTGCACAGTGCCATGGTTTGTTTTAACATTAGTTTGTTGAATGTCCCCACTGGTTTTTTTTTTTGAGCCAGTCACTAGGTGCATTCACACAGTATGCCCTAAACCATGGAGGATGGAGCTAACGCATTATGCTAAACCAAACTATGCCATGGCTTAGTGTAACTGTGAGATGAGCTGCAACTGGCCAGAGTGAGCTTCACAACTGAGTGGAGACTTACATCTAGGTTGTCACAGACCTAGTCCACTGCTCCAGTTGTTATGTAACGTAGCTTATTAATCTGACCAGTTTGCTCTGACTTTGAGACATCAATATGTTTTTCTCTGCTGCAGTTTATCTTCAGAGCAAACAGGGAGCTGGTTGAAACCAAAAAATAGATTGTGGAAATAAGACTTAAGGCCCATATTGTTAATTTACCCTTAGAATGAAAACTTCTCAGCAGAAGGAGAGGAAAAATTGGTTGGAATGAGGAGTTACAGTAGCAGGTGGCAATTAATAGAAAGAAATTCTCTTTACCATGTTTTTTTAATACAACAGGTTATGTTTCTTTTTTAAGCTATATAGTTTTTATATAAATATAATAATATGTGTGTATATATATACACACATACATACATACACTAAATAGTAACTTAAGAATATAATACTATAAACGATTTTTTTTTCCAAAGAAATGTTAACTGTGATATTTTTGAAGTGTAACAGAATAAAAATGGTAAGAAAATCCTCTTAAAGTATCTGTCCTTACTTTCTATCAAAGGTAATGGCAAGGAAAATACATGTAATACTATTAGGCTGTGTCTGTTGTTGATTAAATCCAGTGCTGATACATTTTATTAAGATGGAGTAAGTGTGCAGCCCCTCTGCATAATTCCATATGCCTTTGTAATACAGACACTTTGCTTGCCAGTGTATGCTGAAATTATTAATTACTTATTCTGCCTTGCTGTGAAGAAGGATTAAGAAGTTGCATTGCAAGGCAAAACAATATGCTCATGAAATCAAGGAGACTCTTTAAAAATATTAAAAGGGATGAAGTCCTGGTTTCAAAGACTAAGCAAAGTAAAAGTGTCTTGATGCCTTTTTAAAAAAAAAATCTGGAAGGATGAATGTGGACTGTTCCTTTAAAGGAGGTCATCTGACAGCTTGGAAGTGACACAGGGGACGTCCTTTTCCTGTAGACCATGGGAATGGGCCTTTGAAAGTGGAGAGATTCTAAAAAGGGCTGCCAGGACCATTTTTCCCCATCTTCCTATTGGTGAAAAGCAGGTCAAACCATGAAATAATATATATCATGTGGTAGGCTATCTTTCTGGCATAAAGAATTTTTTGAAATATTTTTACACACCCTGAGAAATTACTCAGCATCGGAACTGTAGCAAAAGGAAGAGTTGTGTTCTTGTAAGTAGTCCCTGTGTAGCTTTGATTTAACTGAGATTGGGTATCCTAAAGTGACAACTTGATTTTCAGAGCATTGCAAAGAGTGATTGCAATTAGAGGCTTTCTATGAACTTGTTTTGAGTTTCAACATCCAGGAACTCATTATTTTTTAGTCATTCTTGTTTACTCATACTGTATTTATACCAATACCTCTCCTGAAAAGCTGTAAGACAGTTGTACCGATGTAGAGATCTAAAGTAGATAGTTGATCTTTACTGAAGCAGGTTCAATAGAATAGAAGGCTCTCAGCATTTAATTGCGCACTACTTCTCTGGATTATGAAACTTAAAAAAACCCAAAACCTCATTGAGCTGGGATCCTCAGTTTGATAAAATTGATTCTCTTGATTGCTTCGAGTTGGAGTTCACATTTTGATTTAATGTATGACTGTGTAGCTGTGCTTGTGGTAATAGAAGGAGAAATTGACAGGGAAAAATGCTTCTTGTTTTCCTTCGAAGCCATATAAACAAAAGGACCACATACCTTGATCCCAGAATGGCCTTCACGGTGGAAGACAATCCCATGAAACCCAACGTGAAGCAGAAGTACGATGGCAACACCACTGCAATGGAAGTATTAGAAGGCCGAGACTTGAGTGGGAAAGTGATCATAATCACAGGAGCAAATTCAGGAATAGGTAAGTCAGCGCTACAGTCAACCTTGAGTGTGTTGCGTTCAACCAGTGTGTGTGTTGGACCCCTGTGGTTCCCTCCTCAGTGGTTCCTCACATCCTTTCTTTACAAATGACTGGAGGAGAAAGGGTCATTAGCCCTATCTGATGTATTGCTTCCTTCCGAAAGGACATAACAAGGGTGTGCATATGTTGGGATCCAAAGCTGGGAAGGTGTTTCAGATCAGGTGTGGGCATGCTTGTTGCACCTGCCTGTAGCACTTTAAAGGAGCCTGCCTTGACTATGCACCCACTGTGCGAGACCAAGAAAAGATATGGCTTGTTTCAGGTGCTGCTGACAGGTATGGTAAATGGACCCACCTTTCTTACCCTCTGAGTACTGCATCCCTCTAGCTGAGAATCTAAACTTTAAAGTTTTTGCAAGAAAACAGATCTCACTAATTTCAACTGAACTTTAGATGCCAGGATAATTTATCTGTGTAGGAAATGATTCACTTTCTTACTTATTAGCTTTCTAAACCACTGGGATATTTCTTATTTGTATTGAGGACAAAATCCAGAAGTATAGTTGTCTCCTAAAGGAAGAAATGATGGCTAAGGACTTTCCCATGTGGGGAACTCTGTTCTTGCTTGGTCTTTAAATAAGGAACACTCCAGATGGTTTAGATAATCTTTCTCCAAGCTGGTGCCAACCTTGGATGTGTCAGAACAATACTCCTCAATGTTTCCACCTAGTAGAGGTATTATAGTTCCTAGCATGCTTTCTGGGTTGATAAAGGGTGGTCTAGAGTTCAAGATCACTCTTTACTTTTAGCTTTTTGCTTTCTGGATAGCTTTGCTTAGTACTTAGTCTCCCATTGTTGCCAATTACTCATAGTGTGATTAAAGCAAATGGCTGGGTCAATGCAAAAAGGTTTCAGGAGCGTGTGTCAGGGAACAATCTAGTCTCCTACATTAATCTGAATCCTCCATTCTCATGCATTCAGTTCAGAAATTAATAACCAAGTTTTGCTTGTCTACCGAAAAACATTTCTAAACCATTCTAACCAATTTACTAAAGATGTCTTCAGCTTCTTTTTTTGTATTTCAGTAAAAAGGTGAGGACATGGGTTTCTTATTGTAAATGCATTTTCAAAATTCTATTGCTTTTGGTCAGCTCCTGCTTCATAACCACCTTGCCGATGAAACTGTATCTGGGATAGCTGAAAGTGTTAGCTAGGAGAGGATGAGGATATAGACGTCATGCTAAGTCATAGTTTGTCTGCATCATTGAATAAACCATGATTATTTGGGTTCACACAGTGGGCAAAGAGTTAATATTATTTTACTTTGGCTTAATGCAAAGGGTGTATATGTACTAATGTACGTAAGCCACTGTTTTTACCTTAACGTGAAGTGTGAATCCAGCCAGCTATTAAGTGCTCAACCAACTGTGGTTAAAAATCATGCTCAGCACAATGTATGAACCTTCTAAATATCAAAAAGGTTGCCATGCAAAAGGGTGAGCGCTGGGGCTTCCCATTGCTTTAAAATGCAAAACTCAAAAGTAATGGCTGGAAATTGCAGGGAAGCAGATTTCAGCTACTGATTGGAATACATTTCTTAACAGCGGTAGATGCTCAATAGTGGGACAGACTGCCCTGCCAGTTGGTGGACTGTTTTGCATGACACTTTTAAGCTGAGTTTAGGTAACTATCAGGTCTGCTATAGGAACACCCTGCACTGAGCAGAGAGCTGGACTAGATGTTGATGGGTGATGTACCATCAAGTAGTTTTTGACTCCTAGTGATCCACTTTGCTGTGGCTATCCTCCTTTTCTTTTCCGAGCATTAGAGACTTTTCCAGAGAGCCTAGTCTTCACATAACGTGTCCAAAGTAGAATAATTTGAGCCTGGTCATTGGTGAGAACTCTGGATCGATGATCCATCGATTTGTTTTCTTGGCTGTCCATGGTATTCTCAGGAGTCTTCTCCGGTTCCAAAGTTCAACAGCATCAGTATTCTTCCTATCCTACTTCTTCAGCGTCCAACTTTCACTTCCAGAGAGGGTCACGGGGAATCCCATGGCTTGCGCGATTCTGATCTTTGTAGGTGATTGAGTCAAATGCAATTAAATGATTGTATTTAATCATCCAAATGCAAACTCAGAGCTGACAGATTTGAAACTTGTTGGGTCCAAAACTGAATAAAAAGGATAAGCGCTAATCTAAGCTGTATTCGATCTCTCTATCTGGGGGGAAAGAGATAGAGTTAAGAATTTAAAAATACCAGAGGAGAATGGGAGAAAGCATTAGTGAAGAGTTTTGAATATGTGTATTTATTTAGTTTTAAAGAGCTGGCAAAAACTCTGTTGTTCATGATCCAGAATGTCTGTTCTATCAAGCATCTTTCTATAAAGGTGAACACATGTTAATCTCTTGGTAGCAAAAGTTGTGTTGTTACTTCTCTTTGTTGGCTCTATTGCATAGAAAAGCAGGATAAAAATGCTGTTAACGTATATTTAGTGGTCCTGGTGCATGATTTTAGAATGTTTTTGTGTCCCCACTAGAGGGCTCTGTTGTTCTTTAGGAAAATAATGTTGGCGCAAGATAGCAAAGCTCTTTCAAAGTTGACCAAAACAAAGATTAGTTTTGACTGGGCTATTTTATATTTTAATTGCTGGTGCTAAAGTTCAGAAGTGGAAAGGTATAGGAACTAATCTCTACTAATAATTGAATTCAACTTTATTGGCAAACATGCCTGGCAGGATGAAACACAGTGTAAGTTAATAGCAGCCCCACATTTTTAACTGAAGGTAAAGATGGATGTGGTTATCAAAGCACTAACCTTTGTCTTTATCTAAAACTTTTTTGTATGTCCTTGAAGTCTCATGTAGGCTAGTTCTGCATGTGTGCTGCAATCTGTCTGAGGTCTTACAAGAACTGTGTGGTACTCCTGTAATTCTTTCTCACTTTCCTAAACACTGAAAAGGTTTTCTAAGTACAGGTAGTCCTCATTTAGTGCCTGTCTTGTTTAACAACTGTTCGCAGTTATAACGGTGATGAAAAAGTAACTTTGTGACCAATTTTTGCATTTATGACCTTCACAGGTCTGTAAAGCAAAGGAAAGCTGAAGTAAGATGGTAAGCATAGTTGCGGTTTCACTTAGTGGACACCTTGCTTAACAACCAAGTTGCTGGTCCCAATTGTGGTCATAAACGAGGACTACCTGCACTTCAAAATAGATTCTAATGTTTTGAAAGCCTGGTGAAAAAAATAAAAAAAATAAACATGCCTGCACTATACATCTCCTTTTCCACTAAACCTTTTTTGCCTTTGAGATTTAATATAATTGAAAACCTGTGTGCAACTGCACTGATGCCTGATCTTCATTTTTGCATGAATGAATTTGTATGCAAAAGCTGAAGACTAAAGGCAAAGATGGAAACTTAACAGTCCAGTTAAACATCGTTTTGTTTTCAGGTTTTTTTTGGAAATTAAATCTTATTATTCCTTAGTGAATTTATGAGAGAAAAGATTTACACATCATGGCAAAGTGCTTGGAAACAGTGCAGTTAAATCCATACACTGCAAAGAAAAATTAAAATGTTCAGTTCTCTAGTTTTAGTTATTCCTTCTTTCTACCTATCAAGGAATTTGAGATTGGGGTGGAAAGGTAAGAAAAGTTTACAGAACACAGCTTCTGGAATTCTTTCCCACCCCTTAAAGCTTGGCTATAAAACACAAGACTAGGAACAACAATGAAGCGGGCTTAGAATGGAGAGATAGGTAACAATCTGAGCCATTGCCCACCGCCTCTTCCATAGGAATCCATTGGATGTTCCCCCCCACCCCCCACAGCCCTGGCTGGATCAGGCCCACGATCAAACTCAGTACTTCTTTGGCTGACTTTTTCCTCCATTAGCAAATCTGGCCCACTTTGAAGTAGTTTTCGGAAAGTTATCTTGCTTTTGGATAATGGATGGAGCCCTGAGACCCTTAACCCGATTTCTTTCCAACAGTCTGTTGAGTTGGACCAAAGGAAAAAAAAAAAGAAGAAGGAAAAGTTAAAAAAAAAAATGTTTCTATATTTGCCCTCTCTGATAGTTGCATAAATCTATAACTACAGTACTTGGTAGTTTTTTTTTGGGGGGGGGGGTTGCTTTTGAACTGTGTTTACTTTGATTTTGCTTTGTTTTGAAGTTGCCTATTAATTAGGCATTGCTGGTGTAAGCAGCTGTACACATATGCCAATCACATTGTGTAGTTGCATCTGCTTTAAGAAATCAGGAAGAGAAAACAGGCAATTCTGAAGCGCTTTTTAGATTTGCTGCTTCTCTCTAGCCTTTCTGTAGTGGCCTCGAGGCTGGGAGGAGGCTTTTTGTAAAGCTGATGCCTGAAATGGAAACGGACAGTAATGGTACATGGCGTATGCAAAACTAGGTGGCGAGCGTTTGTGTTAAAATTTATTTTAGGCTTGTCAGAATGCAGACACCTGCAGAGAGAAAATGAATTGGAATGCATTCATTGGAACCAAAGTGGCAGATGTGATCAACTTTTTGGATCTGTGAAACTGGTATTGGAGCAGAGATTATTCAAATTGGAAGCGGGGTTGAATTCGGAGTCTTGTTTCCTTTCCATAGTCTTCAGAAGTTTTGATTGGCAGATCTTTAAAACTAGGGCAGAGGTAATATAAGCAAGACCTTTAGGAATAATAACTTTGATTGTGATGAAAAGAATTCTAAAACTGAATAAGGGATAGTCTACCCCAGGGTTTTCAACCTTGGCCACTTTAAGATGTGTGGCTGTGCTGGCTGGGGAATTCTGGGAGTTGAAGTCCACACATCTTAAAGTGGCCAAGGTTGAAAACCCTGGTCTACACTAAATTGGTCCTTGGGCTGCATCAGCCCTTCCAGAGAATGATGAAAAATATATTAAATGTCCTATCTTCTGGCCAGATCATATAGTA
This sequence comes from Liasis olivaceus, assembly GCA_030867105.1. Lineage (NCBI taxonomy): Eukaryota > Metazoa > Chordata > Lepidosauria > Squamata > Pythonidae > Liasis > Liasis olivaceus. Next base: position 16,440,762 of record CM061359.1, read on the forward strand.
GGAAATGTCTTTCTGAGCATCATAAGGGGATTATCTTGCTACCTAGACACTGCATGTAGGATACATTTCTCTGAAAGTGGAGTTTTTCATCAAGAACTCAGTGCTTATATTTGGGATCGTGCTGTGGCAAATAACCATGAATGATTTCTGTATCTTGAAAGTTGCTCCAGAGCAGATGCTAGGCAGCGTTTCTTCTTGACATGCACAAGGAGTCTAGAAAGGACTCAGTTGGGCAAAACATGGAGTACGGGGTCAAATGTTTTAAGAATTTTCCTGTTGCCTTTAACATTGCTGCATCAGGGGCCAAATGCCAACAATGTGGCATTTCCAGAGATAGATAGACAGACAGACAGACAGACACACACACACACACGAAAATTTCCCTATGCAAATGAGGCATTTGAATTAGCATGTTGGTCTCTGTAGCCAGGGCCTACACAATTATTTTCACACTATTTAATGTGAGAAAATAAATACATATAAATTATTTTATGAAGTTTTAATGTTACTCTGGAAGACATTAAATATTTCATAGAATAAAATTAAAGCAAAATTAGTTGGAAACAAGGTCGGGCAGTAGATAATAAAAACTGTAATTGCAGTGTCCATCTACTTCTCAATTGCTTAGAACAGTCACCTGATAGGTAAACATCATGTGACTTTTAAACTTGCTTGAAGTGAGAAATGGTATGGTCCACGCACCTGACCAGATATACCTGTGCAGCTGAAGATCCTGAAATACAGAATATACAAAAATACAGAATAAGCAACTTTCATGACAGTCAGTGCCATAATTTAAGCAGATGTCATTCTTGAGAGTATTCTAGGAAACCTTACAAGCCTTGGGACTCATAGTTTTATTTTTTTTCCCCCCAGAAATCATCCAGTGTAATGAAAACTGGATTGGCTTGCTTAGCTGTAGAGATGTATTTTAAATAGTATTTTATTCCTTTAGAACCCTGAATAACTAACCTTATTGATTGTTTTGTATCCTTGGAGGTCTATTCTTGAAATTCTGCCTGGCCAGGGAAGGGAAACCTGACACACAAAATCTTTCCTTGCAGTGAACATAAGTACAGAGGAACTCCTTATATTTTAAAATTGGGGGTAACCCTTCAATTTTCTCCCTTCAGTGGGATTAAACTGTATTAATTTCTGCTAAAACTCGTACTGAAACACAGTGGCTTCCGTTTTGAAGTAGGCCTAGAAAAGGTATCTGTTTCCTGTATCACTTTCTTATGGCTTCTTTGAGAAATCTATTACTTGGGTAATGAAGAGTATACGTGGTTGGTTAATCAACTTATTGAACTCAATCATCTTGGGCTGAAATTCACAATGCCAGCCAACACGTAATATGCAGAAGCATGCTGAGGCCAAGATGTCAATAATTGCAATAATCTTTTTACAGAAGGATTCAAGAACAGACCTGTTCTATAGAGGGTTTTTATTAAATAACTGATACATGGTTTGGGATTTATTGACTTTAATGTCCTTAAAGCTGCACCTGTGTTTTCTGAGGATGGGGATGAAATGACTTGCCATAGGAGATGGGAGAAACTTTGGTAATTTATTATTACACCATAAAAACCACAACCTTCCATTAAAGCAATAACACAAACTCTTCCCTAGGCATTTATTCTTGGGCAACATTAGACAGTTGATTAAAGCTCTGCGAACAGTTCTATTTTCTTAAATGCCTAAACAGAGGGTGCCATCCGGATCTCTAACGGCCCCCATTTCACAGAGATAGAGCAAAACACTGAGGAACATATAGCTCATGTCCTCAAATCTCCCATTGAAAAGGGGACCATGTGCAGGATTCTACTCTTGCATATGTTTTTTAATCCATTTTTCTCTGGGACTACTTTTGTTCCTACATAAATATATGGAGTTATAATTGCTCTACCAACGGATGCGACTTTTATAACTTTTAAATTGTATCTTTAAAAATTAACACCTCCTAGAACTTCTGAAGTTGTAATGGGTATTTCATTTTGCTTGGCTTACTAAACATGAACTTTAAAGCTTTCTTGGGAGATACGCAAAGGCAGGTATCATTACAGGATAGTTCTATCATTTAAAAGTTCTTATAGGTTATTTATAAGAAACTTATCAGGAATTTTTTAAGGGATTTTATAAACTGGACTTGGCAACTTGGTGCCCTCTACTTGTTCTCCTTGGGCTGACTGTGGCTGATGGGAGTTCAACTCCAGAAAGTCTGAATGGCACTACATCATAGATTTTCTGCTGCAGTTTAGCACTGTGGGAACTGTTGGGTTCTGGATTGGGGGAATACATATTGAAATATATTTGAGTTTGAAGGGCATGTTATTAGAGTGTGTGTGTTTCCAAGGATGCTGTTTCTTACTTTGTCTTGCCTGTTCAGTCGTTTAACACTTCTTAAGCTTTTTTGAAACCACATTCAAATTCTAAAACTATGCGTCATTTAGGTGGGATAGAACAGATGGCAGATCTTGAAAATCTAAGCAGGATATGTTCCGCTACGTATTTGGAGGAATATCACCAGAGAACCTCAAGGCAGTGAAAGAACTTCTGTGAAGTTGAAAGAACTTCCCAGAAGATCGTTGTCCCAAATGTTACATGTCACATGTCAAGAGCCAACTTGACTTGACTTTTACAATGAGATGCAGAGAAAGGGGCTTTGCAGCTAGTCTCTCTTGACTCTATCTAGTATCTTGATGTATTGGCCTGATCTTTGCTCTCACCTGTGGTGTGAGAAACCAGTTAGAGAAGGGATTGCTGATAATATGACCTAGTGGCTATGTCTTCTTGAAAGCATTCCACTCTGTTCCTACAACTCCATTCTCAGAGGCTTTTGAAAAGAACCGAAAATAAAATGGTTGATTATTTATTTATCTAAAGCATTTATATGGCTGCCCAACTCAACCAAGTTGACTCAGGCAGCTAACAAAAAAATTCAACAAAACCTAACCACACAAATACAAAACCACAGTACACACATCTCCCCAAAACCAGTGAACCCATTAAACAATAACGTGGCAGTCCAAACAGAAATAACACCATCATCAAATCAGGGACCTGACACATCACAACTAAATGGCCCGGAGAAAGAGCCAGGTCTTGACAGTCTTTCTAAAGGCCAGCAGATTCGAGGCCAACTCTGTGTCAGGAGGACGGGCGGTCTAAGATGGGGGCTGCTGCTGAGAAGGCTCACCTCCTAGGTCCCGCAGTAGGCCTTGTTTCAATATCATGATGTAAATGTGAATTTTGCTTTTTTTTTTTTTTTTTTTTTAAGTAAGTAATTTTAAACTCATTTTGGGTAGAATGCTAGCTTTTGTTAATAAATAAAGTCTATTTCACCATTGTTAAGTGTGTAAAGGAAACAGTAAATGGAACATCATGTAAGGAAACTGCCATTTTGTTCTATTTTTGTTGAAGTTGCACAACTCTGAGAAAATGTGTTGGTTTAATGCTTGAAGGATCCAGCATCATTTAGCTGACAAAACAGTCTTCTAATTTCATCTGAGATGAAATATGCCTTTTTAATTTTATGAAACTGCTTGTATTAATATTGCACTATTGTACTTGCCAAAAGGAGATTTAAAACATGCAACTAATTTTGTTTTTCCTTAATGCTTAATTAGTACTCTCTTCTGCAGTAGGCGTGCTCACAGGAGCCGCACAGTAATTTCTACATCTGAAGAAGAGGCTGTTAGGAGGTTGGGTCCTGTCTCTTCTGTTTCTGGGGGAACAGAAAACATACTTTTATTCTCACGTGTGTCATGATTCCCACCATCATTCCAGAAGACAAAGCTTTGCCTTTTTTTAAATTGCAAAAGTAGGTGACAAATTTTGCTTTGTTCTAAATATTTTTTTACATCTCAGTTGTGGAATAAAAATTGCTGGTTGTAGGTTGTCCAGAGAAAGAAAAACTAGTTGGGGACTGTAAAAGGAGCGAAGTACAGTACTTTAAGGGAGTAAAGTGAAATTTCAGGTACTTTGAAAGTTGTCCTAAACTAATGGCAGCTGAGGGGAAAATGTCTGCCTCACTCTGTGTAAAGCTCCATTTCGCTTTTTGTAATAATGGCTGAGATTGGAGAGGTACTGCGTGTGCATCAAAGGACTTAAACTTGTTGGATATAATTTTTAACTTGAGCTCTTGGATGGGAGGCCACTGTTCTATTGAACTGCTACTGAAAAATTTTGCTTTGAAAAACTTGAGAACTTTCAGCCAGATCTTTAGGACTTCTGCTTCCAAAATCTGGGATGCTGGGGATTGCATTCAACCCAGAGATCCAGCAGTTGAGATCTTAGAGTTTGGAGAGGAGGATTCCTGGTAGAGTAGCATATACATACATTCTTTATCACGGTCAGTGATCCATACACATTAACAGATAAAAGTATATAAAAACATTTTAATATATGATAATCTGGGATACATTGTTTGATGAGTCTTGGCTGCTGCCATGGAGAATTTGGCCACAATATTAGTGATGCAGAATTAGACAGTAGAAAGTTTCTGTCTGGGACAGTGTTTCTCAACCTTAGCAACTTTAAGATATGAGGAGTTCAACATGCTGGCTGGGGAATTTTGGGAGTTAAAGTCCACATACCTTAAAGTTGCCAAGGTTGAGAAACCCTGATTTAGTCAAATGCTTGCTGAAAAAGAGGGTTTTACCTAATGCTGCAAGAAAACAGCAGGTATGGGGAATCTCCCAAGGCAGAGTGTTCTAGAGAACCGGTACCATCCCTGTGAAGGTACATTCTTGAATATGATGTAACATAAATCAGATGTTAATGGGACCAGAATAATAGCCTCTGCACAAGTTCTTAATAACTGGAGAGATTCTTATCAAATAATGAACAGTAAATGGTCAAATTCTTTAGGTACTTTATGTCTAAGCCTTCTGAGGCTTCAACATTTATAGACAGCTTTCTAAATTGTTTGGGAACAGTTCAGAAGCCAATGAAACTTTTGTAATAAAGAAATTGCATCTTCCGATAACTGGCTGCAGGCTATTCTGGCTATTACGTATTCTGGCTATTACATTTTGGAATTAATGACCTTTCTGAGCACTTCTCAAAGGCAACCTCAATGTAGAGAACTTTACTATACCAAAATATTCTTCCTCTTTTTCTCCTCTATTCGGTGACCCACCTAGAAATCTCAATAATTCTTTGAACATACCTATTAAATTATACAATTTCTTGTGCCTAATTCTATGTGTAATATGTTTTTGAAATTTCTAAACAGAAGTAGATGGTTTAAATATTTATACTGGAGCTCTATGTAGTCTAAAAACCACACTCACACACACACACACAAAAGTTGGCATGTACCATGTTAAAGTATTTATTTTCATTCCCACAGCAATAGACATCAACATTCTACTTTCCCTTGTTCAAACCAGTATTTAAAAATGAACAAATGTTAATATCTGTGATGCTGGCTTTTATTTTAATGGGGTAGACAGAAAATCATTGGAATTTAGCTAATATAGATACTTCCAGTGAGTGTCACGGTGAGCTAGATGTCCTTGCTGAAGTGGGACACCATTTACAGCAGAGTTTGGTGGCTGGATGCTGGATCCTAGCGGGCGGAATCTCTCCAGAGAAAGGAGAGATTGTGAGATAGCCCATACGCACTCCAGATACTTGCTCCTCATGAATAGACCGCAGGACCTGAGGTTTTGTGGTCAACTTATCAGTCGAGTGGCTGGGGTACCATATAAGCTGACAGTCGCAACACAGCCTTTTATGGACAAAAAGTTCAAGTCTTAACTTTGGAATGATTTTTTATTGCTTTGGAACTATTAACACCCTTCAGAGTGGCAAGTTTTTATTGCATTCACTGCGTGAGTTTCCTTCTCCTTAGAAAAAGAAGTTTTAAATACGATTTCAAGGACTTGGAAAAATATTATTTTTTGGAATAAGCAGCAAAAGGATATTTGGAGTGTTGATTTTGGAAGTTAAAAACAGACCAAGGGTCCAGATGGACTTGGAATAAAAATTTGAAATTAGTTATAAAAATTCTTCCAGTGGAAAATGGTGGTGGTTTGGCTTCTTTGGAAAAAATAAAGCTGTAGGATGGGACTTTGAATGTTGGACACTAGAGGGAACTAGAAGAAAATAAAGATTACAATTAAAGGAGAAGAACACGTAGATTTGACTCACTAATACAGAATGGAGCAAAATGCTTTAACAGTGGAAGTTTTGAGGGATATTTTTGAACAATGGGCTCAGAAATTTTAAGAATGTCTGATACCATAGATAGATGGTATGTTAATGATGTCACAGAATAAGGACAAGCTATACTGGATATGATTGAAGGCCAAAGGAGAAGGGGACGGCAGAGGATGAGATGGTTAAATAGCATCACTGAAGCAATGAGCATGAAACTGAGCAAACTCAGGGAGGCAGTGAAAGATAGGAAGGCCTGGCACGATGTGGTTCATGGGGTCGCGAAGAGTCGGACACGACTTAACGACTGAACAACAACAATACTGGATATGACTGAAACTGATTTGAATGTGGATTTAAATATGACAAGTTACAAGAACAATCTGGAAAAAGATGATATACTGACCTACAAATGAAACCGGTTGATACTGTCAGTTCATGATTGTCTTAACTATGGTTTGTTGAAATGACATAATTTATTTAACCATGGTTTGAATAAGTAACACATATGGATTCACATATCGTGCTAACCCCCAAAGTATGGTTTCTTTAGAAATCACAATAGCTACTTTAAGTCTAAATCACTCAAGTTCCCTAGTGGCGTTTACAAATCCAACTAATAGCTTTCTTTGGTTGATTTGGTCATCATTTGATAGGGAATTGGGGTGGGGGAGAAGAGTTGGGTTCTCAACAGTTTTTCTCCATGGTTGGGTTAAGTTGGATAGTTAGAAACGACAAAATGTTTTTCTGCTCCTTCAAAATATTTGTGCTGTGCTCCATAACCCCAATAATACAATCTTGTTCCACTTTGGAAAAATTCTGTCCAGTGATTGGTGTCATCATTGAAAAGAATCTCTGGGAAAGATGATTGCAGGAAAAGTTAGTGCCGGCTGATCAACTTATTCCTTGAATTGAATTATATCTTTTCTAATATTTATAGGCATTCTAACTTATTTTACACTATATTGTTTGATAAATCCTTTGGAACTGAAGTAAAAAGTCAGGATATAAATACTTTAATGAGCAAAAATAAACAGAGCTTTCTTCTGTATATCATACATGAGTTGATAATTTGTCTTACACTCCAGTGGTATTATATAAAACGACACTGCTTGAGATATCTGGCAATGGTTACCTCAGGAAATCCAGAGGCCAACAGTTTACAGAAAACATCATATATTATAAAATATTAAGGGTTTAATGAAGAGCAGAACACTGCGCACCAGTGGAATTTCATTTTTTTTTAAGCAAATGATTAGTCTTCTGTTACCTAAGCATGAGCCTTAATGTTCGTTGGCTTGCTGCCATTAAACAGGACTGTCAATGGAAATTCAGTTTAGACTTTGTTATTAGAGATACATATGGCTTTATACTGAGCGTTATTACCTCAATCTTCTTTTTCTGTTTAGACTATTAATATTCACACTGGTTACATTATGAAGATACTTCTCCACTGAACCGCCTTTTTATATCTTTTCCTTCTGTCTTTTAAAAAATATACAAACAATTACAAACCCTAGGGGTTGATGTAGGGAACATTTTGTTTTGAGCTACCCTCACTATTTGTGTAAGACGCCCGCAAATCAGCTGAGATGATCTTCCAAAGATGTAGGAAAGGATTGAAGTTCAGAGCACACTTTGCACTAAAAAAAATCCTTCTTTCCTAGCATCTCCAAATGGGCTAGTGTGTGTGTCTGAAATCCTGGTAAGTTGATCTCACTCTTTGTTGGCAATCAGTATGAAAAGGTGTCTTCATGTTAGCCACAGTTCTTAATTAGGATCGCCCCAGAAGGTGTTTGAAGAGTTTTGGAAGAGATCTGAGAAGAGATTGTGAAGATTTAAGGGGGGGAGGAGGGCGCTCACCAACAATTTTAATTTTCAGCAGCTCTGACCTTCTGTTAGAAATTTGCTGGCAAGTAGTGAAGCTTAGTAATCAAGTGCTAGTTGTTTGTATTACAGTATGAAGCCAATTTTAAAACAAATACAAATGGCTTTTAAATATCAATCCTTATTTTATTAAAACAGTAAAGCATATGGCCAACTAAAAAGGGAGCAGTTCAGCAACTGCCTTCAGAAAGTTTCCTTGCTGCATTTGCTCAGTGGAATTAAAACAGGGAAATGTATTTTGCATATGTTGAAAACTGGATTCATCTGTGTGCGGTGAATTACCCAGATAATTAAAGTTGCCTGATACAATGAATGGCTTGAAAAAGGAAGAGAAATTGCTTAGACTTAAACACTGTAAGCATGTAATTGCAGAGAATGGTATAAATTTATGTAAGCTGTTGTTTCTTTAATCTTAAGTTATACCCTATGTTGTAAACTAAATTTGTCTTGCCCCAGGGTGCTCCTAGGAGTAAAGCCGTGTATTTTAATAGTGTTTTTCCTCTGGATAAACAAGATTTAAACCAATCCTGCACCCTGCTTAAAACAAAAGCGGAACAAATGGCCACCCTTTTTTTGTATTGTCGTGCTGAATATTCAAGCGCTAATTTGAGCCTTTCTAGTTAGAAAGCGTTAAGCTGTGATATGGTGCAAATTTCCTATTTGTAGGTAGATTCTTCACAACAAAACACTAAAAGTCTTACATCTTCAGATTCTCCCCTCTATAGTAGTTGTCTTAACAGATGAAAGCACCTGTCTGATCTTCTCTGGGTGGGAAGCTACGGAGGATCAGGCCTGGTTGGTATTTGGGTGGGAAATGCCAGGGAATCCCAGGGCTATAGACTAAACTTTGAAGAAAAATGGAAAAAGGTAATTGCAAACCACTTCTGTATTGTTTTCAAGAAAATGGAACGAGGAGTCTGTAAAATCCTTGTGAGTTGAGCTTGACTTGGGGATTTTACTATATAACAATCCACTTGATATTTTGAATATTTAGGGATAAGACTTCCTTACATAATCCATATACAAAAGGGTGGATTTAAAGGAACTCCAACTGTGGGGAAAATACAAAATCTCCTGAACTGGTGGGAAGTGGGAATTTGGAAAGGTCAAGTAATTGAAATAGCCTAATGAGTGTGGACCTCTCCAACGAACTTGGAGGGGAAAGAAAGAGTAGGATAGGAAGATGAAATAGAAGTAATAATTTAGAGAAGGGAAAATCGTAAGTAAGGATGACTAGCCCTGGATGGAATACTCAGTACTATATCTTGCAAGAGCCCTCTAAATATCAGTCTAATTCTGCTATCAATTAGGCATTCTTTATTACCAAAACCAGCAGAGGGAAGCACTGAAATTTTTGGGATCTTAGGGTTTTTCTATTTTTTATTTTTTAATTAGCAAGTTTGAAGTCACTGGGTAAGTTACTTTTAGTAGACACGTTCTTGGCTTCATTGCTCATCTTGCTTTGTGATGCATGAAATGGTTTGAAATGTCGCAACCAGTAGAGAAAGGATTCCATTTCATACTGTGGTATGCTGATTGAATGAAATGCATTTTTTAGAAAAAAACACAAATGGAGAAAATGGAGCTTGGAGAGAAGGAGTAATCAGGGCCCTGAAAGAGGGGACTAGGTGATGAAACGAGGTGGCAGTGATAAATTACAAGATGGAAGAAAAACAGACAATGGTGGCAGTTTGACCATCAGGTGATGGGAGATAGCAGGTTGGCCTTAGGATGGGGAAACATGACAACTGTAGCAAACAAATGCTTTAGTTGACTCATCTCAGAAGCTCCCTTGCCCATGTTCCCTTAGCTGTTGGCTAAAGTCCCAGGACATTTTAGATGCCTCCTAAGTATGCGTTCTTCTGGATGAGCCTTTATGTTGATTCTGCTTTGGTTGTCCCTGTTTATGTGGGTAGTGGTGGATATACCATATTTGCATTTGAAGCATACTGAGCAAAAATGCTGCATTTGAAGTTCAAAATATTCTGTTACAACTTCAAACAGCTGTCCCAAACTTTCCCAAAGTGTCCCAAAGTCATCCTGATCGTTCTGAAAAGTATTTTGGCCTCATTTCAAGCTCAAAGCATCTATTTTGAGCATCTTGATACATTGCTGGAATAGTCGAAACAGCATTGCAACATCCCATTTCTAACTCAGAGCAGTTGTTCTGAGCATAAGATACTTTGCACGACCCTAATGGATAGGTATAGGAACAGGTTCTTTTTCTCAGTTGACTCCCCAAGTGTGGGATGTTTGGCACTAACTGAGGTATAAGATTAATTCATGTACTAAAGATGTTGACAGTTTTTAAATAGTTGGATGAGTGTTGATTTGCACTGGCTTTTGTTCTATTCATTTATTTTCAGTGCTTTTATATTGCCTTCTCATTCCTTAGTATACTCAAAGTAACTCTGCTCCCAAAGTCTGTATAATATTTAAAATGATAGCTAAAGCATTAAAAAAAAAACTAATTGAAAAATCTCAAAGGAAGTGGATAAAATGGATAAAAGAGCAATAGTTAATCACACTAATTCATATCTGAAGCAGGAAAAAGCTGATTGCCAAGTTTAACACTGCTATTTTTATTATATATCTTTGCATTTAACTTGACTTTGTTTTGTACTGGTTCCAGATTTTGTAAGTAAGCTTGAAATTTGATGAGTCAGGGGGATAAACATTTCCAACGAATACTAAATGAGTTAGGGTAACTATGTTAGGACCCAGGCAGATATATTTCCCTGCTGATCTGATGTTGTGTTTCTTACTGTATCTTCTCGATGTGTGTTTTGTGGCAGGCTTTGAAACTGCAAAATCCGTTGCACTTCATGGTGCACATGTCATTCTTGCCTGCCGAAACCCCTCACAAGCTGATGAGGCCGTGTGCCGGATCTTGAAAGAATGGGTAAGGACATGTGCTTTATAAATATGTACATTTACAGTTTAAAGCTTGTAAATGCTCACAGATTCCTGCTTCGGACTCCTAAGCTCCAAGGATGATATGCATAATGTTGTAAAAACAAATGCCACTTAAGAATCAGAGTAAAATTACATTAAGAAAATTTAAAGACATAAAAATGAGCAAATCAGGTAATTAAAATGCCTGAGCAAATCAGTGGTTTGATTTTGGGCTGGAAAGGAAACAACTACCCTTGATGGTTCTATCCATGGAGGAAATATCCCTGTGTTGGATCCCACCACCGAGAAGACTCTCTCTTTCCTCATATATAATTTATTTCACTGGAGATGTTTGGAATCATAAGACAGGCTCTTATTCTGACAAAGTTTATAATTTGAAGTAGAGACTAAATTAGTGCAGCTGAAGACAGAAGATGAAAAGAGGATAAAGAAGGGTGGAATATATGATTCCTTTGACACTTTGATAGCAATATAGACAGTTAGAAAGTTTAATATTTAGACTAAAACTAAAGATGGAGATACAGACTTAATTTTTAATAGAGAGAACCCAAGTCTTAACTGCTGCAGAATGTACTTCCAGTAGTACTGCATAACTTTAAATACATTGGGTTAAGGGCAATAGTGTGGGTTAAATATACTGGAAATCTATGAAAGACCCCAGTCCATGTGAAGTGTATTTCAAATCATGACATGGAACCTGTCCTGTGAAAATATTCTGTCACCTTCATATGGTTGAGTATATCTTCCCTGAGTTCATTAGGGGGACCGAACATACACCATACAACCCTTACAACAACATCTAGTTCTGCTTTCCAACCTGATGCTCTCCAGAATTATTGAAATTAAACTCACTTAATTCCTACCTAACATGGTTGAGGAACTATTCTTCAGGTAGCCAGAGATGTAAGAGAATAGGTGGAAATGCTCCGTCTGTGGTATATGTACGTTTTAATAAAAAGACAACATTGGATGAAAACTATTTAGAAACCTGTGCAAAAATCCCATGTTTAGCAGCAGTTCCTGTTGCAGCTAGAGACTATAGTCCTCTCATGTGTTGGTTTACCCAAGAGGGTGTGAAGCTCTTCTTTCAGAAGGCCACACTCATGTTCAGTGTGACAAGATAATCAGTGCAATATGAATGTTGCATTCCTTGGAGTGAACAAGAAAACAAAAGGTTTTGCATTGCCTTTACTTTGAATAGCTCCAGAAGTGGAGCACTTTTTTTATTAACCATTTCCCACTCCCAATTGTTCACGATACTGTTTAATCTTAGCATAGCTGGAGTACTTTCAGTGTATCTCTGTAATGGGATTGCTGTTGTTTATTGAGAAGGACTAATTAACTTTGATGATTACACTAATATTATGGCACTTTGACAATTCCTCAGATTTATGACTCTGGTAAAATACACAAATGAAATGCAGGTGCTGGAGCAGAAAGAATAAGTTGTTACTGAACTTTAATTATTTGAATTGTGTAAGTAGGAGAGAATTAGTTGATGTTCACAATTTGCATCAGTTGGAAGTAATCTTGGGAGGAAGATAAAGAAAAGCTACTTAAACTGAAAAAGGCAAATTTATTTGCAATAGATTCATGGTCTAACTGTAATAGAATGGCACTGTTTTTGAAATTCTGAGTCAAGCGTAGAAGTGTTGGTTCACCAACACTTTCTATTAAGAGTCTGTAATAGTGGATTTCTCATCAAATATCTTTTCCTTAATTTGTGTGCCTCCACCAATGACTGATTAGCTTGCTATGCCTCTGATGCCATTGGTCGGTCTGTTTTGACAGCCAAAGGAGATTTATTAACTAGCGCTTGGATTGATAACTTTAATGTTACAGAGACAGCATCTTAAGACTGCACAGAAAACTGTAGAAGGGGTAATTGTTCTTCAGAACACAAAGTCCACAAGATCAGAGTACAGCAATTGGAATTTTAAACGAGATTCTTTTAAAGAGATTCATGAAGTACAACCTGTACAAATTAGGCACAAGCCTGCTTTTCCCCTTCTTGTGACAATATTAATCGCTTTAGAGGAAAATAAGTAAAAAGAAATAAAAAATAAAAATTCAGCATGAAAGTGAGCTTTGAAAAGATGTAGCGTTTGCTGAAGTTGACTTTAATCAGGCTTCCATAAGTACAGTGAGCATGGAGCCATCCCTACCAAACATCTCTCTTGCATTCTAAAAAGAAGACAACGCTGTATGGAAAATATGTGTTTTTGGGCTTCGTTTCCTGGAGCTGCTCCATGTACATTTGAACAGTAGTTGCCATCAGTGTATGTTCCCTGTTAACGTTAATCCTGGGGAAGATCAGGTGGGTTAAAATATTGAATCTGCATCATCATCATCATCATCATCATCATCATCATCATCATCATCATCAAATAAAAGAAGAAACTTTGGATAATTGATGTGGCAAAACCAGGGGATAGTAGAGTAGAAGACAAAGAATTGGAGAAGATCATAAAGTATCAAGACCTGAAAACTGAAGTTGAAAGATTATGGCATAAACCAGCAATGGTGGTCCCAGGGGTTATTGGCATACTGAGTGCAATACCAAAAAAACCTTGGCCAGCACTTAGAAAATCTGCACAGTGACAAAATTCCCATCTGTCAATTACAAAAGGCCACACTACTTGGATCCACACATATGTCAATACATTACGACATCCTAGGTTCTTGGGAAGAACGTGATGTGACTGAAGGCCAACACTAGCTAAAGAACTGCAGCTGTGATTTCACATTGTTGTCTATACAGTAATAATAATAATAACTTAAAGTATGTGCAAAACAGATATATGAGAACAGAAGTGTACCCCCTCACTCCCCCAGGCCTTACAAATGTTTGTATATATTTCTCCCTCTCTATCCAAATTCACTAATAGGAAATAGCCTGACATGTACTTAGGGTAAGAAAGTGTAATGGAGTGAAACCCACATTGATAGATTCACTCATCTCTGGCTGCAGTTGTGCTTGAGAATTTGGTAATAATTTAGAACTGCGTGTTAATTTCTTGGCTGCAAAAACCAGAGCCACCTCCTCCTCCAAAAAGGAAATTAGAATTTCAGACCTTTGATTCATTTTAATCAGAAAGACATTGTCAAGCATAAATCTCTGAGTAATAGCCGAGGCCCTAAAGCAGCCAGGAAAAAAAAAAAAAATATCAATACTTTGCAAAGAAGGAATGATTGTTCCAATTCGCAGCTTGATTGACTTTAAGGCTTAATGAAAAACATTCTAGTGGAGTTTGTAAACACATTTGCTCATGAGACCGCTGAAATCCTATGCCACGAGCTATAGAACTCAGAGGCTTATTCCCTATTATATTATATTGACATCATTGAATGAAAGAGTAATGATTGAGCAGGGTTTCACAGTTCCCAACTGTAGGTGTTTCCTTAACGAAGAATTCAGAAAATATGCAGAGTGATAAGACTGAATCCAAAGGATCACGAGCCGAAGAAAAATAAGTGCCAACTCTACTTCTCAATCATTGAAGGACTGAGAGTTCTACAACAGAGGTTTCTATGGATGGTGTGTAAACACAGCATCTCTGCACTTTTTTTGTAGTGCAAGGAATGACAAGCGGAAGGACACCTTAGGATCCAGTTCATAGTCTTAAAAATGGCAGGTCATTAGGCTGGAGCACTTAGACTTCTCCAGTGGTCATGCGATGAAGTCTACACCCTTAGCTTAGTCTGTTTGTTGAGTCCATGCATTTGTAATTCAATTCTATTAAACTACTTATATAAATTAAGTGAGTGAGAGGGAGGGGGAAAATTGAATTTTTTTGGGGGGGGGCTCCTCTCATGGAGCATCTTCACTTTCTCAGGGAGATCATGGTTGTAAAACAGCTGGCAGGAAATCATGTTTTTCTGGCAGAGATAAAATTGGGTGTCCATTTTGAGCCAGTTGTGGAGCTGGGAAAGTATATGGGATGTATCCTGTTAAAAGCTATGCAATGAGAATGAGTAAAATGATCACCTGGATGAGCAACGGATGCGCTTTTTGCATATCTGCAGCACGGTACTTTCAATAACCTGTGGTTTTGGATATACATCCCATCACATTCTTTCCTGGTTAGTCATGCATTATGAAGTCCATGAGTATATGCTGTTAGCCAATGAAACCACTAACAAAAGTACGGCTAGACAACATCAGGCAAGCAGGCAATAACCAGTCAGTGTCTCCTCTGACTTTTTTTTTCTCTTTTTTTAACCACATAACCCATTAGGATAATAGCTGTGGGACAAGACTGGCTCTATCATTAGATAGAGGCAGGAACTTCAACTGATAATAGCAACATGCTGCTTCATGTATTGTGGGTTTAATTCTTCATCCCTTCAACTGGTCCTCCTAGCTTCAGGCTTGATGGAGAACGCCAATCATTTTCAGTATAGAGAGAATATTTATCGGCCCCTCCAGTTAGCTTTCATACGTGGAAAAGATACTTTCTTGTTCTGCCATGTCTTGAGTGGTGGAATGCTATTCTAGCTTCAAAGGCATCGTCGCATGATCTTTAGCACTAGGGTATCACATCCAGAGTGGGCTTTCTAATAGCCTAAGATCCCGCAGCAAAGAAATCCATCCAGGTTTAAAATAATGACAGATAAAAAGATATACATAATGTAGGAATAGTGGAAGGCTGCCCCCCCCCCCCCCCCCAATACCATTTTGGTCTCACCGGTCACATTCCCATCAGCATTTGTACTGCTGAAACATTCCGTACAGTGCTGTTTTTTAATGATTTACAAGGAAATGTATGCGTTTAAAAGGTAAATGTGAATTAAAACTATTTAACCGCTTCCCAAGCTCGGATGAACTGTTGAGATATATTTTTTTTTTCTCCTCCTTGTACTGTAAACATATGGTATGAATTTTCTTTCTCTCATTACAGATGCTGAGAGAAGGGGAAGACAAATATTTATAGTATGTTCGTGTTTTACAGTAAAAACACTGCTCAATTTGTTTATACAGTTCCACTGTTACAGTTTTTATGGCTGGTAGTGAAACCACTGTAAAATAGAGTCTGAATTATATAGCAGATGCGGTGAGCCTCTTGTTTTCCAACAGTACAAGACGGCCCATCACTGAATTGTGGATTTCATCTATACTAAATCAGTGTTTTGAGACGGGGTCAGCTGTTTACACCTTTGTCTTCATATGTTATTAGACTTGCCCATTTCCATAATAAACCTATGGGACTTTTTAATGGTCCAAATAAATGCAGCAAATTTCTTAAAATAATGCGATTTTGAAATATAAAAGCAACGTCTCTGGTTTACTCAGGAGAGGAGAAGATTTGGTACATTTTTTTCCCCCCACAGAAGTTCTGACTGACCAACGTGAGATTAAACTGGTACTTCAATTTCCCCCCATTATGTTTTCTTCATTTGCAGTGATTTCCCTGTGAAATCAAGTGATTTCATTCACTGCAGAAGATAGAACAGATACTGGTTTGCAGAACCATGTTTTGAAATCGTGGACATTCAGCACTTGAGTAGGAAGAAAACGAATGGTTAGACATTTTTTCTAAACTTACAAATGGGGATGGTTTTCTTAAGTTTAATGTCTAATGTATGGTGAGCCTTCATTTAAAACATAGAAAGTAGACCTTGGAAACAAAACTTTGGTTTACAGGTTACACTAAGCCAAAATGTGGTTTATTTATTTGGGGCTCAACATATCATTATAAACTCACCTTTTAGGGATTAGCATAATGTATAGGCCAAATAAGTTTTTTTGACAAACCTGGCTTAATGTTGTGCAAATGCAGCCAGGGTACATGTGTTGTAGGAGAGGCAAGGCATAGCTAGGGTGAAATGACCCCTATATGTTAGAAACAGAAGCACTAGTTTTAGGAGCCTGAAACCTCTATTCTTGCAGAATGCAAGTTGTTTTTATGGAAGTAGATCTGTGTATCTACCTGTGTTCACATTCTATAATCACTCTTGCCTGAACCAGTGTCTCCTCCTGAATTAATTTTGAGATTCCTTAATAATTTGGGGTAATAAATTGCCACTATAGTAAGTTCTACATTCCATTAATGTAAAAGGTCAACTTAGCTTATGGTAAATATGCTACTGAGTGTTTATAGTACACTTCATACTTTACATGATTCCCTTTCTAATTCTGCTTATCTTTTCATTCCAATTCCCTGAAGGAGATATAAAAGAACCCCTAAAGAGAGTAATTACTATTCCACTTCTTAACCAACCCTCCTTCCACCATAAGAAATCTGAGCTGCTTTTTAACGAAGGCAATTTTAAATAAAAATGCAAATGGGCTGCTTTGTAACCACATTATTTACTCACCTAGCCTCTTATTACCATGTTTGTATTGTCGGCAAACACTATTTACAGTCTTGTAGAAATTAACATTACTGGTCCTGAGGAAAGATTGTTAAGGAGAGGTTGTGCTTTGGAACCAATTAGGGTAAACCCGGCCTCCATTATGACTCATGGGAGATCGTACAAACTTTGCGTTGTCAAATATAACATTAGCTCAGAATGTGCCAACAGACCCACTATAATTATATCATTGGCCTTATTTTGCTTCTGCGGAGATTTCCATTGTTTGCATTTAGTGACTATCCACAAGAAGTTCCAGGGAGCATCTGAACTGCTGTGATTACTTTCGGTAGAAAATCATGGAGGGAAAAAAAAAAAATACTCAGATCCATTTTGATCAGTTTAACGTTCTTTGAGTCTTTGAAACACACAGATTTATACGGATTTCCCTTACTGAAAAAAAAAAAAAACAACAATCAAGAGAATTAAAAGATCCTTCAAGTCAAGTTGGACTTCTGATAACCACGTGGATACATCCATGAAGTTTTTCTTGGTGATGATCTGGTTTGGCTTCTTCCAAGATGTTTTTCCCCACCCCACCCCACCCCACCCCCACCCCCACCCCCACCCCTTCCCAGTCTAGACTGCAGTCCTGATGTTCTTGATGCTCTGCCATCCAAGAACTAATCAGGTTTGACCCTAATGCGAAGAGAGGACTCTTTGGAAAAGACCCTGATGCTGGGAAAGATGGAAGGCCAAGGGGACGGCAGAGGATGAGATGGTTAGATAGCATCACCGAAGCAATGAGCATGAAACTGAGCAAACTCAGGGAGGCAGTGAAGGACAGGAAGGCCTGGTGTGATGTGGTTCATGGGGTCACGAAGAGTCGGACATGACTTAACAACTGAACAACAACAACAACAATTTTGAAGCCCAGCCAAGGTTGGGCGGCTGCTGTTTCTTCCTTATAGAACCATGTTCTTTTTCTAAAAGCTTGGAAATCTGACATGATACACAGCTTGCTTTTTTCTTCCTCTCTTTTCTGGTGATTTCTGCTTCTGCCTAAATTGGGTTAAGCTTCCATAGCTTGACAGTTCAGCCCAACAACTAACTAGGTTCTGTTTTCATGTTAAATCATACCCAACTGAAGTTAGTCCACCTAGTTATGTGAAAATAACTATTTTTGAATATTTTCTGTAATTCCTGTTGTCAGGTAATGAAAAAAAAAAAAAGGACTTTGAGACATTCAGTTCCAATATAACCACTGTAAGTATGGGCAGGTTGCTGTGTCTTTCTGGCAGTGGATTCTCACCTGTAAAATGGGAATAACAGCAATCTATTCCGGGAGTATAAATTAAGTGAATTTGTGCCACTTTTAAGCCTTTAGGGAGTGTTCGTACTGTACATCTAAATTAATAGTAACAGCTTGTGACCAATAAGATGGTGCAAGAGGAAGACCGTGTAATTTTCTTCTTTTTTTAGTAGAATCTGGCAAAGTATTAAATGGGGCTAGATTGATGTTATTTGTGTGTAGGGAGTACACCCAAGATATAACTGTCCATTCATAATGAACTGTGGAAATATGAAAATCTTTACATTTTCTTTTATTTTGTCCTGCTTTATGTGCGGGGAGGAAGCATTTCACATACCTGCGTTCCTGATTGTGCTAGAGGGGGGAATTTTTGTATTGCTTTTGAATGCAGAGCCCTGTCCTATTAAAAATTTATTCTGGCTTCAGATGAGATTTGCCACCTGAGCACTCTGGGTCAGGAAGGAGTCAGGAACCTTACACACAAAGGAGACAGGAACATTTGGAGAAAGCAGGAATGAACAGTGATCTGTGTGCTTCTGCAACTTTTTATCCTCAAGACATATTTATAAGGAATATTAGATTAGAAATGCAATCTAAATTGTTCCCGTTTTTGTATGAAGCCTCTATTAATCTAATCTAGTTAAGGATTCTCAGTGCATCATTTTTGTGGGAACAGTTTTATTACTTGGCATATAACTTTATAAGGGGGTGGTAAAAATAAGTTATCGTCTGCTCCACTTGTCCAGAGTTGTTTTTGCTTGCCCTTATTTCACTTGAGAGAGCTGAGATAAGCCTCATGGTTAAATTTGATTGTTTAATAAAAACACTGTGTTTCCACAATCTTGTGGTTGAAGAGCCAGCAAGAGATTAATAGATTTTGTTTTGTGCTGCTCAGATCGAGCAAATTCTGAACAGAGACTCTGTGAAAATTCCACGGAGAATATAGGCAAGGCAAAGAAGTAATATTTGATTATGCTTATCTAATTTGAAAAGCTCAGTTTTCACTTTATCCTTGGTACCCAAATATCGGTTAATTGTTAAAACCGTCATTCCTTTTTATCCATGACAGTCATCTCAGCACTAACAGTAAACCTGTGAATGACAGAATGTCCTTTGCAATTACAGTGATCAGTTTCTGGTTTTTTGGCTGATAACAAGCTATACTGTTGATTATTGGGAGGTTTTGCAGCCTGCTCTTCGCTGTTATACCTGACCCAAGCTAATGTCTTTGCCAGCTGGACATTGCAGATGAAAACGAATTAATCCCAGAAGCATCAGATTTCATAGAGTTGGAAAGTAGCATTGAGGTTATCAATCCGACCCCTTGCTCTTTGCAGAAATTCAAATTAAAACATCTGCAATAGATGGCATTATGGCCTCTACTTGAACACATCCACTGAAAGGAAAACCGCCATCTTTCTGCATAATGCGTAGCATGGTCAGATTGCTTTTACTGTTAAGCAGATTTTTCTAACATTCAATTTCCTTCCTGTAATTTCAATTCATTCTTCAATATCCTGGTCAACCACAGAGGACAGGGAAGAATAGGATAGTCATTGTTCCTTCTTTCTTTCTTCTCAGGATAAATATTTCTAATTGTTCCAGACTCTCTTCATATGATTTAGTTTCTAGTCCCCTGATCATTCTCATTGCTGTTCTCTGTACCAGTTCCTCTGATGCTTGTTAATGTGATACTTGAGATTATTCTGTACCACTACAGAATAAAGTCGGCCTATTAGTTTCATATGATTTGAAAACTGCTTCTGCTGATACAGCCTAAAATCACTTTTGCCCTTCTTACAATCATCTCACATGCTGGATTCACTCAGTTTGCAGTCAACTGTTATTCTAAGACCTTTGTCAGAAGTATATTCACAAGCTAGGCATTGATAATACATTGTTAAATCTGTGCATCTGATTTTTAAACTTTTGCATTTGTCTCTTAAATTTCATTTTTGGTCCATTTCTCTAACATATTAAGATTATTTGGATTGCCAGGTTATTAGGTGTCCTTTCCAATTTTCTGTCGCCTGCAGATTTGATAAGTGTTCTTTCCACCTCTTCGTCCAAGTCTTTAATAACAATAGAAGTGAGAAATAAATTTTATTATATCCTTAAGACAAGCAATAATTAATAACAGTAGTGGGGCCAGGATTGAACCTTGTTCACCCTACTCAATACTTCTTTTCAGTTTGATGAGGAACTCTTAATGAATGCTCTGAATACAATTTTTGAGGCAGCTATGAATACCTTAAAATTCTCAAGTCATCTGGACCCAGATCTCACTTGCTAATCAGAACATTATAGGTTATGTTATGCTTTGCTGAGATCAAGCAATATTATGTCTACATCACTCTTTCAACCTACTGCGGAAGTTACTGATAAATGAGAAACAGTTAGCCCGGAAGACTTGTTCTTGATAAATTTATGCTGACATCCAGTTATTACTGCACTGTTTTCAAGCCACTCGCAGATGTATCTCTGTGCAATGTATGCTAAAATCTGTCCAGATACCATTATTAGATTTATTGGTCTGAGGTTCCTTAGGTCCTCTTATTTCTCCTCACTGAAAACAGGGACACATTTCCCCTTCATTAGCACTCCATGGTTTCTTAAAGATAATATAGACCATGATCTGGCTTGTTCAGTAAACCTAGGATTCAATGTAGCATGCCCTGCACATACCTAACACATTCAGTTTACGGTCTCCATTTTTAACAGTACTTAGAATTGCAGACCTAATGCTGAAATATGTGGCCTCACTTTTGACCTTTCCTGATTTTCTGTTTGTTGCTTTTTTGTAAGATCTTGCTTGATGAAGCATTTGGGAGAACTCAAAAGCTTGCACAATTGGGGTGTGTGTGTGTATGCGTGCATGTCATATTGGCCCTAATAAAGACTTTCCCTCTGAGTTTTTTCCCCCATGGATAGACACAGCTATGCTTTCTTTCTGTTTAGAAAGGATTATTCAGGGCAAGAAAATTCCAAAGCATTCTAGACCTAACAGTGCAGAGACCCTAAGTTCATGAAGGGACCTTAAGAAGATCGAGATTTGGTATGCTTATTTCTGCTTTTCTGAAGTTGTATTTAAGAAAGAAGATGGGAATCGAATAACGTGGCTGGATCAACATCAGCTATGTAATATGGCAACTGAAACAGATTTCTTAGCTAAATAAGTTCAACAACTTTGAAGTTTCTCCTGCATACTTTTCTTTTAATACATTTTTGTAGTTGCTTCCTGACTTCAGATGTGTTTACTGGTCAGTGACAGGCTGCTCTTGATAAGGCATTGAGTAAAATGAAGTCTCAACTCTTGAGAACTGATTCTTTTTATGCCACTGATAATAATTATGGTTGTTTTTACCTTTGTCATGTTTAATATTCTATGGTTACAAACACAAGCATAAATGTATGCACTTGCTTCTAATTAATTTGTGTAATTATGTTTTATAATCTAGGTGCTTGGAAAGCCAGAATTCAGTACACCTCATTATTGTGTTGCAGCTAATAAAAAGAAATAGATTGAAATAAATCGTTAAAAACTAACTTTAATTGTTAAGCATGGGTTAGCGGTAAATTATATCTTTGTGAAGTTTATTTTTAATTCTGCAGCGCTGCAGATTTGCGGGATATACCAATTAGTGCAGTTATTCTAAATAATCTTGAATTAATTACAGTAAATGTTAAATGTTATTTCTTTGACAATTAAAATTGCAGTGCTGAGTTAAGATTTAAAAAAGTGCCACTAGTAATAAAAGCAGAGATGAAACTAGGTGATACCAATAGAGCTGACCTCAAACTTATTCTGAAGATGTTCTATTTAGGTCAACCGGGATATAATGCAACACAATTGATTTAGTACATATTCAGCCTTTATAGCACACAAACCCATTCCAATTTTTAATGTGATGCCTGATGGCTGTGAACCAACTTGGGCTGATCTCAAAAAGTTAAGCAGGGCTGAGCCTGGTTAATATTTGAATGGGAGACAGGATATTCCACATACCATGTCTTATCATAATCTTACCCCAGCAAGGTCCCATGAAACATTTAGAGCAAGAGAACTTTGTTTGTCTACATCCCATAGTTTTTTTCAAGTGGCTCTCAATGGAATAGCTATTTGCATGGTAAAAAATGAGTTATGTTTCTCAGTCAAGTTTCTGGAGATTTTTGCCAATATTCTTTCTTTTAGAAGCAGGGCAAGGAGAGTTGCCAGCTTTTAAAATGTGGCAAGAATAGACATCTACATCTTCTTCCATTTCTGCAAATGGACATTTACATGGGAAAAGAGGTTTAATTGCAGGTTTTTTGTTGGGGGGAGAAAGCAAAACTTCTTTATGGCGGTAGTTTTCCTAGGAAAACATATACCCATCTCTCAGAAATGGGTCATCTTCCATTCTCTCATGCTGGATCAGAAATCATTATAAGCTTGATAAGTTTGTTTATAAAGTGCTTTGAATATTGAAATGAGCCACCTATTTCAGCATTCCTTATTTCAAGCTGAGCTGTAGATCAAGATTAAAGAGAAATTAACTGTATATTGAAAAGCTGTTAATTGAACTGTACTGTATTTAGCTGCTCAGCATAGTCAATACTACAGAGAATTTTTAATACACTGTATCACTAGGTTGTCAGTTTGTATTGGTAAATGCAAATGGCCCACTTGTGAGTTGTAGTGATCAAGCCCACAAAACTTCTTGAACTGTTCAGGAGGAAGTAGCTCATTGTATATGGTTGTGTGTTCTAATATAGTTTCGTATGGAACTGCCTTACTTTACTTAAAAGCAAAACAAATATGTGTAGGGATGTACAATATGTTATGAATTCTATGCTCATATGGGTCACAAAGAAAAGTTTTGGAAAGGACCACATTCTGTGCAGTCAGTCTAAAGTCTTCCTTGAAAGTCTCCCTTAAAAATATTAGCACATTTGGATATAACTATAAAATCAGCATGACATAAAAAGCTTTAGAAGAATGTTATCGCTTCTTACCACCCTGAAGGCTGTGTGTTAATTTCTTTTTGTAGTTAATCTGCTGTATTGTTAAACTGCATTTATAGTTAAAGATTCTTTTGAGCAGCTAAATTATTTAAACATGGCTTCTGGAACTCAAAGTGATCTACTTGGTGGTCTGCTTTCCTTGCTGAAGATAACATTGAAAGAACAAAGAACGTTTCTTGAACCTGAAAAAAAAAATGAGGGCCACAGCTACATTAACAGAACTTAACATGATCTTCTGACTGCTTCAATTTAGGGTAAGATACAAGTTTTTAAAGAAGTGTTACTTCAGATGTACAAAACTTGATGTATCAGGTGAAGTAATTCAGCGTCATATGTGAGTGATTTATTATTATTAAATTTGCACACCATCCAGCTGCCAACAACTTTAGGTGTTTAACAAATGAAGAACAATACAACAGTGAACAAAAATAAGAATAAGAGTTGGCAAAAACTGGTCAAGAACAAAAAAACAGACCCACACAACCCCAAAGGAGACTTCACTCATCCTCACTAAAGGCCTAGGCAAAGAGCCGGGTCTCCAAGATCCTTCAAAACACCAGCAGTGTGGGGGCCATCTGGATCTTGGGGGGAACCTCATTCCAGAGGGCAAGTGCCACTACAGAGAAGGCATCCTTCTGGGGTCCCAATAGATGGCAGGGTTCAATCAAAGGAACCTGGAGTGCGCCAACCCTGCCTAGACTGAATAGCAAAAATTATTCGGTAATAGTGATTCATACTTGGTGACTAGGTGCATATGTCACATTCAGCCATGGCTATTTAACCATGAATTATTGAATAAAATCCAACTCTGGGCTTTCCTAACACGCAGCAAACTGGTTCATGAAACCAGCCCCCGAACTGTGATTTTTAAGACACAGCTAGCTAAAGTAATGTGTTAACTCCAAAGCGAATGTGTTTAAACTCATCCTGTATGGAATTCTATTCTCAAAGATTTAAATATGGGCAATTAGTACTTCTGGCTGGTTGATCTGATGTAGGCATAAGGGGCTGTCTTTTGGAGAGAGACTTGATGCCACAGAAGGCCTGTTTCTCCAGCCCTGCTGGACAGGATAAGCCAGTGTTGTCCAAACTTGGCCACTTTAAGACGAGTGGACTTCAACTCCCAGAATTCCCCAGCCAGCATGAAGTCCATCTTAAAGTGGCCAAGTTTGGACAACAATGGGATAAGCAAAGGTACCATTGCACTTGGTGGCCACGGATGTGTGAGGTCTTGTCCTTCAGAGGAGATGAAGTGGGTTTGAAAGTGCAAAATAAAATAGGACTAACTTGAAGGGTGCCTAATAAGGAGGATTGCAGAATGCGTTTCCGACCCTAACGGCTAGATGTTAAGCCCAACTGTCTTAACCTGCAATGCTTATGCTTTTTGATGTGTGAACGAATTTATAAATTTATGAATTTATAAGTTTTTGTAAAAATAAATTTTTCTTCTTCTAAAATGGTTCTTCAGCTTTAGAATGCTCATTGCATCATGACATTCAAATATTAGGGGCAGTGATGCAACTGCAGTATCGGGAGGCCTTACGAGGAGGTCAACTTTCATGAGTTATTCAGAAGCTACCTGCATTTTGCGCTGCGGTCGCTCTCTAAAGTTGGGGAATGTGAAATGCTGCTGAAATTGGATGCTTTAGGATTCCATATGAACCTGCAACACATTATATATTGTATTATGTATTCATGTGTACACTTGCACCCCGTAAGGTGGGGGTCGTATAGTTGGTATTGCAGTCAATAATGCAGTCTCCTGTTACTTCAAGGAAGTCAATATGACCTGCCTTCTCCTCCCCTTTCCCTCTGCTGGCAGCTAAATTAAGTTTTCTTAGGAAGAGTCTGTGCTGTTTCATGTAAAGTGATAATCTGAATCTAATAAGCTTCTGGTATTCTCTGAATATCTTTAGAAGGCAGCTTTTTTAAAAAAATGGGGGATTTCACAGGGCATTTTTGACTGGCAGTTCAGATATCATCCTGATCTTGCAATAATATTTCTGTCATAAATATCGCGGATGAAACAGCAGACCATGGTGTAGCATATGTGCACAAGCTCTGTGGGATTTTAGACTAGCATTTTGCTTCTCCCCCAGGCCCCCAACTTCTTTTCCACCCTCCTTTTCTTATTTATTTCTTGCCTTTGCTTAGAAAAATCCACGTGTCATACCTAAACCCTCATGGGCGAACTCTGGTTATCTAAATCAGAACTGGAAGTCGTCAGAGCTGCTCTTGGAGCTCGTGTGTAATTTTTGCCTTTTTAAACGTAGTTTCTGGTTACCTATATTTGAGACTTGCCCATTTTTTAAAATTGTGGCATCTTTTTGTTTCATAGTTCAGTATTAAAAGTAAACAAGAACAGAAACAGCTAACTGTTGTTTCCTGTCAGTTTTTTTATGAAGAGGATAGCTCTCCTGTCGGAGTTCGCATTTGTAGTACCTGTATGTGTCGGTCAGCTTTTCTGTTTTGGGATACTGTGTTTTTGTGCAGCATGCAATGATTTCTGAATGATTTGAAGTTAATTTCAAGTACAGTGGTACCTCGGGTCACGAACTTAATTTGTTCCGCGACTCTGGTCGCGACCCGAATTGGTTGTGACCTGAATCAAATTTTCCCATAAGGTTCAATGTAAATATGGTTAATCCGTTCTGAACCATATGTATTTTTTTTTAAACCACAAAAATATGAAACAAAGTACAGTACAGTACAGTAGGAAGAGAGAGAACGCTAACCTTGCTTGAGGCGACTTCTGGCGTGGAGGACAGGAAGGCGGGTGGGGAGGTGGTTATTGTTTGGAGGGAGAGTCCCCCATCCCTACAGGAAGCCACGACCACGTGTCACAGCAGGGAAAATGGCCGCGGGTCGTGTTCATCACCCGATGCGGAGTTCGTGAACGGAAGCAAAATTTTGCAAACGGTGCTGTTCGTGAACCAAATTGTTCGTGAACAGAAGCGTTCATGACCCGAGGTACCACTGTACGTAGCGTTATTAAATTTATAATGAAGAAAGGATATCTTTAGGGATCTACTACAGTTGGGTACAAATGGTCTTTTGAGATGTTTCCATCAAATTTAGAGGCAGAGGAATTGGATGAGTCATTTTTTCCAGGGGAAGGAGAGATTCTCCATCATTGCTGCTATTTTTGTTGTTGTTGTTTTGATAGCCAGATGAATCACCAAAGTAACTCCCCCAGTGGAGGTAGAAAAGAATAGTTATTAAAAACAGGAATGTAATAATATAAAAAAGGAAACATTTTAGAATACATTAGGGAACAACATATTAAGGAGAACAGCCTTCAGGAGGGGTTATGATTCACTCTGTCCAGTGCATTCTGGAAAAGCCAAGTCATTACGGTTCTTGTGAATGCTAGCCGGGTTGGGACCGTTTGGATTTCAGGGAGAATTTTATTTCACCAGGTAGGGGTGGCCACAGAGAAGGTACATCTCTGAGGTTCCACAAGATAGTTGTCTAATGAATTATGGGACATTCATATCTACCCATTGGTCATCTTCTACAGGTAGTCTTTGTTTAGTGACTGTCTTGTTTAGCGACCATTCGCCATTACATTGGTGATGAAAAAGTAACTGCGACCGGCCCTTGCGTTTACGACCTTCGCAGGTCTGTGAAGCAAAGGAAAACTGAAGTAAGATTGCAGAATCATGATGTTTCTCTTAGGGATCGCTTCGCTTAAAGACTGAGTTGCCGGTCCCAGTTGTGGCTGCTAAATGAGGACTACCTGTAACTAAATAAGTGATAAAACATCACACTCCCTCCATCCTTGAGGACTTAACTGAAATTGTTTTCTCCTTTGCAAGCGTATCTTCTTTTGCAAGCGTACCCTCTTCTTTTTTCATAAAGTGGAATGAGAACTAATAGGGAAAAAAGAACGCTGCCTGGCGCTGGTATATTCAAAGCATCAGAACAGCCAAGGAAAAGATTAAAAAAATATTCCCACAGAAGAGGCAGAAGCCTAAACATACAGATAGATCTTAGGAAAACAATTTTTGGCTATTCCTCATCAACCCCCCCGCCCCCAACTGGGAACTGCACAGTGCTGTCTCCAGTAGAGTCAGGATGCAAATAAGTGTCACCTTGCTGATGAGAGAATATGATAACAGAAGCTGAATACATTTTATTAAACGGCCTAAGCTTTTAATAAAATGTGTCAGTTAGAAAAGGTGCTACCAAACTCCTTATTTTTGCCTTCCTGCACTGAGATGGCTCTCCTCCTATTACAAATGCTGCAAAATGATTTTCTGTTTGAAAACTTTACACAGGGACTGAATTACGGGCACAGCTTTGGGTTGCTATTAAGGAACGAATTTGCTACCAGCATTTTTTTGTTTTTTAGATCTAACTTTTTTATTTGAGACATTTATACTTAAAAGGCAGCCCTAACGGTAAGATGAAAAAAAACTGGGAAATTTTCCTGATGCAAATATATCCTCAAATAGGCCAAAATGCCATCATTATGCAGTTTTGCTTGATCGGAGCCCGGCATCAAATGAAGATACTAAGCCTGAAGTTGCTGTGAAGACGAAGAGTTTGATTTAGATTCAAAAGTTACTAAATGGAAACTAGCAATTGCTTCCTGCTTGCTAAAATAAGTGAAGTGAGATAAACCAGAAATTGA
Organism: Liasis olivaceus; assembly: GCA_030867105.1. Lineage (NCBI taxonomy): Eukaryota > Metazoa > Chordata > Lepidosauria > Squamata > Pythonidae > Liasis > Liasis olivaceus. Next base: position 16,468,970 of record CM061359.1, read on the forward strand.
TTTTTGTATAATTCTTAAATTAAGTGCAATACTCAGGAGAATAGCCCCTCAAATTGCATCACTATATATTATTTTATTCTAAAGTCGGTAGTTTATCTTAATAGGTTCATAGGCTTCCAGAAAAGATGAGCATTATTTTCTGTCGGAGGTTTGGTTAATTTGCTCGTGGTACCTGGACTCGGGCGATCTGATAGGAAGTCGTATGTTACCGCTTTCTTTACGCCCTATGTGGCTGCATTAGGCAATATGTTTAAAATGTGAAAGAAGCCTGTAAAATGCACACTCTGATAACAACAACAAATCTAATCCAAAGTGACAAGTGGGAGCCTTTCCCAGACGTTTTTCTCTTTAATGTAACATGACTTTAAATTGATGCATCCCCACCGAGATTGAAAAACTCTCTGAGCTTGTCTCTCATGATTACATTTCTGATCCGTACAACTTAATTTTTTAACTCAGTGACTCTCAACTTCGCGAATGAACCGTTTTGTTTGCTTGTTTGGGGGACCAGCATAGCCCTCATTGAGGTAGCCCTTGTGTGCAACAATGTGGCAATTTGGGGTTGGCAGTCCGGTGTACCCTTACTCTAGATTGTTGCCTCAGTACAAAGAGTGTGGCTGGAGCAATTAAATTGTCCTTATTTATAACGAATGGATTATTTAAACTCACATCTTGTTTGTCCATTTTCCTGTTTTGTAATGTTTGCTTCTGAGAATTTTGGGGTGGGCTGACAGTCTTCTAGCCCAGTGTCTCTTAAACTTTTTTCTCTCAGGACCCCTTCCCACTTTTAAAAAAATTATGGAGGGCCCCAAAAGAGCTTTTGTTTGCATGGGTTGTATTTAATGATATTTACCATTCTAAAAATTAAAACTGATGCATTTGCTGCCATTGCCGCTTGTCACAGTTGTTTGATGGGACTTCAGAATTGTATTATTTTTCAACATAGGCTGGCAAATAATTCTGATTTTGTGGATGCCCGAAAGGGGGACCCCCAGGGGTCCTTGTACCACATTTGGAGAAACACTGTTCTAGGTTGATAACCAATTCTGTGTGAGTATTTTGTGGCATTAGCCTTTTATGCTGAAATCAATGTCTTTCCTGTGATGACAGACCTGGAAGTATCTCTTTGAAACAGACTCCACATAGAGCTAGCTTCAAAACACAACAGACATAACACCTTAACTTGATCAGAATCAACCATAGTACTTCTAATAGCTTTAGTTTCCACTAGTGTAATGCAGCAATTGTATTAAACCACAGCAAAGATCTATGGCAAATAGTTTATGAAGCTCAGGAGCCATTTCCCTTTCTTGTCACAAATATTACCTAATAGCTGACTATTTGTTTAATTATTTAGATGTCCTCTGCAGTGTTGTTGCCTCTTCTTGGCTAACAGGAATTCAGCATACCATATCGACTGCTTCTAATGTTTCAAAAGGCAAGGAACAGGAAGGGGAGTTGGTGATCTCTTACGTGCTAACTTTCATGTTGACCTTTCAGATTTACCCTTTGATCGCATTCTGCCTAAGAATATAACTTAAATCAGTGTTAAATACAGAATTGTTGGGTGACAGTAAACATTTTCCCAGCTGGCTTGGCTGAGATGACTCTGATATGATTCTTTTTGGGAGGAGCCACACATAAGCAACTGTTCTGTTGCTGGATATTGGCAATAGAGTTTATAAAATCAGAACTGAATCAGCTTTCAGAGGGCATTTCCTTCCTCTAGTTCCTTCCTCTGTGTGATAATACCTGATATTTTTGGTGCCCAATTGCATATTAAAAACACTTAATTCATCAAAGTGCTGAGAGAGCAGACTTTAAAGTGTTTTTCGGTTTGAGGAAGCAGTATGCCAACTGAGCACAATCTAACTCCACTTTAAACTCTGGAGGCCCCATTGATCTCAACAAGAAAGCAACAGAGAAATACTGTTAAGTCATTGGGAATTTTTTCTACTAAAGGGCTTTACTCCTACCACCCGCTGGATGCAATTTAGCCAACTTTATGAACCTCTAATTTGGGGCAACATTGGGCAAAGCTCAACTACACTTCTACCATGTTTTCACCATCTTGCCAGGTCTTCATTGTGACCTTGTCTTTCATATTCTTTATGAAGGATCATACAATAATGCAAGAGGCATATTTTACTACATGCCATATCCATGGACTAAACTGCACCCATCTTGGAGCTGAAAACACTTGTGTTACTCCCAGTGGGGCTTTCAGCATGGAGTGGCAGTCTGATAAATAACAAGATGTTTTGTGTGTGCATGAATATCCATCTGAATTTGTCTGTGCTTGGTGTGTTGCATATAAAAATTGGTGCAGTATTGACATTATGCATGAATTCTGATTATGGTTGATTATAGTTGGAACCCTTTCTTTCGGCTTTGCTCCTTGCACCAGGTGAGCTTCTGCCTCTGAACCAGGCTTAAGGGAGTGAATTGGCTATACCAGTAGCCTGCCTTCTGGTCTGATAGAGATGGGTGAATCATGTCCCTTCTTTGAAGTTTTTCTTCTCTTGAGATTACATCTTAAATATCTGTCTGTCTGTCTGTCTGTCTCACTTAATTGATCTTCCTTTAATTTCTGAGTACTTGATAAGTCTTGGAGGATATTTGATCTGCCTCAATCAGATATGTGTTTGGGGTGATTATTTGTTGGAATCTTTGACTTACTCCCACATGCATATTGGTATCAGTTACCTTAAAGACAAATATTTAAAGTACCTAACCTGTAGAACAAGATTTGTATTCTGGATCAGTTCGGAATCCTCAGCCTGAAAGGTTGACCCAGAAAGAATGATATACTGTAATTCACATTTTGGTTTTTTGTATAGTTTGCCATTATGAGTAAGCTTGGGGACGCGGTGGCGCAGCGGCTTAATGACACTGAAAGTTGCCGGCCAGAAATGGCTGACGCTTCGGCGGTTCGAGTCCAGCCTTTGCGTTAACAGGGTGAGCTCCTGTTTCCTCCCCAGCTCCTGTCAACCCAACAGGTCGAAAACTCACGTGAGTAGATAAATGGGTACTCTCACTCCGGTGGGAGGAAAAATGCTGGCAGCGCCTTGCACAGAGAGACGGGACCAGTTGCCAGTAAGCACGAAACCGCGCTTGCCCGAAAAGGGCGCGAAGCAACGGAAACCCTGCCTTCTGCGCTCGCCAGCTGGGCTCTGCTCTAGGAAGGAGGCTCTGGCAAACCACTTCCAAAAAACAATTGCCTTGAAAACTGCAAGGATTCATCCAGGCAGTCACTGCAGGGTCAGTAATGACTGAGCGCAGACAAAAAAAAAAAAAGAGTAAGCTTAGCAGACAGTGGTTATTGTAATCTATATTTGCTTCGAAACTAGAACTAAGAACTCTTCAAATTGTGGTTTCTGGTTATAGGTACATCAAAGTTATATTTGTTGTTTTCATTTTTCTGATATAAGTATTTCTGATATATGCAAATCTGGAGGTTTTCATTGGAGTCCATGGTCAGAGGGAGGAGAAACTAAAGACAGACCATCCAAACTACGTTTTGATCATCATGCTGGACTGCAGTATCATGTTGCCTTGATTCTAACTTGAATTTATTCAGTAACAAAATATGTTACTTGATTATAAGATCAAGGCATACTGATTATGTTCTTGACCCATTTCTTGCAGTTATGGAGGAGTTGCCTATTGCAAATTGAAGCTATAATCCAGTGAATCACTGATATCATAATGGTGGAGACATTCATTTATATTAGCCCCATGAGAAATATTGTGGTTCAGTTGATGTTACATATTCTAGCAATATATGCAGAAACTTTCTAAGTAGGAAGCAAATCTTGAAGACTCCTAGAAACCAGCTAAGTTTCCGCGCCAGTCTATTTAGTTGTAAACCCAACAGTGTTCGATGGGAGTTACATTTCTGTAAATGTATGAAACTGGATGAATGATGATGATGATAACGACAGAGGTCTGTAAATCTCTCTCTCTCTCTTTGAAAAAGTGGGCTTTTGTTTCTATTGTGCTCTTTGGTAGACTGATATAAGGATATAAGGCATAAATGGTTGAAAGACACTAGCGTGGTGAATTATTTGAAACACAGCTTCAGAGTTTCACTCAGTCGTAAAGGGAGAAGGGTCAGGGTCAGTTCTGGGCCCTGCATTTCCAAACATTTTTTTATCACGTTAACTAATCAAGTATACATCAAGAAGAAAAAACGTGAGAAGCAGCCCTCTGATGTCCTGTACTGAATGCTAATGCTGCCTCTTCATATAGTCTGCAAGTTAGACAGGAATCTGCTTAGAAAAAACCAAACCACCCACCCAACAGATCTTCAACTTCAAGTTCTGTCCATTGAAGAGGGCAAAAGTCACACCAACAAGCGGCAATAAAGTTCTCTGCGAGATCCTGTAAGTTTCTTCCCCCCCCCCCCGCTGTTGCATGGTTTTTTCCGTTATGCATTTGATGAGGGTCATAAATGGAAATTAGTTTGATGGCTTCAATCTCTGACGATGTAGAATGTAGATTATTTAAAACATTGTTGCCCGAGGAACCACACAGTGCAAATTATAACCCTAATATCTTAAGAGCAGAGAACCTGCATAGGCTGCTAAATAAACTTCAGTAATTACTTCAGGGGATTTTCCTGTGCAGGGCTGTAATTTTTTTGTAGTTTACATTTTTCTCAGGTTGCTGACCACACTGACAGCTTTGCTGGTCTTGTATAAAATAACTAACACATGTACGCACCTGGCCCTTCATTATTGTTACTCTGCATTTTATAAGGAGAGAACAAGATAGGAAACTTGCCAGACGTTTTTGCTGATAGCAACACTTACCAAGGTTTTATACACCTTGAAAGAAAATACATGTCAGCTTCCATTAAGAACAGTTTCAGAGTAGATCTTTTACAAAACAGTAAGATGGCTGTAAGTATCACTTTACTACTTTGGTGTTACAAAGGTGATACTTAAATTGTTGTCTTGTGGACTTAAATGGAACTGTCCTATTTCCTTAATAATTGAAAGTATGCTTAACACCTCCTAAATACTCTCCTTAGGCAAAAGAAACAGTTATTCAAAACTGCATTTGAGTAGACAGTCCACAATGATAAAGATATAAGTGTTCGCGGTACTTCCCCAAACATTTTTTAAATAGTATTTGTAATTGTCCCCCACACGCACCCCCCAAAAATGAAATGAATCAACTGTTCCTTGGTTTAGGTATAAATGTGTTTTCCCTGATGGTATCTTGTATTCAACTGTTTGGAATATTTCTTTTCTTGTATTCAACCGGTTCTTAAAAAGCTGGTTGGCAGGAGTCACCAAATATTTTAAAAACATTTTATTTAAAAAGAAACAAAGAGCAGAAACAAATGGTTCCTCTTACAATTGCCTCCTTCTCATTTCAAAGAAAGAAAAGGTATCTGCAAGAAAGGCAAGAGATCACAGGAAAATTAGCAATATACGTGCTCATGCGAACATGCCTATGTGGATTGCTTTGCCACAAGATGGCCCTGTTATGTTGCACAGATTTAGGAAATGACATATTTTTTTCCAAAATGTAGCTTCTCAGTCTTAGAAAGTAAATGTGGATAAGAAACTGAAGCAGCCTCAGCCTCAGCAACATCTTAATAACTATATACAGATAGTTCTTGCTTAATGGCCATTGGTTTAAAGACCATTTGCAATTACAACGGTGCTTACAAGCAGTACCTGAAGTTACAACCATCGCAACAACCCCGCAGTCACATCATTGTGATCTGGGTGGCTTGGCAACCAGCTCACACTTAACAAGGGTTGCAGCATCCTGGGGTCACATAATTACCATTTGCAACCTTCCCAGCCAGCTTCTGGCAAGCAAAATCAATGGGGAATCACATAATTCACTTAACGACCACATGATTGGCTTAACAACCATGTGATTCACTTAATGACCATGGTGTTTCACTTAATGGCTGCCGCAAAAAAGGTCGTAAAATTGGGTCTGGTCACATGATGATTTCCTTAATGACCGCATCACCTAGCAACTTAAATTCTGGTCCCAATTGTGGTTGTTAAGCAAGGACTATCTGTAGTGTCTTTAACTCAGAAGGTAGAATATCTGGTGAGATGTGAACTGAGCCTTGAGCATTACTGAACTTTAAACATGAGACATCATGGAAAAAAAGTTGGGAAAAAAAGCTTTTTTTTTTAGAGGAGACCCACAATGTTGCATTTATGTATTTATATCCCATCTTGTTAAAAAGTGACTCTGGATGGTTTGCAGAACAGATAAAATTAATTAAAAATACAATATAAAAGTAATCCTAAATAAATCATAAATATATTCCAAGAATTGATGGTAACTAGCAAGTATTAGGCTTGGGGAGTGTCATCAGGGCGCAAGCCACTGCCAGGGTTGGTTAAAGCTCTTATTGCCCCATGCAAGCTGGCAGAGCCAAGTCTTTAGTCCTTTCCAGAAAGCCGGGAGGGTAGGGGCTTGCCATACCTCTGGGGGGAGAATATTCCCAAGGCTGGGGGCAACGGCAGAGAAGTCTCTCTTCCTGGTCCCTGCCAGCCAATGTTCTCATTGACGGGTTCCATAACATGCCCTCTCTGCCTATAATAACCAACAAATATTTTTATTATTAGGTTTCTGGGTATGTATTTCTCTAATTTTCATATGCACATTATTAAAGACTAGAGTAATATTTATAAAACTTCTAGACCAGAAATCATATACAAAGAGACACAAGGCTTGAATATCAAATATCCAAAACACAGATGCTGAATATACTGTATCTCCTTACCAGACGGTTCTAATAACTTCTAGTCCAATATTTTCCAATAGTTCTGTTCAATTCCGATAGCTAAATGTAGAGTCCATTAAGGGTGGGTGGGGGGCAGTTTTGATCTTCCCTTGCCAAGTCTTTTTAAATGTGTTTTGTACATTACAGTTGATTGAAAAGTTATTTCTTTCTTTTCATGGACTGGAGAGACAGAGAAAGGTCCAAAAGCATAGATCATTACTGTAGGTCTTGTCAAAGTCAATATCCCAAACTAGCTGGTAATATTGAACATTCAGTTTGGTGTAACTAAGTCTTTTTGGAATCTACCTGGTGAATTTAAACCTTCATAGACAGATCTGTGTGAAAGGCTGTCCCCCCCCCCCCCCCCCCCAGATTATCAGAGGACAGCCTCTGGTGGCTGTTTCTGTAATTCAGGTTAAGTCAGACAGCCATCATAGTCAGTCTCCTCTTCAGTGTCACTGAAGATAGAGAACACTTTCTGCAGGGAGATGTGCTTGACAAATCAAAACCAGTGCTATTAAACTTTTCTGCCAGGCAGAATTTGTTTTAGTGTCCACTTTGTCAGATGGGTATCATTCCAGGTGTTTAGAATAGCAAACTGCTCATTAGTATCTATTGTCCCCCACTAATGAGTTCCCATTATCAAAGTCTAAAGGGATGGGACCTTTTGTATAACAAGACTGCAAGACTGCACCATAAATGGAATGTGCTTCTGACTAGTAGTTAATGTGGAGCTGTAGTGACACCTTGTGGATTTGAAAAGCAAATCTCTGATCAAAATTTTCAGAGGACATTTGTCGGTATTCCTCATAAGCAAGTCAGCTAGTGGCAGGAATGGGTTGGCCTTGTTTGGGCTGGAAAGCTAAGTGGGTTTGGGCCTGGTAAGACTTGGGTGGAAGCTCTGTGGTGAACATCAAGTTGTAGGGTAGACTAAGGAAGTCAAAATGAATGTTCCTGGAAGAAAGCAGTGGGAAACCACTCTTGGCCTGATGCCAAGAAAACTGCTTAGATGTGTCCACAAAATGGCCAGGAATCAAGCTTGGGTCAAAGGAGACTTGATGTTTACTTTATAAATAAAATGACCTCTTTTCAGTTGAGCTGTTGGAGTGGTCAGTGAAGGAAAAACCACAATTGTATCAGAGCATGTGGTTTGCATGGGAAGATCTCAGATCACCTCTTGCATCTCCCATTAAGAAGACTAGAGAACTAGTGATACGCTGAAGTGTCTTCGCTAATCAAGAATAGACCACACTGGGCCTGATAAAGTATTCTGGACTCATGTAATGCAGTTTCCTCTAGTCGTAGTTGAAAGGTATTTGGGAGTTTCTTTGCTGTGATTTTGACTGTTGGTAAAGGCACACCTTTAATAGTTTCTTTAAAAGAAAATGTGCTAATTATGTCAGTCCTTGCATCGATGCATTGCAGCATTTGGAAGCTGCATCGTGCAGCAACTGCTATATTCCTGAAGTTGCAGCAAAACAGGCACATTGCAGTTTTCCCTGCAGTAATGATCTTGCCACATTGGAAATGCAATCTTTTTGCAATAGCCCTTGTTCTCTTTCTTGACACCCAATCATTACTTTGCATTTACAAAGTTAGCGTTCCTTGAGTGTAAATTACTCCAAGGCCATAACATTTTTAAATACCTTTGAATCAGCTTGCTAATTTCATGTATACCTTTTAGGTTTCTGCACATACATAGCTGTAGATTCAGTTTTCTTCCTGTAGGGGAGGGTGGGGGGTGATCTCATTTTTTACAAACAATGTGTACATGTTTTTGCTGTGTTTGTAGCATTTTATTATTGCCACTCTAAGCAATGTTTTAAGGTTTTGCTGGGTGAGATAGGAGAATTTCATATCTAATGGGCAAAAGTCATCCCACCAATCAATCATCATATTCTTTATCAATTGTTCTAGTGGGAAACACACTTCCAGTGGGCTAAGAGGTATTTCTTATGAAATTTATATCCTGACTACTTTCACAACCCTAGGCAGCTAGCATAACATCTTAAGCAATAAGATAATCCCATAAATCACAGTGGCTTTTTAAAGATTTTTTTTTAATCCTGCCTTTATTATTTTTATAAATAACTCAAGGCAGCGAACATACTTAATACGCCTTCCTCCTCCTATTTTCCCCACAACAACAACCCTGTGAGGTGAGTTGGGCTGAGAGAGAATGACTGGCCCAAAGTCACCCAGCCGGCTTTCATGCCTAGGACAGGACTAGAACTCACGGTCTCCTGCTTCCTAGCCTGCAGCCTTCACCACTAGACCAAACTGACTCTCCAGTTTTTAATTGTAGAATGCTTTTTTAATGTTAGGTGTTTTTTTGTGATGTGTTTTTATTGTATGCTGCCCAGAGTCACATTCTATGAGGTGGGCAGCTATATAAATGTGATAAATAAGTAAATAAGTAAGTTAAAGCCATAGATGAGAGGTAAAAAATGGTCTTGGACCACTAGGATCTCGGGCCTCAAATATTCCAAGGGAAAACCAGCTTTTGCTGTTTTCTAAAACGTTAAAAGTATGGCTGCCGCCCAGCTTCAGGGATGGGGACAATTATTCCATAGGACTGAGACTCACTAGGAACTTCTAAGCTTCTTTTCCCATATTTTCCTGAAGAGAAGGTACTCAAAGCATCTCTTCTTGGGCTCCTTGAATAGGGTGGTCAGTTCAGTAGATAACCCACATCTTGAATAGTTCTCAAAAATACAGGGTGTACCAAAGATCAGGCCCCATCTGCCAATAGACAATCTAAAGGAGACCATCACATTAGAATTTTTGAACACCAGAGAAAATGTTAATGTACTTAAGAATGTTGAGAGGTCATACATCAAGGAAGTATTCAGAAGGAAATGGCAACCAATTTGAACACTTAATGTAATTTATATAATAAATTGTCTGTGGGGCCTGACTTTTGGTATACCTTGTATATTGGCAATGAGTCAATGCATGGCCCACAATATGGGTATACAGGTAGTCCTCAACTTAGGACCATTTGTTTAACAACTGTTCAAAGTTAAGACGGCCCTGGAAAAAGTGACATACGACTGGTCTTCGCACTTATGACCATTGCAGTATCTCTGCAGTCATGTGATCAAAATTTGGGCATTTGTCAACTTGCTTGTATTTATGACAGTTGCAGTGTCCCAGAGTCACATGATCACCATTTGTGACCTTCCAAGGAAGCTTCTGACAAGCAAAGTCAATGGGGGGAGCTGAATTTGCTCAACAACCATGTGATTCACTTACCAACCAGGGTGATTTGATTAATGACTATGGCAAAAAAAAAAAAAAAGTCGTAAAATTGGGTGCAACTCACTTAACAACCACATCACTTAGCAATGGAAGTTCCAGTGCCAATTGTGGTTGTAAGTCGAGGACTACCTGTCATCCTATGATGCGGCTCTCGCTAGCATGTCAGCCTCTGCATTCTGCACTAGCTGAAATTTCCAGATAGTCTTCAAAGGCATCCCAAAATAGGATATGTTGCAGTAGGCCAGTCTCAAGGTAATCATATGGATTTTATCATATTTAATAATTGTATTTTATGCTGTATTTATGTTTTTATTGGTTTTAAACTGTTTGGTTGTGAACCGCCCAGAGTCCCTCCTTCTAGGGGAGTTGGGCGGTGATATAAATTTGATTTATAAATAAATAAATAAATAAATAAATAAATAAATAATCAAGGCATAATAACTATTGCTAAGTTCTGCTCTGAAAAGAGCAGCAATTGGCAGATGACCCAAAGCTGAGCAAAGGCTCTTCTGGTCACAGACTCCACCTTTTCTCCTGTATGAGCCACAAATCCAGGAGAATCCCCAAAGTTCAAGACCTGCTCTTCAAAAAGGGTGCAACCCTATGCAGAGGCGTGAAGATTTATTGATGAAGAACTATTCTGTCTTCCCAGGATTCAATTTAAATTTAGTATTGAAATTGCTCTCTTGCTAAGTGAAAATGTTTGGAATGCAGGTATGCCTTTATAATTCACATTTTTTTAATGGCGGTATATAAATTGAAGTGTGATACATAATAAGTTGCTCTGATATACCAGTTACTTAGACATTCATAATTGTTATAGAAATTCCTAATCTCTATGGCAAGACATACCAACCCACAAATGGGCTTCGAAAATCAAATGTTAAAGTACCATATTGTTATTCTAGGCATAACAATATCTAGCACAGAAGAAATAAGCAAAGCCTCCTGCTACAAACTGCCATGTTCTATTTTTTATACTCAAGTTTTAGTAAGAATATAGCTGTGTTGAAAGGAATACTTGTCGTACTGCTTTGGTACAGTGACCAATTCCAAACCGATTTAACGACGTGAACACAGGAATCTGACTTACATTTCTTCATACCATTGGTTCATTGAATCTATTGTCGTTGACTCTGATTGGTCAGTGGATTTCCAAAATTTCAGATAGGAATTTTTCCACCCTACCTGGAAGTGCTAGGCATTGAGTTCAAGGTTCAAGGGCAGATGCTTTACTACTGAATGTCAGCCCTCAATAAGTCCCTTTCAGTAAAATAAAACTAAGAGTCAACGGCAAATAAATCTGCTGTGGGAGACAATAGTTCCTTAAACGGTGTGCCTGCATATGGATTTGATTTTTGGATATTAGTGAAGTACGTACATTGTTAACTCCATTAGATAGTTGAGTACTGTTTAAAAAAGGAAAATAAGCCCCACCTCTTCATTATCATTTAAATAATCCCCCCTCCACCCCAACTGAGACTGATCCACAGCAGGCATTCTCATGCAATCCCTATTGTACTCATAGTGGAAGGTGAAGACTTTAGAGGTTAAAACCAACATTTTGAATTGGGCCTGGAGGCAAATTGGTAGCCTGTATCTAATAATCTATCACAGCATTCAAGTATCTAATAATCTATCACAGCGTTCAAGTATCTAATCCTCTGGATCAGCTGGGAAGAAAAAAAAAGGCTGAATATCATCATGTAGCAGTGAGACAAGACCCCAGTACATTATATAGACTTTTCCAGTAGCTTCAGATGGATGCTAAATAACCGAAAGGGTAACAACAGACATTTGAATAACTCCAAAGGCCAACAGCTAATCAAAAGGAGAAGCATATCTTATGTGACAAAACTAGGAGGACTCTGAATCCATCTCTTCAATCCCATTCTTGCCAAAAGTGTTAGCAAAATACATTGCTGAGAATATTCAGTGTTGCTGAGAGGTCCAGAAAATTGAATAATAGTAGATTATTCCTATTTGCATTCTTAGGGTGGTTCATGCATAAAGCTGATCAAGGGTGTTTTAGTCCCAAGGCTGCTTGAAGCTGGGTTGAAATTAAGCTGCCTTTCTGCTTTCCTTTACTGACTGCAGTACTACTTTTGGGTGTTCAGTTTTTTAAGCTGCAGAGATGAGGTTTATCATTTGTCAACCAACTATCCTTTATTCTTTTGGTCCTGTTCCTCTCTAGTCTCTTTAGTCATCAAACCATGACATTTTTTTTTAAATTAGACTTTTCCTTCTCTAAGTGCTTCTTTGCTTATGTACCTTCTCTCTTGCATGGAAGTAGAATTTCCATCTGCTTGTATTTTGGTGGCCTCTCTCATTCCCTTGAAGAAATGATTATTTCTTTATTTTCAGATCCAAGATTATTTCTTTATTTTCAGATTCCAGATCCTATTATCTCTGTCTTGCATTTCTCTCTTAAAGCTCTTGCTTTCAGAAATTCTTTCCTAATCGTTAGGTTCATTGATGAATGCTTGCTGTTTTGTTTTGTATCTGTAAAGTCCGTTTTCCTCTAGTTGAAGTTTTCCTATTTCTTGTTCCATTTCTTAATTTTAGCCTCTTGGGCCTCCTTCAGATAAGCAGCCTTGTGAGTTGACATTTTTCCTTTCCATTCCCCCCACAGTTTGTAAAGCAACTGCTGTATGTCAGCCATTTTGACTTAATAACCCCGCTAACTTGAAATACTAAACAGTTTGGACCAGAACATTCAAAGTCCAGCCTGGAGGAGTAGAGCTATCACTTGTTGGCAAAGGTTTCAGCAGTGTTGGGGAGGAAAGGTTTCTTCAATTAAATACTAATTTGGTGCTTTTCAGCAAGGGATCTTCCCATTAGGCTGGACAGTTAACAGTGCTGTATCTATCCAACATAAACTTTGCATAAGTGTTTGCTGTAGGTAGAAGCGAATCACTAGAAGGTCTAATTTAATTTAATTAGCTGCTGTGCCAAGTGACCTTAGCATATCTACAGTTTCAGAGTTTATGAAGTATAATTTTTGTGTACTGTTTCCCGCAGCCTTTTAAATTAAAAGCTGACAAGATCTTGGCCATGTCACCAAAAACATTTTTGCATTATTTTTCCAGCACAGTTGAAAGTTGATGCACTCTCTTTTTTTTTTTTTTGGACCCAGTTGCTGCCTAAGTGTGGATTCTTTGGCAAATATTAACGATCACATGGTGTGTGGCCGAAGTACATTTTCTATTAACAGCAATTCAGCTTTGATTTGTTTGAAGGAACCTCCCTCCCCCCATTTTCTAGTTTATAATATGTATTTTTATTTGTGGTTTTGCAAAATATTGCAGGGTTCCGGTAAAAACAAGAGCCCGTGTCTACTTCCAAGCAAGCCATTAAGCGTGAAATGAAGACTGTAGTTTTTCTTTATATTACTATATAGCACATCTTGTTGACCTAGTCTAAAAATGGAATATCACTCCAAGGTATTTGAGCAGCACAGTGTAATTTTTCAGAGGCATTGCCTAGGAGAAGCCACCTTGATTTACTCTACTGGTTAAGTTAATAAATATATTTTGGTTAATATATTTTGTAGGTACAGTGCCAGGAAGATTTCCATGGTGAACGCACTGTTTTTCAGAAAGATCATTTTAATTCCCAGGGTCAGTGCTTAGATTGGAAGTTGCAGCTTTGCTGAACGGTGAATTTAAGTTGATGGTCTGGCAAAAAAAACCCCACACCATTATTTTAAGTACTTAGAGGAGCCTCATGCTGTTGGATTATTTTTTCCCCAACTGTCAAGGTGACTTTTCAGCTAGAGATGCAGGTAAAGGAAGGTGGTTTTCAGCAAGGGAAAGGAGAGCAGGTAAAGGAATGGGTGTTTGTAGTCACATCTTAGGCCAATCTGATTTCTTTCAAGTGCTCTATCGTGTTCTGCCATATGGTAGGAGTGTTGCGTAAACTGTTTGAAAGGAACATTTAGCAAAGTGTGTGGTGCAAGAAATGCTTCTTCCTCTTTAGGAAAGCTTGATGCCGGCATTGCATCTGTGTGCAATGGGCCAGTCTGGGTGATACGGGATTCCACAGTTCCTTCACTAGTAGTCCCAGTGGAATTTTTTTGGGTGTGTATAGGCATGCATACGTACACAGTTAAGACAGCCTTCAAAGGAGATGTGTCAAGCTTTCCAGAGGATGCAGCTGCTTTATGGCTTTTGGGAGAAAGGCTTCACCGTGCAGGACCTTTGGTGATGTGCCACTTCAGAAGCCCGGCCCTCTGTGCTTATTCCAAAGACAAACTGATTTTCTGCTCACTGCCGGTAGAACCGCTGTCTTTCTTACTGAGTAGTTAGGTTACCATATAAACATTGGTAATAGCAGAATACTCGTGTATAACAAAGGAGCGTGCATAATTCAGAACAGTGATGGACAATATAAGTGAAGCCAATTTTCTTTCCTCAAGGAAACAGACTTTATTTTCTTACATTGTAATCATCATCATCATCATCATCATCATCATCATCATCATCATCATCGTGTGTTTCTCCTTTGTGCTTTGCCCTGCGTTACGCTGGGGGAGTATGCTCTGTTTCTCTGGCTCCTTGAGGGAGGCGGCTTGAATGTATGGAATAGTTTAGATGTTAGAGCAGGTAGCTGCTGAAATGAAAATGGCCAGCAGTCTGTAACATTCACAGATGCTAACTTTTTAAGCGCAAGATCTCTTTAGTTCAGGGCCAGAGAATCCTGAATTGCAGCCAAGAGCAGCGCTTTCTTTAGGAGGAAAACAAATAGTGCAAGGTGCAACAGGGATTAGAGGATCTTCCTACCAGGGACGGACAAATAGGAAGATGGGGTGAGGGCCATTTGGGAGTCAGCAGGTTTCAGCAGCTCTGGGTTTCACCTTTGCCCTGCTCCTTCAACAAACTGGTTGGGTTGGCATGGCCTCAAGAAGAAGGGGAGTTGAGGAGAACTGCTGCTTCTACAGCACTACTTCCACTGCTGCTCCTGAGTAATACTGCCCTGCCAGCCTCCTCTGCCTCTAATCATTGGATCTACTGGAAGTAGGACTAAGAGGAGCTGAACAGGGGGTGGAAGAGAACTCTTGGAGGCCCTGGTGGCTTTCTCATTGCTTGCTGCCAGCCATTCTCTTTCTCCCTCTTATGAGGCTCAAGCTTGCCATCCTAGTTATGGCAGGACCGAAGTGGCCATGTCACCTTCTGCCTCCTTTTCCCTCAGTTGCCCAGGGTAAGTGGCAGCATCTGAGCTCCATCACCTGGTGTGTATGTGGTGGCATCTCTGAGGTTTCCCTTGAGGCCCAGAGAGTTCCTGGAGGTGTTCAGCCTATGATTTTCGGCTTGATTCCCCATCTTTTGAGATTTTTGCAGGGGTATTAAACCAGTGGGATGTTTAACCCTGATTTTATTTGATACCTGATGAAAATTATGCCATGGTTATTTGGTGGCTGGTGTTGAAATTTCGGTGGATTCAAGGGCAGCCAGAAGTAAACAGCCAAGGCCAAGCCCTGCTATGTTTAATCCAAATTTTAGTTTGCATTTTTTAAGAGTGAGGAGCAAAGATTTCCAACTAGTTAGAAGGTTTTAAATGTGTCAGCCCTACAAGGTAGACCATATCAGGATTCCACAGGAAGATTAGAACTCTACTTTATTGAGGTAGGCTATAGATACAGAATCTTTTAAGTCTACTTGTGTTTTACCTTCCCTCCCTCTTATACTTCTTGAGTGAGAAAGAAGCTTGAATCTCCTAACACTGTCTCCTTTCCCGGAGCTTACAGAATGCTTCTGCCCTTGTTGTTTTTTGTAATAACTTCTGAATATTCCCTTCAAGGCCATCTCCATGGGTCTCCGCAGTATGTGGGCATTTGTGTATCCATTAGTATGTTTTGTTTCTCTTCTAAAAAGTTGTCTGGTGTCTTGTTGATGTCTCTGGATAGAGTATAGACATAGAAATGAGCTTGTAGCTGTAATTAAAAAACAGTTATCTTTAGAATCCCATGCAGTTTCCTTTTATTGATTTTATTGCATTACTGTATAGAGTTTTTTAAAAAGAGTTTGTCATTTTGATTTCAGAATGACAATACATCTGACGTTCTTAAGTGTGTTCTTAATTTGATGTACATCTGACCTGTAATGGACCTTCATCATAAATGGTTGTATCCGTTTGAAGTTCTAAACCATTAAGTATACTTTAGAATGCCGTCATGGTATGTGTCATGGACCCTGCTTATAGTAATTGGGTTTTGTTCTATTTATGAGAGATAAATCATTGGAACAGAAATTAGCTAGTTGGGTCCTCTCTTGTTGTATCATGTACCTAGTTCTGGTTTATAAATGAATGATGAGTGCATTACAGCAATATTAGCAGTGCATGCTGGTGTAGATAATTTTAGATGTGACCAGGAAAATCTTGATTTCCATTGTATTTTACATAGATTTCCATTGTAGCTGGGGAATAATGAAGCTGGCTAACTCAGTAAAAAGATTGGAGTCTCCTTTTTCAGGTGTGGACAGGTTAGACAGAATAGTTGAATAATTTTCAGTGCTCCCTTCTAATTTAACAACAATAATAACCATGAATTTTGCAACGTGAAATGCCTGGTTGAAATAAGGTAACTCAAAGGCTTTGGTGTGATTGTATGTGGGCTAAGTATGGCCTTGTTTGCTACTAAAAAGATATCCTTATTTCAAATCTGCCTAGAGGCATCATATTTTTGTCTTGTAGTTTATGTCTGTTGCACGTGGTTCTGGTTAGTGATCTGGTTAAAAAGCAAAACAACTTGGACAAGCCAAAAGTTTTCACATTGGTCCTCTTAAGCAAATGGTGAGCACACTGCCCCCCTCCCACTTAGTATTCCTGTCTTTATTACAGTTTCTTCTGCAGTTCTTGATTGTAACAATGATAGTAGTAAGGTAAAATCCTTCCTTCCTTCCTTCCTTCCTTCCCAACATTATCATGAGATATTTTCCTGCCCGTAGCATTTAAACTAAAATGTGTGTTAATGCACAATTATTGGGCTACATTTAAAGACAAACTGGACGTATGATGAAGGAAAACCAATTCCTGGTTAATTTTAATTGTCTTTGCAATTGTCAGGCTGTTTGGCAGCTGCCTAAAATTGAAAGTGATTCTTTTCCATGGATAATTCTCATAGAATTCACTTTCACAAGATTTATTAAGCTGAAAGGGATGGGTTACAAGGATTTTTTCCCCCCATTTCAATTTTCCACTTAGAACCAGCATGTATATTAGAGTAGATACTTTCTGATTTTCTTTCTAACAGCCTTTCTGTGAGTTTCCTGGTAAAGCTCTTTGTACTGACAGGGAAGTTTTCATCTGCCTGTTTGCATAATAGCCGGCTGAATCTTTGTCAGAACCAACTTTTACACCGATCCTGTGAAGGAAGAGCTTTCAAACCCAACATGTCATGCAACCTCCCGGCCAGCAATCATGACTGGGGACATCTTCTATCAAGTGGACACATGTAGCTGTTTTTCTGGATCTCTTTTCCAGTTGGGGTAATATCTAGAATACGTTCAGTGCTAGAACAACAAGAGAAATGCAAAGATGTTTATCCTACACCAGTGATGGCACTTTGGGCTCGGCATGTCAAAAATTCGGAAAATGCCTAACTTGACTCTGCTGGCGTGTCTCCCCCCCCCCCGCCCCCCGGCCAACAAAAGAGAAACAATTCTTTACATATTCACTTATTTTAAAGAAGTACAGACCAGTCATGTGGTGCTATGTATTATATAAAGAAATGTCAAATAATTACAGAACTGAAATATGAGTAAAACAAATTCAGTTTCTTTGGTAACTCAAACAAGGAGAATAGTTGTTGTCGGGTGTTGGTGAATGCTGGTGTGTCACCCAAAACATGGCGTGTCACCTTTGACATGCGTGTGATAGGTTCGCCATCACTGTCCTACACCTTCCCTTTCAAGCTGAAGTACAGGTGTGAGAGATACTCTTTTAAAAAGGAAATTGGTAGGCATATAACTTGCAATATGGAATCGTAGTCTTTCCCCATTTTCTCCTCATTCTCTTACCGAGAATGTACCAGTTAGAAATTAAAATGGAGTAGGGTTTAGGTCTTTCCTAATTTTCAAGACAGGCTATAGTTCAACATGTCAGCAACGTTACCTTCACTGTGCAAATTTCTACTGAATTCCACATGTCTTGAGCTGTAGACTTTCACTGGCATTTGAGTTATGCACCTTGGCTATTCCCATTTTCTGCTTCCCATCCTCTGAATGGGAATCAGCAGTCAAGATTTAGCCAGTGATGAATTCTACAAAATCTTAATAGAAATGGATATGTAATAGCCTTGGCTTTCGCAGAAAGGGGAAAAAATGGCCCACAGGCAGGTATTGAGAATAATTCCATGAACCGGATGCTGTGCTTTGAGGGCAGATTTGGGGATTGTGGCAACGGCTGACCCATCATCTCTTTTGGAGACCTTCATTTTACAGAGATAGAAATCGCAAGGGAATGCTGCATCCTGTATTATTACTAATTTGTTTTGAATCTTATATTCTAAACTGCCGTTTTCCTTTAGTAAACATACCTTTTGCGGGGTCTCGTTCTGTTTCTTATTTGTACGCAGTCTAGAAGAATTTAATTCAGTTGCCTTCTACCTGCTTTTGTTTGGTATTTTAGAATTTTGTTGGTCTGATATTCATTGTGCAAAAAATATTATTGATGGATCTCTGGGATCCCAGATGACAGTGAGTGATAGGACATGTGTAAGAATCTCTTTTTCAGTGATAGAAGAAAAGATTGAATGACGGCAGACTTTTATAGCATCTTTGAACAGTATAAATTGCTAGTATCCTCTTGCTCCTATAAGGCATACCTGCTGAAAGCCCAAAGGGGCTAAAATGTTGTTTACTCTACTCTGGACTCTTACAAAAGAACAATAAAAAAGTGATTAAAATTTAAGTAGCCTTGAGAGATTTTTTTTCTGTATATCCAATTTCTTGACTGTTGATGTGCATTAAAAGCGGATCATTGCATAATACTGTTATATTGGGTAACACAGTGCTGCCTTCTATAGTAGCTAAGTGAAATAAGGACATTAATAATTTTTGTAAGGGTTCTAGAAGTAGATGCACTCATGTTAATGGTTATATAGCATTATTATTTTTTTTTAGTGTTCCTTTTATGGACATATAGGTCTCAGTTGTATTCAGAGAGAGAAGAGAACCTTGTCCATGTCAACATTTGGTATGGCATGTTTTAGATTTGAATGTATGTAGCCATGATATGTACCTAGGACATAGAAGATATAACCCTTTATTATGTTGGTTTAATGAAGGCTTGTAGCACCAGTAGGGATTATACCTCTTCAATCTTACTTGGATAGGTAAGGTAAGTTACTTAGGTAACTTACTTGGATAGGTAAGGTAAGTAACTTACTTACAGTAGGTAAGTTTTGGATACAAACTTACCTAAGAATAAAGATGCTGGTTAGTTCATGAATAGATCCTGAATATATCTAGCTTTTACTTTCTGTTACTCATTATCTACATTATTATTCCATCAACCCATGCTGTTTTCCCCTCTGTGTTATCAAATCAGTATGCCTTTTCTTGGCCACCCCAGATGCATTTTATTCAATTGCTTCTAACATGCCCTAACAAGAGCTTGTTTGATATTTAATGTAGGAATGGTTTCTATTGTGTTCTAAAACAGAAGGTGACCTCTTTGTTTTGCCTGGATACTTTACTTTTCAGTGTGTTGTATGTAACATACCACATCCAAGTAAAATACAGGACATATGTAGGAAGTTTAATAACGAATGATGGCGAGTTTGACAGATCTCATTGCTGAGAACTTTCTTGCAACTGATGATTTCACTTAATCACAGAAGCACAAGTATCTCAGAATGTCATTTTCTCTGTATTTTGCAATATCAAAGCTAAAGATCTTAAAAATCTAGATGATGCTACCATTTTGGACTTACTTATGTAGACCTAAATGCTGGAATTTCTGACTGTTTGAAAAGCATGTATTCATTTGTCCATCTATCCATCCATCCATCCATTCATCCATCCACACACACATATTAAGAAGAAGGCTAGGTCAGAGCCATTTCCCAGTACATGCTAGACTGATTTCATGCTTATCGTGCCAAAAGAAAATATTTGACATGGAAAGAGCAATTCATCCAACCTTTTCCAAGGTGGTGCCCCTCACGTATGTTGGAAGCATAATTCCCATCCATAATAGCCATTAATTGGGAGGGAAACAAATTGAGGGGACCTCATTCATACAAAGGAGCACTCATTGACTCCAACTCTGAATTGGTATTTTAAGCATTAGCATGCAGGACTAAACCACAATTTAGCAAAAAGAACTCTTCCTCCTGCTATAGGGCTGGGAAGATGAATTAACTGTGAATTTAGTTTTGCAATAGTACAACCTTGCTTGACTGAGATGATTCATGCTTTGTTTCACTTAGAACCATCATAGCAAGTTAGGAACTGGTTTTGTTTTGTACATTTGAGCCCACACTCATGAATTTGCTTTATGTATTCCTCCTTCTGCATTTTCCACTGCTATGACTTTTGTATGATTTCTTCCTGCAAACATAGCACAAACCACAGCATAAGAATCATTGCACAAGTGGAGCCTACCTGCATATATTAGAAGATGACTCCTACTATTAAGCCACCTTCTTATCCTATCTGCCTACCCACACCAAAAATTCCACTGTAATATCTCTTAATGCCCAAAGAACTTTTTAATAATAAAGCTCTCATCTTTGCTCTTGTTAATTAGGAACTGTCATTTGTAATTAGCTTACTGTAACTGCATGGTCTCTGTGAAATGGTTATGAGATGAGCTTTGATTTCATTCTCTGAATTCTTCTAGAAAGTTTTATTTAGCTAAGTCTGTACTATCCAGTATAAAATCCAGGCCATGTCAACATATGATACTATCTGTTGCATGTCTGAAATTTTTCTATTTATTATAAACACCACATGCCTTGCATATAAATAAACAATATCCTTGGTGTTTGATGCATTCAGGAATATGCACAATGTGTTCCTCAACTTGTTACATTGATAATCTCCCTCAATTCAAGTTCAACCCCTGATGACTTTGTGTCCATGCCGTGTAGTTTTCTCAGTGGTTTGCCTTTTCTTCTTGCCTTCCCAGTCTGCCTTCAGTCCTGAGATTTTCTCCTGGTCTTCCATTCAAATAATAACCAAGCTCAGCGCTGCTTAGTTTTCCTACCTGGTCAAGTTCAGCCGGGTTGTACCATCTGTTCAAACCATGCAATATCCTAGTCTGAAATAATTATTTCTACAGCATTTGGCCTATAGGTTCCTAGAATTGATAAACTCTTACCCATGGGATACAAGAACCCTTATTTCCATTTAGTTCAGGGCAATCTGTTTTTCCTGGTCTGTCTCCTTCCAGATCTTTTGGTCCATAACTTCCAGAATTCCAAGCAAGCATAGCTAAAGGATTTCTGGGACACAAACCAGGTTTTGTTTTCTATACCCAGAGGTATTGTATGGGATGTTTATGGAGGATTTCCCTATAGGGCAAATATGAATTTAGAAGGATGAGTTTTCCTTTTCCTTTTCTCCTCTTGCTCTGATTCTGTTAGAAGCCTCCCAGCTGATGCTGTTCAAAATATATTGCACGTAAAATGCTAAGCTACAATTAAAGTAGCTTAACTCTAGGTGAAACTGCTTTCTTGATTTTAATATATTCTGCCACTTTTTCTGATTGGTGGTCTTTATTGGATTAGGATTACAAACAGTGACTTCGCTGAACTCATCTGACTTTTGAAAGAGACAAATTTTGGATTGCATTTATAAGAAGTGACATTTTATTTAAATATGTATCTCATAAAAATGGCTAATAATCTGTAATTATGATTTCAAATGGTTACTGACCTCCATAATGGCTAGGATGTATGTTAATCTGTTTATGTTATCTTAATAATTCTTTTGTAAATTGTCATTATTCTGGGTTTCCTTCCAAAAGAAAAGATGGAGTGTAGGTTCACTGATCTCAAAAGCAAAGTGCCAAAGATAATTCATTGGGGAGCCAATAGAAAATATAAGATTATATTTTTTAATCTAAAAAATAAGAGATTAAGCTGTACTAACAGTTAACATATAGAATACACAACATATATATTTTTGAGCTCTTTTACAATGTACTTGATATATTAATGCAGTAGTACATGTAAGTAATCTATAAATAAATACATACATTGCATGCCTGCTGAAACATTTTTTCCTAAATGAGGGTATGCAATCAAAAATGCTTGGAGACCATGGGTATAGATAATGAAATGTGAAATATAAATATAAATATATATATATATATATATATATATATATATATATATGCATATGTTGTATTTCCTATTTACGTGTTGCTGTTTCAAATACAGCTGGACTTCTCTTCCAGTATGAAAGCTGCAGGTAAAGTTTTTTTTTCTTTTTTAATCATGAAATAGTATGATTTGTTATTATTGTTATCCTACCTGAAGAGAATTATACAGAATATACCATCATGTATTTCAAATGCTGGATGTGATCACGTTTGCTGAATATTTACATCACAAAAGGGCATAATTACTCTTGATTGTTGAAATGTCAAACATAATTAAGGCACAATTGTGTTTATAAAGTGGCCTTTGTAATACTTGTTAGGGCGTTTGCACTGCAAAGCCATAGAAAAAATGTGAATATCTCTTGTGAGAAAACAGAGTCCTTAGAAGTGACAAATGTATTTTGATTGCGAACAGCAATATGATATGACACTCTTCTGACAGCTCTTTTAAGTTATGAGAAAATTCAGTCATTTTGTTTTTTAGTTAGCTGATTTACAGGTCCACGGCATGAAGATGTGTAACTTTTGAAGTTGCTTTGATTTTTAGATAGGATAGCTTTATTTAAAATTGATTAGCAGCAAGTCACAGCAGCTTGGCAAATTGCTAATGGAGGCCATTTGAATCAATTCTCCAATATAATTTAACCCTGTTTTGCTGCTAAGAGTTTAATCAGGAAAAAATAGCAGCTTGCCATCAATGAAATTAATTATTCTTTTCATAAATATTTTCCCCCCATCCTCAACATCTTTTTCTTCCCAAACTCTGAGACCCTTGACATACATCCAGGGTAAGTGTTAGGTTCAGTCCGAGATGCTTCAAATAGCTAATTTGAAAAAAAAAAAAAATCACTATATGAGTTCCTACTCCTGTCTGTCAAAAAGTGTGTCTATCAATACATCAAGTTTATTCTCCTGCCTGATAAGTATTTTTTTGTGGAGTGCATACTTAATGCTAAATTACAAATTGGATACTACTGTTAACAAAGGACCCCATTTGGCATCTATTACATGGAGATTCTGTCTCAGAAGGTTCCAGATGCTGTTGCCTCTGATAAATGATGCTTCAGGAACTTGCTGCTATGGATTATTAATATTATTAATATTCTTTATTGTAGTTGCACATTTAGTCTTCCCAAATTAAGAGTTTCCGTTTTGTTGTATCTTTCCACCCAAGAAATATCGACAGTACAGTTATCAGACATATGCTCCTTTAAATTCTATGGGATCACTTCCAGGTCAGCGTTTTTGTAAAATTTGCAGCCAGAGTGAAGAATTTAACTGATCTCCACAACTGTTTGCTTTTATGTAATGAGGCAAAACGTCATCCAGCAAAACAGCGATGCTGAAGTATGGAAACAAAGACATGTTGCCTTCACAGATACGAGTGTATAGTGTTCCACCTATAGCGTTTTGTAAGTTAAACTGATGGGAACTCCTCCTGTTTTACTGCTGTTGTAGAGACAAGAGATTCAGGATTCAAAGCGGACATAGCGTGGTCATCCAGTTTTGGTGCTGGTGATAAGTAAATGTTATGGAGTAGCACAACCTGAACATGGCAATTGTTAGATTGATTCAAGAAATTTTACAATGGGGTTTACCCATTGTTTACAATGGGGATATGGTTAAAACTGTCAAAGTGAAGGAAGCAGTTTGACTTTGACTTCGAAACCAATTTGGGGATGGTGTGTTGGTGGTGGGGTCCTGATACAAAATAATGTTTGTCAGTCATCTTCTTGACCAATCCTGCAGTTAGAAGTCTTGTAGGCAGTGATTCAAGGATATAGGCCTTGATAACATAGTTTCATTATAGGCACTCAGAAACTCATTAAGGAAGACATCCAGCCACATATAAGATGTGAGCTATATATAAAACTTTAAGAGTGAAAGTTTGAGCTTTACATCTCTTTTTTGTGCCTGTATGATGTAATGGGCTAAGAGCTTTTCACTTTTACGTTGGATGATCTGTTGAGACCTGTGTATTTTTATTGTAATGGGCCAGTATAGATTTAAGTGCTTTGTTTCTGATCTTGCTCAATCTGGCCCTTAGAACACGATTCAGAAAAATCTACAAAGGGATTCAAAGCATCCAATCTGCTTAGAATGGCTTTATTTCTTTGGAATTATGATCAAATCTCTCTTGAATTAAATGTCCAAACTGAAATGTCACACAGTCCTACGAAATGTGTCTTTCTTTTATGTATGTTTCTAGCAGTTCTGCTAGCAAAACTAACTTTGGAACTGAGAAAGGCAAGCGTATTTTGAGGATGGGTAGGGATGAATGAGCAACTTACCTGTTTTCAGAAAAAAAATATCCTTACTGAAATCTTTTCAGTAATATATTCTTCTGGTTTGCAAAACCTGACAGCTTCATATGCGAAGAGTTAAATTATTCACGTTAGGAATTCCTGTAGTGGGAAGCAGGTTGGATTTAATGGCCTATATCAGGGCTCTAGGGTATGAAAGCTGGTTCATATAGGCATAAGAGGACTAGCAACTATTTCTAAAATAATGTACAGATGCAGACGATGTCACCTATTGAAGGAAAGAAATGTCTTTTCCCTTGCATTGAAGAGCAGAAGAAATAAAACATGAACCTAACTAATTTGAATGCCTACCTACCTTCCTTGACAAATACTCACCAGAATTATTTTTTGTGTTGTTACTTTCAATTTTGCCTAATCAAGTTTACTAACCTGAGTTTGGAGAATTTACTCCTTGGATTGTTTCCAGTCCTGAGAAGTTAAAACAAGGTATATGTAGTCCTGCAGTTTTTACTGAACTACAGTTCCCAGAACTTCTTACAATTATTCAGTATAGTTCAGCCATATGTGGAAAGCCACAGGTTCTCTAATTCTACCCTGTGTTGGATCTTTGGCAACTGTCTAAACCAAAAGTGTATTTTTTTTTCAAAGCACAATTCTCAAAGTTTTCAGCTGGCTGTTTACATAACTATCTCTTGAAGTATCTAGTATCACTGTCAGTCTGGGGACCAACTCTTATACCCTAATGGTTCTTTCCAGTTTATCATTCTGTTGTTCTAGTTGATTCTGCCCTATCTGTAGGTGTTAACAATGCAAGCCAAGAAATTAAAAAGTAATTTCACTGCAATGCTGTATAATCTGTGGATGTGAGACTAAAATCCTCTGTAGGGGTATATGAACTGCATATACTGGTCTTGTAATCTCCTGACTACAGTTCCTGTTCACAGAATCATAGGATGTATGAGTTAGAATTGATCTTTAAGGTCATCTTGTTCAGATTCAACAACTGGGGGTCAGCCATTAGGTGGACTGTTTAATTGTCTAACAGCTCTTACTGTCAGAAATTTCCTTCTAATATTCAGCTGAGATCTCCTTTTAATTTGGTCCTCTGTTGGTCCTTGTTCTGGATTCAAGTTTCATCAGAGAACAGGTCTGCCTGCTCTTCCTTGTGGTAGCCTTTTAGATATTTTTGGATTCTTTGGACTGAATCCCAAATTTCCATATTTAAGCTGATTGCAGATTCATCAACCTGGAGGTCATTTACACCAAACATCTTATAGTATTGCGAAGACTGTAGGACAGTTACTTAAGGGCAGACTCTATAAATGCACAAAACAGTGATTTAAAATAAATATTGCAATGTTGTTAATTCACTATTACAGGTAGTGCTTGAGTTACGCCACTTGTTGTGACAGTGCTGAATGAGGGAGACTTATGACTGGTCCGTGAAGTTGTGGCCATCGCAGTGTCCCTGCAGTCACATGATTACGATTCGGATGCTTGGTGTCCGGCTGGCGATTGTGACGTTGCAGTGAGCTGTGGTCATGTGATCGCAATTTCTGACGTTTCCTGCCAGCTTCCCACAAGCAAATTCAGTGGGGAAGCCGGTTGGAAGTCACTCCCACTTCCGCTGCTTTCTCACCCACCCATGCTCCATAGCACCTGCCCACAGCACCTGCCCATCCCCCTGTGGTCCCTAGTGCCTACCTGTGACAAACGCATGGGCACCCACGCACCCACCCACACTCCCTAGCACCTCTGCCCATGATACCCACGCACCTGCTTGTGGTACCCATGCACCCATCTGTGCTCTGGAGCGCCTGCCTGCAGCACCCCCTGCCAATCCATGCATCGGCTGGCCTGCTTGCCTGAGTCTCCTACCTCCTCCTGCTTAACAACTTGCGTGGTCTTTGGGTTATGACAACAGCCAGGACTGTGGGATTGCCATTTCTAAGTAATGCAGTCGTGTGACATTGCAATTTATGACCGCATCACTTAGCGATGGAAATTCTGGTCCCAACTGCCATCATAACCCGAGGACTACCTGTGTTTTGTATAGTTTATGTGAACTGAACTATGTAAATTCAGACTCTAGTTTTAACGTTTAGCTCTACCTCTTAATGATAAAGAGTTGACTTTTTCTGATTATAAAATAAAGGGAAGGACCTTTTTGGGGTGTGGGGGAAGGTTCTGTAGATTAATCCCAGTTTTTTGTTTTTGTTAGCTGCTATGGTTTTTCAACTGCATATATTAATTGCAGAAGAATAAAATTAACTGGAGATGGGGGCATAAAATGATGTAGAATGAGGGACCAGTTTAAGAGAAAAAAATTAAATTCAGAATATTTTCTTTGCTGCTTTAAAAAAAAAAAAAGCATCCTTTCATTAAAAGAGAAGTTTCAAATTTCTCAGCATCAGAACTTTGGGTTTTCTACTTCTATAGTAGACTTAGCCTGAAAAGGCAGAATTTATATTGTTAGTTGTTGTCTGTTGGATCCCATCCATCTAGGTGGAAGGATTGAAATGCAAGCAAGCAAAAGGTTTGAGGGAAAACCCCTCACATCTCTCACATAAATTTCCTAGAAGTACGTCAGGCAAAAGTTGATCTCCTTCACTGATTTTGAATGTGAGCCAAATGAATTAGAGATGTGCTATCGCAAAGTAGCTGAGCTAGCTGATATTTCCTCTGGCAGAAGAACTCCAAAGGTATGTAAAGCAGCAAATCTGTAACGACATTGGGTTGTCCCTGATATGTGCCATGGGAAAACCTTGGGAGAATCTCATGAAATAGTTGCTATGAAGCAAAGCTTCACAAAAGAAAGCTGTTTGACCTGTGTGAGTGAGAAAACGTACTATGATCCTCCTTGCCCAGTTTATTTATTGTACACTTCATTTTTCTCTGATTCTCATTGATTTGGTGTGATTATAGAAAATATTTTTTTCATAGAGTCGGAAAGCCATTGAATCAAGTTAACAGAAACTTACTAGTTACGTGGTACTAGATTCACTTCCTAACGGCCTTCTACCACTTTAATAAGATTTGTGTGTGTGTGTGTTTTATGGAAGGACTTTGGTTTGTAGAATCTTTATTGAATTTTCTTGGTTTAATTTTGAATGCTGAAAATGTGACTTTGGTTTATCTGGCAGTTTTGTGCTGCTGTGGTTTGGAACACCATTTTTTTAGCATTTGTATTACATTAGAACCAAACTTTTCCACCATCATGTTTCCATCTCCCTTTTTTTTTTATTCTCCTTGTGGATATTCCACATTTTAAAATGTTCTCCTTTTTTTGCTTACTACAGAGATACTTCTGTCCTCATTTTGTGAGGCCTATGAGTAGTTGCTTTTATAATCAGATTGACCTGGATAGGTGTTTTCCTATTTATTTCATCACAGTGATTATTAACTTCATTTTTTAAAACAGAAGCATCATATTACTGTAGCATTTAAAAATGCAATAAACAGTATCTACTGAACAGAATAATTAGTATTTAACTGGGAGGTAGGAATCAACAATGTGACATTACAAAAGTCAGCATTTCCCAAATGAAATACTGAGGAAAAGTAACTGAAGTAAGAAATCTGGATTTGGTTCAGTGTTTGGACTAGAAACTGTTTGGAAATCCTGGCTCTGTTACCTTAAATTCAGTGGGAACAAAATATAAATGTAATTTACTTAATTGGAAGGTAATAATTGATATTACTTAATTGGAAGGTTTCATGGAAGTCTTTTTGGAGAATCTCCTGCAAGTGTGGAGCCAAAAATGTCAACAGGAACACTGCACATTTTCAATGAGTTTTGCATCATCTATGGAAGGAATGCATGGTGCAGAGCTGAATTTGATTTCTCCCTTTTCTGTAGTCCCCACCCCCCAAAAAAAAACATTTAGTATTTCTGAAAACTGGATGTTTCCCCATATCTACTGATTAGATTGTATAATGTAAGAATTGGAAGAGGTCATCTCATCCTAACCCCTGCACCATCTGCTACTACAGCATTACCTACAGATGGCCATCTAACTTCTGTTCAAACACCTCCTCTAAAGGAGAGTCAGCCACCCTCCTATTGTGGAACAGCTTTTACTATTAGAATTAGGACCCTACTATTAGGACATTTTTGCAGAGGACCAGTAGAAACCTGTTTCCTTAACATTAATCCCATTGTCTTTCACAACAAACCTATGTTTACTTTCCTCAATGTTCATCTCCTGATCCAATACTAATATTAGCATGTATACCAAGGAGTGTCAGTAATGCCTTGCATTGGAAGGCACCCTTTGGAAATGCAGAACTTACGCATTCATTCTCTCTTACCATCATCCGGTGCTTTTGCTTCTAAAAGAAAGTGATTATATAAATGCTATCCATGGAAATATTTGATACCCACCCCCTCCCTCCCTCCCCCTCAGGTGCATTTAGATTTAGTTTTAGGATACTGATGTTTGGAAATCATTCTGTAATTGAATTTGAAAGCTTTATTCTTTGCTTTGTGTACAAACTCGGTATGTTTTAGCTTGATTCCAGTCTGAGAGGCACTTGAGTGTTCAGAAGATACTTCCCGTCAATTAAGATGGTACTACCAGCCTTCCCTTCCCGAGCTGCGTGCAGTGCAACTGTTGGATCACCTACCCTTTTCAATAAGATAGGAGATATACCACCCAGTTCACACCATTGTGTTTTCTGGATCCTAGCCATTGTGAATAACAATACTTTAACGTGCCATCTCCACTTACTTTTAAGTCCCCACACATCTCTTTTCATACTGATACAGCTTTAGAGAGTTGATAGGTGTTTATGAAATTTATTGTTGTGTGTGTGTGTGTGCATGTATGTATTTGTTGAATCACTGAAGAATTTTACATAGTGGACTTTATCTTTCCAGTAACCAATTTTTTTTCCCTGTGGTGTCTCAGAACTCTCATTAATTTTTCACAGGCTTGTGATGGATAGTTTTTATTTATTCACGTCTGAGATTCTGTTGCTTGAAAAGGGCTCATTTTCTAACATTACATATTCATGGCTTGGGATAGATGGGGAAAGGAACTTATTATTAATATGTCACAGTGGGGAAGTTACTCTGGGTTCATTTGAGAACCTTGTTAAATTTGGTGCGGTCAGCAGACACTGCTGAAATTTTTCGATAACGCTTTATTGTAGAAGGCAAAAAGGGTCAGTGATTGTTCCTTGTCTAAACAAAAAGTCTGATAGTTTCTTAATGCATTTTCAGTGTTGTGGCAAGAGCAGGCGGGAGACTGTCAGAAGGAAGAATGCGGTTAAGCATGACATATTTAGAAGTTAGCCCCCTAGTTGCTGAAATATTATCATGGATTCTTCACAATTAGCAAAACCTATCTAAGGGTGTGGAATCGATCAGTCTACCTGTTGGAGTTTTCAAGGCTGCTTTCGCAGCTTTCCGAAGTTTGTTAGACAGCCGTGGCAACAGACTACTGAGAGATTTTAGCTTTGCTTTCATTGTTTCGGGGGAGGGGGGGATCCTTTGTTGGTACAGGTCTATATGCTACTTGCTTAGAAAATCATACTGTGGACAAAGAAGGATGATGGTTCACTAAAGCATGTACTTGCCACCTCCGTGCTTCCCACTTCAGCAGGGAGAAGTTCTGAGCATCTTGCATTCTAGTTTTTGTAGCTTGTTTGAGTGAGGGAACCTTTTGTAAGGTTTGCTATATTAAAATAAATGGGATTGAGTGTAAGTTGTGGGGAAAAGGCATTCTTAAAAGGAAGAATATCCACTGTCCCAATAGTGGACGGTTATCAGAAATAACTTCTGATTCTTGGAGAGGAGTCCTGCATCTTCAAGGCATCTTCAGCCAACATGAAATTGTTCGTCTCCTTCAGGCTTCAGAATGTTTTCTTTATCCCATGGGTACTGATGCACACATTTATCAGATACCGAGTCCACCCATGTCCTGCTAATCCACAGTTGTAAGTTCATTTCCTTCTACAGGCTCAGGTAAGTATCTCAGAGAGGTCTGGATTGAAGAGATGAAAAGATTAAAAGGAATATGGGAGCATTCTTCAAATGCCTGAAGGCTGTTCCATATGAGAAGTCAAAGATTTGTTCTCTGCTAAGACAAGAGCAGATTAAATAAGCTGAAAAGGAGGGTGAATTGTGATTGATCAGGAAGAGAAGGGTCTTCTCAATAACCACTTTTCCCGAATGGACTCCATTATTGAAAGGAGTGCTGGTAGGGCAGGTATCTGGAAATACTTTTCTCTTAAGTTTCCTGAACTGAGCTGAGGTTTGGGTTAGATGATTATACAAGTACTTTGATTCTGGGATCTGGATACAAGAAGATTGATTCCTACTGAAATATCATGCTGGCTACTCAGAACTTTTCACTTTTTTCCTTTGTAAGAAAAAAAAATACAGTGCCTTGAATATTGTAGTGGAATGCTGGAATGATCCATTGTTTGTCATGCTGAGGTCAGTCAGGGAACAGAATAAGATGGTGATGATGATGAACACCAGTATCTACCCTGTGAAGCTCAGACTTTGGAAATAACAGTTTTTCTTTCTTACCATTGTATGTCTTCCACAGCTAATTGAAAATATTGTAATCAACCTAGTGTTTTATAAGGAAAAAAAAGTCATGACTGAGATACAAAAAGTCTGAATAGTTTGAAGATATTTATTTTTGGTTAATTGTAAGCCTTCAAATCATTGCCAACTCTTAGTGACCACATCAAATTTCTCCATGACAATCTGTCCTTACCTGGGTAACTGAGTGCATCCATTTTGCCATTTCTCTTCCTTCCACCTTTCCCAACATCAGAGCCTTCTCTAGATATTTGCTTAATGAGTCTGAAGTAGGATAATTTGAGCCTGGTCATTGGTGCCTCAGGTGAGAGCTCTGGGTTGATTTGTTCAATGATCCGTTTGTTTGTTTTCTTGGCTGTCCATGGTATTTCAGGAGTCTTCTCCAACACCAAAGGTCAATACATAGATACATAAAAAATAACCCTTTGCCACATCAGTTTGCATACTTACTATTTCTTAAGGCCTTCTTTGAGAAATCTCTGCCTTTGGAAAATTGGCTGCTAGGTATAAGATTGGTTGATTGATTGATTGCTGGCCTGGTACCCCCATTTTCCTTGAGACATTAGAAGAAATACTGTTATGTATCATCAGTAGAATGTAATGGGATTTAATGTTTATTAAGACAATTTTAGCGGGCATAATGATTTCTCCTTTTGTTTTACTATCTTGTAAGCTACCTTGGAGATCGTTTGATTGAAAGGCAAGTTATAAATCTTTAAAGCAAACACATGGAAGGGGCATTCTTGTAAATCAGCTATTGTGGTTGGTAGCATAGTGTGTTTCTTATCTGGGTTCTGTCCTAGATTTATTGTTTTGTATCTTGCACTGAATATTTTATTGCAGAAATATGACTCAAACTATATAAAGTTGAAAAAAATAGAAACAGCCTCATTCCATAAAACAGGCTGGAAGCTCGAGTTGTGCTGCCTTAAAAAATATGAGGAGGGAACTTACCTTTTCTGTTCATTATTTCTTTACTTAATTTCTTTAATACTTAAAAACAGATAGTAAAGGGAAAGAAGAGGAGAGGAAAACAGGAAAAATGGCACTTGATCCTAGTTGAGCTGATAGAGAAACTCAATGTGTTTTATTGTTCTGTGGCAGGACGTAATCATGCAGAGGTTGGTAAAAATTACTGAAGACAGTCGTACATTAGAAAATACCAGATGAATTGTTGGGAATAAAGAGTCAGTTGGCCAACAGCAATCAAGTGTTGTTCAAAGATTGAAATATTGATTCATTGAAATAATCTGCTAATCTGCTGTGAAATAGCATCAGAAGAGGGGAGAATTCCATGTTTAATTTACCTTTTAAAAATAAAACCAAATATACAGCTAGTTCTCATGGGGGACACTTGAAAACATATGCTTGGAAAGAGTTAGCTGTGAAAATCCATCTTTAACATAGATCCACCTTGTATTGTGTCCTTACTTCTTAACAGAAGTCTTCATGTACAAGGTTCCTTAAACAGGTAATTTCACTTATCTCATATACACATACGCACACATGTATGTACATACATGCACACACATGTATAGCCTGCATATAAATGTTGTTCAAATAAATACCTTCCAGTGGCTAGAAATTATAAGCCATGTGTGTGTCAACAGTGTATTTATAGCTGTACAATACAATTAGCCTCTGAATATCATATATCATAAATGGTCATTACAATAGGACCATGGTGATTTGCAGGAAAATAAATGATATACAATACAATAAATGAACATACAGTAGATAAGGATAGTGTTCCTCGGGATATTTGTAAAAGAAGAGCTTGACTGATGAAAGATTTGTTGGTTAAATATATTTTGTTTCTTTTAGTGCATTGCAGCTGGATTATGATTTTATGTCACTTCAATATTACATTTTGAAGTGGGAAGCTAGACTCCTCATGATGAATAATCTGGCTGTGAGAAATACAGTTGAATAATCCATATCACAAATAGCTTTTACACACAGATCCACCCCCCCCCCCCCCGCTACTGTTGTATGTGTAATGATGATTTGAAGAAAAAAAGGATCTAACTATTGGTTTAGTTGTTTTACGATGCTATTTATTTATTATAAAAGAACTGGGCAGTGAGAAAATGGTGGTCTATTAAGAGTTTATGAGTGTGTGCATGTGTATAAAGTGAAATAATATCCAGCATAATATGAAGTGACAATCAAAATTACAGCTTTTCTCTTGCCGCAAGGGTACTTCTGTGCCAAGTATAGTAATATTGTTGTAGCAATGTTTGAGGTTGTCAGCAGTTCTGGATGCTCTGCAGAGAGTCATAACAATGTATGGAAGCAAGGAGATTCCTGTCAAGGGAAATACTATAATTTTGATATATATTTGTTGGTGCCAAACCACAATTAAACAGGAGGCAATGGGGGGAAAATTCTTATTTACCCAATTTGAATATGTTGAATAATTAGCAAAATTTATTTTTGTTAAGTTACAGAAAACTTGGCAGGTGATTAAGTCACACATCTTGTTCACTTGCAATTATATTTAGACCTGATTAATTTTTGCCTCCCGTTAATGATGTATCTAATTCTTATTGACACATGGTGTCATACACAATGCCATCGGAGTTCATTGAGTTCCAAGTTATTATTTGGGCTGTACTGTGCTAAATTTAGCACCTGAAAAATTGACACACATTTTAATCAAGGGGGAGGGAAAAAGGGGGGGACAGTCTGACCTAAAAGCTTGCTTCCTTTGGAGTTTCATGCATTTTCAAAATATCTGAAGTTGCCAACTTCATGAAGAGTTTCCAGAAAATATTTCATTGGCTGTGTTTATACATAACAATAAATAATTCATCCTATATTATTAAACCATAGTAGCATAAGTTATGTGTTGATGTACAAAGCTGATAAGCTTCTAAATGATATTAGGAGTGGTTAAATAAACAGGAATATAATGTTCAGCACTCCAAGATTATGATTTATTGTGCATAAATAAGCCAAAATTCTTGCACCAATTTTGCTGAAAGCTGCCTGATTTCATAATAATGAAATGCATAATAATCATAGTCCTGGTAAACCAACCAAACTGTTCATGTCTGGTTAGTTTACCAGCTCATTTTTTCTTTACTTTAATGCAACATAATTCTTGTTTTGTTATCTCCTCTGAGAATATACTGTGTTTGCTAGAAAATTCTCTGCAGATTACATTTTGAAGTCCAGATCCTCGTTCCAACTTCAAAATAAACTTGGATTAAGATAGAGAATGTTTTACTTAATTAACTCAAAACTTCAAGATACGTTGAGGGCTACTAGCTTTTTTCTTTCATTTTTTCTGCTTTTGTCCTGGACCTGCTTGGAAGCAGATTTATCCATGAACATAAACTGTCTTTTTTTTTTTTTAAAGTCTGTTTTAGGATGCTCTAAAAGTATCCACGGGGAATAACTTTGGCTGTGTTAATTTGACTTACTATTAAAACAGTCTTTCATTTTTAGAATATTATCTCTTCTCACATATCTGTCTCAGGGATGTATTCCCTAAGGCCCCAGAGTTGTGTGACCACCTAGATGTAGCCTCCAGACCTGCCCCCCAAAGTGTTGCTACCAAATTGCAATTATTTATTTAATTGATTGATTGATTGATTGATTGACTGATTGGATTTATATTGTGCTTTCCCTCCAGGAGCTCAGGACAGCATCCACAGTGTTCCTGTTTCCAATATTTCCCCACAACAACAACCATGTGTAGTAGGTTAGTCTGAGAAAGAGTAACTAGCCCAAAGTCACCTGGTGAGCTTCTGTGGTGGTGGTGGGGGGGGGGGAATGAGAACTTGGGTTATCCTGGTCCAAGTCCAGCACCTTCACCACTATACCACCTTGAAGATACTGGCATAAAGTCCACAAGACATTTTCCATGGCTGATCAGAGATTAGAAGCAGGGTCTTCCTTCTGGTCCAAAGACTTCACCACTAGCCTACGCTAAATTAATATTACAGAAAGTTGAAATTATGAAATATAGAACAACTATATTAACTCTATAAAGATTTAATTGTATGAAAATTTACTTTTATTCTGGTGCCTTCTACTTCCTTCTAAGCTCATCTACTTTTGAGCACTTAAAGGCCAACTGGAGCTATCACCTCAAAATAAATTGACCTCCCCCCATCTGCATATTATTGGTTAATAATTGCAATTCTTTTTTCATGGAGACACACAACAGCTGTTTTACATAGCACACAACAATTCCTGCACCACAAAATAATGAATATTATTCTTATGAGAGCATAAATGTGTGTCTCCTTTGAAAGGTCTAATGTTCATTTCATGTTTCCAAGACTCATTTTGAAACAATAGGATTTCCTACATTTGGGATTTTGGATATATAAACTTTATCACAGTTTCTAACCCCAAAATGGGGAAGATCTGGTTAGGGATGCACACTGTTGCTCCCCTATTTCCAATCTCTCTTGGGCTGCATTGTATGAAACCAAGTTATCAAATGAAAGGTCTTTCAGAAAGCTCTGTTAATGTGCTTTTGTTTAATTGAATAAATATATTACACAGCAGGGCAGGTTATTTTCTTCTTGGCCTTACTGTTTCAATTTGGGAGCAGACACAATTTTCTTTAGCTGATGAAGAATGCAGGATCTGATTTTGGTTTCCTGCCGTTTTCATACTTGGACATATGTTTTTTTCATGGCATTCCATTCCGTTTCATTTCTTTAAGAGACCAGAAAATTAAATACTCCCTTCCTTGAAAGCAGTGGCATTACTGTGACAACAGTGGGCTGAGCTAAAACTGCATCTCAAGATAGGCTATAAAAATAAGCTTCCCTTTATTGATTATTGCAGTTGACATATACTTGTCATTTGTAATCATCTGTCCATTCCTGTGAGTTGGGAACAGTAAAGTTAATTGTGGCCTGCTCGTTTGCATTAATCTCACCTCTGAAGGGTACAGTAAGTCATTAATATCATGTCATGATGAATTATCACAAATAACATTGAACATATTGATTAATGATCTCTGAGCTTTGTATCTTGTTAAACATGTTGTTATCTCTTTAAACTTTTAGGCAAATACCCGTTGTACTAGAGGGAGATACTGGAACTACACATTTGGGAAAGTCCATTATAATTTTGGGGTGGCCCACTAAAACCGGACAATGTTTTGCTGTGAGTGCAATAGAGCACACTTCTTGAAAGTGTGAGGTCTGATAGCTTCTCGTTGAAATAATTTACTTGTCTGGATGTTAAAAATTATGACAATGGATGTTAAAAATTATGACAATGGAAGCTGACTTACTGATTTGTTTCACATTGGCACTGATATTAGCAATATAGTATCTGAAGAGTATTACATTTCTTTATTTAAAATGTTTAAACTTCAACTCACCTTCATTAATTAGCATGGTTTTCCACATTGCAAAGACAGAACTGATACAATATACAGTAAATATGCCTTCTGTCTGTGGTGTCTCCTATTACTTGTTAGCTTGTATGTTTCACTATTGAAATTAATATAGTTGCTTGGTCAAATAAGGACTCCTTTCCTTCCTTCCTTCCTTCCTTCCTTCCTTCCTTCCTTCCTTCCTTCCTTCCCTCCCTCCCTCCCTCCCTCCCACATTTTGGTACTTTAAAATCCATTCAAAGTGAAGGAATGCAAATTTGTAATAATAAACAATGGTGTGGCTATGCACAAAACAGAGCAAACCCCCAAAAGTTAGTATTTTTTTTGGACCCAAGCCTGGTAAGATTCATGTATTGTGAATTTTCCACATAACATCCTTACATTTGGGGGTAAATATACGTTAGAAAAGAACCAATCCTATTTTGATAAGGTGTTTTATGTTTATATTCTATGACTATGAAAAAAAACCCTATTTTGGTCTATTGTATAACTTTTTTTTTTTTTTTTGCTTCTTATAAGACATTCTGCTTCTTATACTAAAATTACTAGACTTTTTTTTTTTCTGATCATTTTTTAACATTAGGCTTGTAAGCTTTCCATTTTACCTACCAGCACAACCTATGTTCAGATTTTATGTATGATTTTTTGCAGAAGAAAAATCTTTATTTTTCTTTAAATAAATCTTCTTTATTTTAAGAAGTCTTGATAAATTGAGAATTTGGAAAGGAGGCACAGTAAATAACTGAAAGGATTAAGAATCTCCCCCACCCCCCACCCCAATATTACATCCAAGCTGATCACCAGGTTTTTGGGATTGTGGTAAATGGAACAAGGACATTTTCTTTGTAGCTTACTGCCTCACAATAATTCTGTGTTGCATTTTCCAACAACAGTATTAATCATGACCACATTTCTGCTTGTCCCATTTTATTTGGAGTGATCATTGAAGGTTTTCTGAGGAAGGCTCTCTTTAATTTGGAAGTTTTCAAGCCCACACCATATCATAAAACCATATTAAAACTAAGTCCAAAAGACACGGAAGAAACCCTATTTGACAACCTCCTTTGCCTTTTTTTTTTTTAAGTCCAAAGAAACATGTTTCACACCCTGTGAGGTTTCAAGGCCATGATCACACACGTACTTGTGGCCTGATTCACGCAGAGTGCTAAAAATGTGTTTCCTTTTGCCTTAACAACTCAGTACAGGTAGTCCTCGCTTCCTGACCACTAGTTCAGCAACCATTCAGAGTTGCAAAGGTGCTGTAATGGTCTGTGGGAAAGATCTTGGGAGACTGGGCAAAGAGACACTGCCAAGGGTACAGTCAGATAAGAGACAGCATAGCCTGCAGCAAGATAGTGGGTGAGGTAAGAGGCTCAGAAGAGACCCTCCCTAGTTTCTCGGGCCGTAAAAGAGATTGTGGAAGAGAATTGTACTTTCAGACCTGCAAGAGTCTGTCAGTCTAGCTTTACAATTAAATAGAATTAGCTCATCTGGTTGTGATTCCTATCTGGTTTACCTCTGGAGGCTGACAGGTGATGAATGAGTGGTACATTTGATCTTGAAGTTCTGGCCATTGCACCACCCCCACGGTCACGTGATCACGATTTGGGCACTGGGCACCTGGCTTGCACTTATGGTTGCAGTCATCTAATCACCATTTGCAACTTTCCTAGCTAGCTTCCCATAACCAAGGTCAGTGAAGAAGCTGCCAGGGAAGGCTGCAAGGCGCTCCAGTAAGTCTCCCCCACCTGGCAGCAGCCACCCCCAGGCCCAAAATTACTCATGCCTTGCCTACCGCCGGCCTGTTTGCAAGCCACCTGGGACTTACAACTTCCTGCCGGCTTCCCTACTGACTTTGGTTATAGGAAGCTGGCAGGAAGTTGCAAATAAGTCCTTGCTTAACAACCCACAGTTCTTGTTTAACCATGGCAGTGAGGACTGCCGGGATTGCTGTCACTAAGTGATGTCACGTTTGACGACCACATTGCTTAGTGGCAGAAATTCCAGTCCCAATTATCATAATTAAGTGAGGACTACCTGTAATGTGAACCTACCAACCAGTTTAGTGTTTGGTTTGAACCAACCAGCTGCAGTCTATTTAACAAACCATGACTTTAAAAAATGCTGGCTTGGCGTTAGTGTATGTTTAGATGCAATTATAAAAAAAGTTACATCCATAGATTATCAGCTTCACCTCGGAAAAGATAATCTAACTGAAATGTCGTTGCTCTCATTATTATGAACAGTAATAGCCCTTGATGGAACACACTGTTTCCTTGTAATCTGGTATTCTCTTTCTCACATTGGCCAACCATATATTCCCTAAATATTTGCATTACAGTGAGCATCGGTGCCTTAAATTCTCACTCCCTATTTTCATCCAAAGTATTTGTGAAGCGGTGAACGATTTGGGGGATGTTTAGTTTAAACCTTTTCAGTGAAAAAAGGTAGGTGTGGAGTGGAACAGAGCTTCTCTGTAACCACCTCTGTGGAACCCTAGCTTCAGCTTTGTTTCTCACCCATAATATTAATCCTGATTCATTTTAAAAAACTGCTAACGGAAATATTTCCATTCAGCTCATTAATCAATTGTGATTTTCATTCCCTTGTTTTGTAAAAGCTGTTGCAATAAATACTTTCTTCACAAAGCGAAATTCACGAGATGGATTCAGCAAGCGTAATTAATAGCACCCAGTTACAGGAGATCAGCAAATTTGGGAGATTCACATGCTGCTTTACCATATGGATGCCCAGTAGGCGAAAAATTTGATTAATGTTTTCAAGTAGTTTTTTTTCAGCAAGTAATACAGCCCCAGACAAGGAATTTTACTTTACAATACCATTGGACCTAACTGGGATAATGCACCCTTTGATTTAAAGCTAAATAATATTTGATGTAGTGAAAGTTTTAAGTGGGAAAAAAAAACCCTCTGTAATTCTACTGTTTAGAGAAAATGCCACAGTATTTCTGTTTATAAGCCTGTCCACAATTGCTTAAACATTTAGTTGTTTAAAGAACAGAAACAATCTGGTTTGAAAGGCGAGTTTAAGAATCATATCAAAACATTCCACCCAGATTTGATTCATTCCAGTTCTCTTCTGTAGCTTTGCTTTGGTTTGAAGTTGAGATATATATACAGGTGAAACTCAAAAAATTAGAATATTGTGCAAATGTTCATTTATGTCAGTATGGCAACTCAAAAGGTGAAACCAATATATGAGATAGACGCATTACATGCAAAGCAAGATACGTCAAGCCTTACTTTGGTATAATTGTGATGATTATGGCGTACAGCTTATGAAAACCCCAAATTCACAATCTCAGAAAATTAGAATAGTGTGAAAAGGTTCAATATTCTAGGCTCAAAGTGTCCCCCTCTAAGCAGCTAATGAATCCATAACACCTGCAAAGGGTTCCTGAGCCTTTCAATGGTCTCTCAGGCTGGTTCAGTAGGAATCACAAGCATGGGAAAGACTGCTGACCTGACAGTTGTGCAGAAAACCATCACTGACACCCTCCATAAGGAGGGAAAGCCCCAAAAGGTAATTGCAAAAGAAGTTGGATGTTCCCAAAGTGCTGTATCAAAGCACATCAATAGAAGGTTATGTGGAAGGGAAAAGTGTGGTAGAAAAAGGTGCACAAGCAGCAGGGATGACCTCAGCCTGGAGAGGATTGTCAGGAAAAGGCCATTCAAAAGTGTTGGGGACTTTCACAAGGAGTGGACTGAGGCTGGAGTTAGTGCATCAAGAGCCACCACCACACACAGACGGATCCTGGACATGGGCTTCAAATGTCGTATTCCTCTTGTCAAGCCGCTCCTGAACAACAAACAATGTCAGAAGCGTCTTACCTGGGCTACAGAAAAAAAGAGCTGATCTGTTGCCCAGTGGTCCAAAGTCCTCTTTTCTGATGAGAGCAACTTTTGCATCTCATTTGGGAACCAAGGACCCAGAGTCTGGAGGAAGAATGGAGAGGCACACAATGCAGGATGCTTGAAGTCCAGTGTGAAGTTTCCACAGTCTGTGTTGATTTGGGGAGCCATGTCATCTGCTGGTGTTGGTCCACTGTGCTTCATTAAGTCCAGGGTCAACGCAGCCGTCTACCAGGAGATTTTGGAGCACTTCATGCTTCCTTCCGCAGACGAGCTTTATGGGGATGCTGACTTCATTTTCCAGCAGGACTTGGCACCTGCCCACACTGCCAAAAGTACCAAAACCTGGTTCAATGACCATGGGATTACTGTGCTTGGTTGGCCAGCAAACTCGCCTGACCTGAACCCCATAGAGAATCTATGGGGCATCGCCAAGAGAAAGATGAGGGACACCAGACCAAACAATGCAGCGGAGCTGAAGGCCGCTATTGAAGCATCCTGGTCTTCCATAACACCTCAGCAGTGCCACAGGCTGATAGCATCCATGCCACGCCGCATTGCGGCAGTCATTGCTGCAAAAGGGGCCCAAACCAAGTACCGAGTACATATTCATGCTTATACTTTGCAGAGGTCCGATATTGTTCTATTTCCAATCCTTGTGTTATTGATGTCATGTAATATTCTAATTTTCTGAGATTGTGAATTTGGGGTTTTCATAAGCTGTATGCCATAATCATCACAATTATACCAAAGTAAGGCTTGACATATCTCGCTTTGCATGTAATGTGTCTATCTCATATATTGGTTTCACCTTTTGAGTTGCCATACTGACATAAATGAACATTTGCACGATATTCTAATTTTTCGAGTTTCACCTGTAGACAAACCTTCAAGAAGCGCAAGATTGATTAATTTCCATGTCCTAATCAATTAATGAAATACATAGAATAGAAATATGCTGTTTATTAATCTCAGAGTTGCTACTCTGGTAAGGGTCCTGAATACTTAATTACATTAAGCTTTCCATAGTGCTGCTGTTGGTTTGTTTTAATAACGACAAAAAGCATTTATCCAGTAGAAGCATCATAGAGCCAGAGGCTGATGCAAAGTTACTGTCAGTAAAGAAGCTCTTTAGCTTTTATTTTCCTTTTTAAAATTTTTCA
Organism: Liasis olivaceus; assembly: GCA_030867105.1. Lineage (NCBI taxonomy): Eukaryota > Metazoa > Chordata > Lepidosauria > Squamata > Pythonidae > Liasis > Liasis olivaceus. The sequence continues at coordinate 16,510,550 of CM061359.1, forward strand.
TAAAAATCAGAAGAAGCTCTTATTTTGTTGCAAATTCTCATTTGTCTTCTTGGAATTGGTGAAGTGGAAATCTGGTTATTTCACCAAGATATGATGCTGAGTAGCTCCAAATGAAAGGTTTGACAAGCTTTCTGGGCAAAGCTTTGCCTCCGTTCAGTCAGCAAAACGTGTGAGCCATTGGGAAAGAGATAATATGAACTGCAAGATCAGTGGGTAGAATTTATGTCTCTCAAGAAAGCAGAAGCATGCTTCAGCTTTGGAATGACTTGGTCATCGTTACATGTTCTTCAATTCCATCCCATTCTGAAGTTCCATTCTGAAGTCCGAAGTCTTACTGAAGGTGTTAGTTGAGCAATCAAATTATGTTTTAAATCTTGACAGGAGAGAATAGGTGAGAATCTCCACAAAGGAGCCAATTTGTAGGAATGTTTCACATTTAGCAGCTCTGGATTGGCTCTGTGGCAAAGTTTTATGAAGCATGACACACAGAAAAACAAAAAAAGAATATCTTACTTTTCACAATAAACAGTGGCATATTTTTAGAAAAGAACATGCGCAGATCTGAGCATCAGTTTCTTCCCAGTTCTAAATTATGCAGGCAGCTAAGACATTCAACATGTCCTAAAAGCTGTGCTCATAAGCAAATTGACGAAGGGTTCTTTTCTTTGAAGATAGAGAGCTGTTAATTAAATTAGAATCAGTTATGCAGACTTACATTGTTTGAAACCTGGTTGACTTCTTTGTTGCATATTTGTCACAATTTTTCACCACTATCTAAAGAATTGTTTTGTTTGCAAAAGATCACGTTGCTAAAGTAAAATGTGACCCTCATCCCACTGTACTTGTGTGCACTTTGTTGGAATGACTGTTGGCCATAATAAAGAACCGAAATCAGTTGAACACTGTTGTCAACCCTGCTGAACAATGTTGATGTAGTTTCTCAACATTTTTGGTGGTTTTACAAATTGCAGGAATTTCTTTCCTAATGTGGATGGAAGTTTGCAACATGCATATGTTTCTTAGTGAGTCAACTGGTGTTTAATTTAAATAAGACACATTTATAATGGATGACTCTATTGTCTTGTTAACAAAAATAGTATATGTGAGCTAACATTTTATTTTCTCTGTCAGTGAAATTACTGGATTTCTTTTCTAAAAAAGCTTTTATAGCTTTAACTTTTTCTTAGCTTTTATTACTAGCTATAAGGAAAGTACACATACGTAGAGTCTGTACAATGGTCAGTCTAAAAAGCTGTGTAGTACTTAGTGTAGTACTTTGAATTTTAAATTGAACACATAATTCAAATGTAATGTAACTTGCAGTGTCGGACTTCAGTCCATTCAGTTAAATGGAGAAAAATGACTGGCGTAAGGAATGAGTTATTGATTTGTTGTGGGAAAATGACTTCTATAATATAGGAAGTATGGTAAAAGGAACAGCTTAATTATTTAGGGGCATATCTGGAAAAAATGCTTTTAAAGCATTGCAAATTGTAGAGGCTAGAGTTATCAGACTGGAGAGGTTGTTTTTTTTAAAACTTTATTTGCCTTTTTTGGGGAAAAAAAGTATTCTTAAAGGCAAGTTATCTGGCTGACATACTAATGTAAAAGTCTGTTTAATTGCATAGTGGTGCAGTTGTATTACAGATATAGTAAATGAAATGAAATTTTATTTTGAGGGTGACATAAACACAGTGGACCTTATAGACATTTCTTGCTTATTTACATTTCATTGCTCTGGTGCACTGAGTCAGAACTGAGAGAATGAGAGATTTTGAAACGGTTGTATTGAACTTATCATATACTTATTTAAGGTGGGAATTATCAAACTAATGTACAAAAAATAGATATCTATACCAAGGACGTATTTAAAAATAAATTGTTTGGTAACTTAAATCTTTGGGGTTTTTCTCTTTTCATTTACCTCCAAACTTGCCCCTCCATTTAATTTGATACCATGGAGTCATGTATGTTAACTACAGTTACTATTTGGCAGATTTTCAGAAAAAAAAAAAAAGTATTTGTGGTTAATCTCTCTCCCCCCCATTTGACCCCTTTTAATCCCCAGATCCATAAATCATCAGTTCAGTCTTTTCTTCTTTCAACAAAAGGTCTATATAAGACTTCCAGTCTTTTAAAAAAGTCTTTATCATTTTTTTCCCCTGACTAAACTGGCCAGCTTTACCATTTCCACAATCTCCATCAATTTTATAATCCAGTCTTCTACTGTGGGTATTTCATTATTCTTCCATCTTTGAGCATACAATAACCTTGCCATAGTTACCATATACAGTGTTAGTTTCCCATATTTCTTTTCTAGTTCAGCATCCATAAAACCCAACAGGAATAATTCTGGTCTCATCATAATATTAATCTGCAGTATCTTTTGCATTGTTGTATGGATTTGCTCCCACCATTTCTTTTATTTGTGCTTAATTTCTTGAGCACAGCCTGTGGTTAGAACTTTTTAAAAGAATTAAATTATCCTGAATGTCTGCACACCGCAGATTGTTATAACAGTCATTTTGGTAGGAATTGTTGTTAATCGAGATTCAGAACAAATATTGGTAAGAAAGCCTTTACATGGACTCAGTTATTGATTCTTTTGCAGACAACGGGGGTTGTATTATGTTAATTAAAGAACTACTTCTTTTCCTAAACTGTACCATGAACTGGCTCAAACTTTAAAAATACTGGTACACTCTGGGCTTTTTCTTAACATTTATTCTGACCTAGTGGAATACAGTGATGTTTCTTATAGTCCATCGTTACCAGTGTAATGATCAACTAGAATCTTACAGCACCACACCAGTGTCCAACACAGACGAAGCATGCCCTGGAAAACTTCCAAACAAATTCCAAGCTGTTCATTAAACTTTATACTCTTTGGATAGTTTTTTGTCTACATTTTTACATTTTGGGTCTTAAGGATCTTGAGAAAAGGAAGCACCCGAGCAGAAGCCCATCGGTGCTGAAACTCAGATAAGACACGTTCCAGGCAATTATTTCTTCTGTTTGGCAACACATGAAATATAAACATTGTTTTTATTTTCCTAACTCCTTGGAAAAGTATAAAACTGGCCCTCAACCATCCAGCAAATCAGAAAAAAACAGGTCAACCAATAACTCTCCCCCCTCCTTCTCCCAATTTCTGCTTCTCTCTTTCTCTTTCCCCTCCCCGATCATTTATTCGTAAACTGGTGGTTTCAAGTGAAAGTTCAAAGTTAATTTAATGGCTGATAGCATTTTATCTGAGGTTTTAATGAAGAAAACATATTATTCTCTACTATGTGGGAAGAGAGCATCTTTCATTTTATTTTCATTATCTAAATATGGGCAAAGTTCAGAGCAGCGTATACTCCTAAGGAAAGGTAATGTACCTCCGTCGTCCCACCCCACACACATGGGAGATAGGAACGTTTGCAACTCAAAAATCAGCATTCATGGACTGATGAGGCTGTTTTATTTTTAATGAACGTAAATGATACCAATGAACTAAGCGTTGTTTGTGCAACATCGTTGCAAGGCACATTTGAAAATACAATAAGAGTATATTACTTTGCAATGATTTAGTTCAGGAATTTATGCACTCAAATGAATGTGAGAGCCTTGGGTACAATTCATACAGTATATTGCCTCTCAGAAGACTTTATGTAAACAGTTTAAGATTCAACTGGGAGTTCATACGGTCAGATAGATTAAAATTTGTCCAGCCCCTACTTTTTAATGTTCATTAAACTTTATACTCTTTGGATGTTTTGCCCTAACTTTTATGTTTTGGGTCTTAAGTAGATTGAGAAAAGGAAGCAAGGATCCGGGCTAAAGATCCTAACACTTCTAAAATACATCTTTGGAGAATTATTTGAAAAATCGCTTTTCTAAATAACTTCAAGGATAGCTGGTTGCAGGATAGAATGCCAATTATCAAATTTTCTGGGTGACCTGCCTTTGTTCATAAGTGGACTATGTGTGCTTTTATCAATTAAAGAATGATCAGTGCTCTTTTATCTCCAACTGTAGAATCATTATCCCTTGTCTAGAATTTGTTGTGTGGTTTGTCTTCGATCTACAGTAGACATATATGCTCTTAGGTGCTTCCACTGAAGTTATTGATGTTTTGATGGGCTTTGTTCTGTTCTTACCTGATTATCTTGCCTGTGACAACTTCTTTCCTCAAAGTCTGCCTATTGTAGGCTTTTACAAAATATATGGCCGATTGTGGGCTGGATGAGGCAGTTTTAGAGGACCTTTTCATAAATTCTGAAATTATTGGTAAACAGTTCAATGAAGGTGTTGACATAGTGTGCATCCACTGTAAAAAAAGCCAACAGCATGTTAGGGATAATAAGAAACGGTGTTGGAAGTAGAGATGCCAATATCATAATGCCCTTATATAAATCAACGGTGCAACTGCATTGGGAATATTATGTGCGGTTCTAGTTGATGCACCTCAAAAAAGGATATAGTGGAGCTGGAGAATGTTCAGAGGAGAGCAACTAAGGAAATCAAGGGGATGAAGCTGCTTCCCTATGAAGAAAGGTGGTGACATCTCAAATCATTCTCCCCTTCCGGCTCTTATCTCAAGAGCCAGGGTATCAAATTCCTGGTAATTGTGGATGAGTGGATACACCTAGCCTGTATCACCTGGGTGGGAAAAGAGAGGGTGATCCCAGTGGTGTGCTAGTAAATGTTTAAGAACCAATCTGCTGGCTCCATTGGTGCACTAGGAGTCATGGCTCAGCTCTGCTCTTAACCAGCTGACAAAATTCCAGAAAATCCAGCACACCCCTGGGTGATTCCCTCTTGGAGATCTGCCCACCCTGGTTTTAGGCCTGGCATCAGCCACAGTTCCAGGGTAGGAAAGGGTTGGTAGTTATTGTTGTTTGTGAGATTCTGGTGGCATCTAGAAGTGCTACTCTGCAGATAATGGAGTTGCTTACATGCAAATAGGTCCCCCTACTGCCCAGGAAGGTCCTTGCTAGGGCTTCTTAACCTTATTGTGGGGGTGATGGTGGAGCTTCATAGACTGCTATTGCTGGGAGATATAAACAAATCTTGGTGAGGGGTTTGATACACTTATTAAATCAGTTAGTTTTCCCTTCCCTTCCCTTCCCTTCCCTTCCCTTCCCTTCCCTTCCCAGCATCATTTGGCATTGAAGGGTCCACCCTCCCTGAAAATGAGGAGGGTTACATCCAAAAAATCCATCAGGCTATTTAAAATTTGTACCTGGACATAAAATGGGGAGGATATTATAAATAAACTTCAGTAATCTCCCCCCCCCAAACAAATTTATTCCATCAATGATGAGAACAATAAAAAACTTGGACAGCAAAATTACATTATCATAATATAGTATAATGAAAACCATTTTAAAATCACCTGTAACATTCTAATGATGTAACATGTAACACAACTCATCCTGAGCATAATATTTATTCTTCGTTACTGCAGATCCAATTCTGTACTGATTTGTTTGCCTGCTTTAATAGCTGTCACACAAAACTCACTTACATTATATGTCATGTTAGGCTTATTGTCTGCTAACGGGAAAACAAGATAAAACTTATCTGATTGTCTTGGCATAGGTTCCACCAGGCGAGAGAGACCAACAACTACTTTGATAACATCAGCAGCACAACAAAACTTGTTGGGTGGTTTCTATCAAATTTGGATCACAGGGGAAAGTTCTTCTGGAAAAGGGAAGTTTGGCTAATCTACCACCGAGAACCCCTGTAGGTAATCTCCTAATATGAATGGCCTCTGTGCAGAGACCTGGCCCAACTGCTGCTTTCTCATTTATTTTCTAATATCATTTTTAGCTGTCGACACATGGGCTTCTTAGGTGGTGCAAGGATTGTAGCAAAAAATAAGTTTAAAAGCTTTGGTTACTGTACTATCCCTGCCCCATTTCCCTTTCATACTGCATGATACTGGGTTCTTGAGCACAAAAATGGCAAAGAAAATTCAGACCCTCCTAATACGCCTGACCGTAATACAGGGAGCAGGGTGGTGCAAGACTTTTAGAGCATTAAATGTTTTGTGTCTATAATGGGTTGTCCCAACCTTCCTAGAAGGACTTAATGCTTGGGAGCAAGCTCCAAGAGTCTTCTCAAGTTACTGCTTTCAGCTACCATTTCGTTGCACCTGAATGATAAGGCCCTTCAGAATAAATGTTACTTCTCTTTTCAAAGACCCCCTCCGTGCCTATTACATCCAGAGGTGGCCAGCCAGCCAGTCAGTGCCTCTGCAGGAGGTTTCGGGGGGGGGGGGTATCCAAAGGAGGAACACATGGTAGGAAGGACCAGGAATAGCAAATTCTCTTCTCCCCTTCAAGCAGAAAGTCATCCTGGGCTGCTTCTGCCATTCATTCATTCATTCATTCAGCAAATTTCTCTGCCCACCTTAATCACAAGATGCTTGGGCAGCTTACAGAGGTAAAAACAAAATCATTATAAAAAAAGGCAGGTAATAAAGAAACCAAATAACAAAAGTCAGATTAGCAGCACCCTAATCAATTATCACCTAAACCCTGGTGCGAGAGGGAGGGGCATATTTTTACATTGAAAGAAAGACATTTTCCATCTCTTCTCAGCATAAGAAAGGGCTAATATGAATGTTGCCTTTTGTTATTTCCAAATCCAAATAACAAGGGGAAAAAAGGTGCATCTGATATGTTGGCTTGCAAAATCCACATTAAAATTGCAGAGGACTTGTTTCTTACCAAGTTCCTATTTTCATGCATTCCCCCCCCCCCCCAGCTTTTTATAAAGGTTAAGGCTTCGGTCCATATTGTTCTTTTGAAGTCTATTTCTAAGTGGCAGGACGGCTCAGCGTGTACTGCTTTTTGTTTGTTTCCCTTAGCTAGAAAATTGGTTTGGAAGCAGCAATGCTGCTTAATTCTGCTTTCTGTTAAAAAAATGGCACTGGCTCAAGGATTTGGTTGCTGTTTTTGCTTTCTGTAGCTAGGCAGGCTGTGCTGGGTCAGGGGTCTCTGTGAGTATTTATTTTGATTGCTGCCATTTGTCAGTTACGAAACATTATTGGTTTGCCAAGTATTTTTGTATGTATGCTTCCTTGGCAATTCTGCAAGACAGGACATTATTTCCATTCTGTTGTTCTTTACTTGCGTCCAACTCTGTGTGGCCTGATGACCATCATTTCACTGGGAATGTCCATCGGGAACCATTTTTTAAAGTTCTTGTAAAGCTTATACAACTCTGTGTTGTCAGTGATAGCATCTAGCTAGCTCGTTCTCTGTTGAAATCTTTTTTGATTGTCTTTTGACATCACGGTCTTTTACAATGACCTTTGCCTTCAGATTATAAATCCAAAATATTTCGGCTCCAGCTTGGTTATTAGTATTTCCAGTTATACAGGTAGGAAATTAGGGTAAAGCCAACATAAAGTAATTAGTTAATTCAGAGCATAGGAGGTCTTGCTTAGACAGTTCAGTTATCTATTTAGCCTGGAACTGTCTTCATGAATTGGGAAGCATTTCTCTTGGAGTTCAGCTGGAAGTATTTCCTTGGTGATGCAAGGAATTAAATCTAGGATAAAGCTATATGTTCTTTCAATGGCGTTTGTTACTTTATTAGAAGGGGGCATATAAATATTTCCTTCAAAAAGTGGTGTTAAAATTAACTGAATGTCTCTGTAATTTGCCATGCGTTGGGTCAAACTACATAGATGGTGTATATGCCTGCAAGTGAAGACAGAAAGCTAGTTCACCAGTGGCAAGGTATGGATTCTATGGTGAATGTATTGCACTATTTATTTTCATTTAAAGGATTTGTAGTCTTCCTTTCAGCAGCTTGCTCTGCAATGTTTTCAACAACCATAAGGTTTCACTGAAACAAATTATTGCCAAAATAAAATAAGATAAGATAAATTAAATGAACTATTACACTACCAGAGTATAAAAGAGATATATCAAAAGTGTTCAACAAATGACAGAAAAGACAGCAAATTGCCAATTCAGTTCAATAGTAGGTCCTTACCTGGCACTCAAACGATACCAAGGCAGCTGCCAAAATGAAAAACCTTCCTAGACCTGGGGCACCTCCATCTAGTAACCTTTTCACCTCTGTTTTTTGAATGGGGAACTCATTATCATGGTAAATTTTCTTAAAGTAGGTGTTTTATGTAAGTGTAATGGTGGTTTATTAAATGTGTAGACTGCCCAACTCCCAGTGACTTTGAATGGTTCAGAGAGTAAAATCACAGGGGAAAAAAAAGAACAATAAAGAGCAAGGAGTAAAAAGATGGCAAGACTGGGCAATAATGAAGAACATACACACACTACTCAGAAGGAACTTCACCCACCCTATCCAAAAACCTGGGAAAGAGAGGTCTTCAAGGCCTTCTGAAATGCCAGTAGGACGGGAGACACCCAAATCTTGGGGGAATCTCATTCCAGAGAGCGGGAATTGTGACCAGGAAGGTGAGCTTCCAGGGTCTTGGAAGCTGGAGTGTGCCAACCCTGCCAGATCGAATTGGCTAAGCAGATACTATGGGAGATACATGGTCTGTCAAGTAATCAGGCCCTATGCCATTACCTTTATAGGTAATGACCAGAATCTTGAATTACACCTGGAGGCAAACTAGCAACAAGTGTAGCTTGCAAAGCAGGGGTGTTTCATGGACCTACTAAGGCAGACCCATTCCTGTCCATGTTGCTGTGTTCTGGGCCAGTTGTAGTTTCCAGGAGGTCTTCAAGGACAGCCCCACGTGGAGTGCGTTGCAGTAGTCAAGCTGCAACGTGGCTAGGGCATGAGTGACTGCCTGAAGAGCAGTTACTGGAAGCCTAGCTATCTGATCTCTAATAAATTTCATAGTTTTATCATGTTTACATGTGTCCTTTCATGGAATTCATTTTTTTTTTAATTTCCTTGTTAAATTCTGATTCTTCCTGTTGTCTAAGAGCTCAAGGTGCTAAGATGAGCATCCTTTTTTTTTCATCTTACCCCACAATAGCAGTTCTATGCAGTAGATTGGGCTGAGAAAGAATGGCTGGCCCAAATGAGCCTTGGCCTGCCTGATTCTAGTCCAAAACCTTAACTACTCCACCACACTGGCTCTTGCTATGTGTAAATGAAGAACTGTACCAAATCATATTCTGAAAGCACATTGGGATAGCCTTGCTGAAGGTGAAACTGACTGGAAATTATAAGTGTGTTATGCTGAGTTGAATAAGGAAAGTTAGTGGACTGTGAATGTAATCAATATATATATACAGGCCTGGTTTGTATACAATCTTAACCCCACCATCTACTTTGTTTTGGGGAGTGGTATGTAAATCATAACATATCATGTCTTAGTTTCTTCTGTGAACCAGACTGATTCTGTACAGATCAGGGCCGGCTTGATTTCCATTATGGGCCGAAACCCAAATGATAGTACGGATGAAAGGTTCTTAAAAAGCTGCTAATTACCAAGTGTTGGGCAGTCAAACAAATCTAACAGACAGACAGACAGACAGACAGACAGTGTTGATAAAAGGAACTGATGTTTTCTAAACAAACAAATGTATTACTTCAATGGAATTAGCCTGAAGAAAGATCCCCCCCCCCCCCCCCCAGTATGGAACTTCATAGGTTTCTATTACAGAATAAATGCTGTATCTTGAGATATTGAATGAAGCGATCCATCCTTTTCTTCCCCTTGCATCCTCCACCTTCATGCACTTTCAGCTGAATTCTTCTAATGTTTTTATCAATTAGTTTAAATTGTGATTTTAATCTATAATTGTGGTTTGTATGCCAGAATTGAGAAATGGATTGCAAACTTGGAGTATAGTTCAGTAGAACAGAACAGGGCCATGTGGATGTGAAACTCGCCAATGTATTGAAATGGTTAATTTTGAAGCAGATCCGTGTTTAAATGCACAAGAACAGTGCCATTATTCAATCTGCCATACCAAAGCAAGCACCTAGTTGTCACCAGAAGGGTCTTATCCCACCTTCTGTACAAATTATAAATCAAAACTCGCAGCTCCCTAGTTTCCAAAGGAATGGTGCTGAGAGTGAATTTTATCCAACAATTCATATAATGTGGATTTATGACTGTTTTGTTGGATTAACAGATCCTAACATTGCCTAATCAAAAGCTTGAATTCTTTTAGAGGGATACAGTCACCCTCTGGGGAAGATGGTTGGCATATAAATTTAATAAATAAATAAAATAAATACATTTGCAAGAGCTGAGTAGGTTCTTGTCAACGTGAGCTTTAATTAAGAGTAAGCCAGTTCATCTTGCAAAAGATGGGCCAGGAATTTGCAAGGGTTTCTCTTAAGATCATATGCATTTTTTTCACCATTATTCAAGATGACTGTTTGATCAAGCTTTTTACTGGTCCGTTCTGCTTTCCCACCAAATCATGATAGGACATACCCAGCCAGCAATTGATCCAGTTGTATCAATTTATTCTATTTGGGTTGAGTGTGTGTCCCTTCCAACCCAGAATGACTCCCTACTCCAAAAGCAGCAATTATTAGCACGAAAGAAATTTGGCTCACTAAGCTAGTATTGTTTATAACTCAACCATTTAAAATCATGTGATATAGCTTGACTTCCATGGATTATTAAAACAAAATTTTCTGAATTGAAATCAGAACATGCAGCATTCAAGACATGGCTCATATGCTCTGGCATGAGGCATTTGGAACACCTCATTTTAGAATGAATTCAAAACTAAATCTCTTCAATATTTAATCCTTTTTGCTCACGTTTTTGAATGGCATGTTTCTATTAAAGGTCATAGAAAAGTCATCTATGCAAAAGACATTGTCACCCCTCCACTACAAAAACTAGCAAGATTCTTACCGTAGAGTTTAATAGACTCTGAATGGAAATGTTGTGAATGAGATTTTGCAAAGTACTTTACATTGTGCCACGTGCATTTTGAAGTAATATTGCATTGTTACTTCAGCATGATTCAATATTGAAACTGTTGCTTTTCTAGTTGTCCAACTGGAGTATTTAATGAGTGCAATTAAATGGAAAAATTGCCTTTTTAACTGATGATAGTCCATTAGTGTCTGTGTCTGTTGAGAAAAGGATAGAAATGAATTATTAGAATGACAAATGAGTCAAAGTTACTAGAGTGATGGAGAGGTGTGATTTCCTTCCACGTAATCTTCAATTAGTTGTCTTCGTAAGAGGATGTTTTTCAAAAGGGTAATAGAGAAGTAATGAGATCAGTACGAGGTCAAACCCAGCCTTCTTTGTTTGACAGTTTGATTAATTTATTTCTCTCTGGCAGATTGCTGTAAGGGGGTTTTGTCACCCAATATTTTTTTCATGGGACTCTAATCCAACTGACTGTCTGGATCAAATCATATTCATTCACTTTGTCTGTTTTTTTTTTTAATTAATGGGATTCCAATGCAACTTGAGCATTTGAATAAAAGCTTTAAAACACTTTCATTTCACCCATATGCTTCAAGTGTTAATAAATAAAATGATAGTGTTATAACATCACATTAAAGCAGAATGTTCAGGAAAAGATGTTGGACCACATCCAGTGTGGATTAAACCCAGTTTACCTTTTCATCTGAACATGTGAAACTCAAACTGTGATTGATCTTCTGCTTATTTTAAAGAAGCTACTTGATGTGAAATTAAATAAAGTCTCCTTTTGGCTGGCTTCTGTAATATGAAATGAGTAAAAGTTATTGAACTGGTATAGTTTACAGGGATATGGTGCTTGATTAAGGATGACTCTGAGTAAATTAGAACATGCTTGCTACTTTTAAGATTTAGCATAAATGAAATGTTCTTAAAAATTAAAAAAGCATTATAGAGGCATTTTAATTTTTGATGAAAATAAAATAGTATTAATATCTTCTGAATATTTATAGATGACAAATAGCAAATTACCACAAATATTGTAGAAAGAGAGAGAGAGAGAGAGAGAGAGAGAGAGAGAGAGAGAGAGAGAGAGAGAGAGAGAGAGAGAGAGAGAGAGAGAAAGAAAGAAAGAAAGAAAGAAAGAAAGAAAGAAAGAAAGAAAGAAAGAAAGAAAGAAAGAAAGAAAGAAAGAAAGAAAGAAAGAAAGAAAGAAAGTTTTCTTAGGCATAGGAGCCAAATTTCAGAACCATTAGCCAACGGAGTTTTAAGGGGCTAAATTTATCCTGTTCAGGAAAAGACTATTAAGCAACAACTGTTTTGTTATTTGGTGACATGTGTCTAGAGAAGATGGAATTGCTGAGATATTAATATGATATTCATGAAATATTTGGGGAAATAAGTATGTATTAAAGACACAAACAATATGTAACGTGTTTGACCTTCTAATTACAGGAAAGGCATGAAAATGGAAAGATGTGTCGCACTCCTGATCTTTTAAAAAAATAATTATTTATATATCTCCAATATTTCCTTCTACCTATTTAATTCAGACAGGTTGGTGTTCCTTCAAACAGTGAAGGAAAGATTGGCATTAAATTGAAGAAACCATTCATGTAGTAAATAAGTTAATTTGTTTCCACCCCTAAAGATTCAAATATAGATTTTCTTTAATTGTAGTATTTCAGCATTGCATTCCTGCTTTCAAGCAAAGTTTTGGGTCATATTTTAAAACCAGCTGAAAAAGTAATATGAGTATTCAGAAAATATATTCAGTCTACCTGGGAGTTATAAATGTAACCTTTTTGTTGGAGATCTAGTAAAAGTGCATCTTTTTTGCTGTGTTTTCATCTACCCCTATATTGCTTGCTGTTTCCTCTTATGGCTTTTAATATTCTTAGAAAAATACCATGATTTTTATCTTATGACTGGAGTACAAACATACCCATAAACTTTTGCAACTGTACATTTTATTAGATACTCATTTTTCAGAATTTAAAGGGAACACACACAGACACACACCCACAGATGCACCCCATTGAAAGATGAGTTTTTGCAAATGAGTTTTTGAAATGATTGAGTTGAAGAAAAGGAGAAAAAAAAAAGGTCGGGGGATCCAAGAGTTTCTTGTCAGAAGCAAAAAGTACTTCTGTTCATGCAGGAAGCAGAAAGGGAAGTTTTTACCAATGAGCTGACAGAACAATTCATTTGCTCCATGTCTCATTTTATTTTACTGTATTTATTTTATTCATATATTGTATTGGTTCCCTAGTCAATTTTGATTATTGTTTCTGCTCACTTAGGAAGAGGGGCAGTTGTTCAATAGTGAACAACATTTTTGGTGGAATTTTTTTTTAAATTGCATTTTTGTTATACATTTTTGAGAAAGGAAAAAAGAAAATAAAGGCAAACAAGAAAAGAGAGAGAAAAAAAAGAGGGGCAAAAAGAAAAAAGAAAACACAAAGTAGATAAACAGGGAATTTACAAGCATTGTAGAATTATATTGGACTAAATTTGTTAGGTAAGAAATTTCAATTTTTTTATTGGTTAGTTTTACATAATTGAATATAATACATCGTTTTAAAACTGCAGGTCCTTGTTAAAATCCAGGTAATACATGAATAGCAGTGTGCACACGTAGATGGTTTTGGCATCCTACCACCTTAATTAAAATAATTATTTAATTAACAGTTGGGATTGACTGTTGACACCTTGGACACAATATGTGGTTGAATGTTAAACCATGGTTTAGTGTTGGCCTTGGAAATGCTTGCTTTCAGTCAAGGACTAGCCCTTAGCAGCAGTGTACTGAAGACTTTACACCACTGGTATGCTAAAGTCAAAAGTGGTAGTGGTAGAAGTAGACCCAAAAGTGAATGAAACAAGAAACTGGGCTGTCTTAGGATTTTCCTTAGCCAGCCCATTCTTGTGGGTCTCATGAAATTACTGTATGCTGAGGGTAATCCAGAGTTAATTTACATGCCTAAACTAAGAAAATTGAATTCTGGTCTCCCTTCCCTTCCCTTCCCTTCCCTCCCTCCCTCCCTCTTTCTTTCTCTTTCTCTTTCTCCCTCTCCCTCTCCCCCTCCCTCCCTCCCTCCCTCCCTCCCTCTCTTTCTTTCTTTCCACCGCATTTAGGGTTTGTCTTTTGAATTCTGCGATTAATATTTGCAGTGAGAATGAGCCTAACATCTCTCCAAATTTCAGGGCCATCGAAGTATGGTTATTCTGGATTTTAGACTTTACAGTTCTTTGAACTCTAAACTGTATTAATATCTGATCACCTTTATTGTAATGGTATGTGGGAATGACCTTGGGAGACAGGTGGAAGAGCCACAGACTAGACAATGAACAGCAGCTGAGCCCAGGGAAGCAATGAAGGTGTGGCAAACACCTCAGAAGGGATCCTCTGCAGTATCTTGGACTGTAAAGGCGAGAGGGGAGGTATGTACGTTCAGACTTGCAAGATTGATGTTGGTCTTGTGAGGTAGTCCAGACAAGAAGCACGCTCAAAAGTAATAGCTCTAACTTTACTGTAAGATTGCATTAACAGAATCTTGGACGGGAAGGTTCCATTGCCCCTAGCAAAGTTACTGAGCAACCTCTATAGATATATAGAATTTAACGAACAAAGTCTATGTTACTTTCCCCCACAGTTTTAGTTATTACTGGTTCTTTTCCTCTACGTGCAGGTGACTTCCAGCCTTGAATGAGATAAGAAAAGTATAAGAGGTCTGTAGTATGACTGAACTCTCTTTATGCTTTTCGGGATCCCACCTGGCCAAAAAAGCATGGCACTGTATTGGCCATTCCAAATAGTTCCATTTCTTTGGCCAAGCCGATCCTGCTCATTCTCTTATTAGGTGTCTTGCAATCTAATAAGCAGAAAGGCTCTCTGCCACAATAAATGACCACACTCAAAGTCATTTTGATGGATGTGTGAACATGAAATAGAATTAAAAGAATAAAGTGTGGAGCTGAAATTCCCCTTTGTCTACATCTGTGGTTCTGTCACTTAAGTATTGAAAAATTATTTTAAAACGTTGGCTATTGAGCTTGCCATATGCTGATTTTTCCCTCCCAAATACATATTTCATGAGAAAGCTCTTGCATTCTTATGTCACTGTGTTTGTTAATTTACATACCGCATCACAATGTAACCTAAAAGTTTTTAAAGAAATGGGCCTGCTTTTCGGGCTCCCATTATTCTTGCAGGGTTGAATGGTGAAAATATTTAGAAGACATGACCGTGGTAGTATCTTTGCCTTAGAAAGGAGAGGGTCTGTTGTTATCTTTTTAATTTGGGACATTGTATGATTTATGCGTAGTAAATATTTCATGCACTTTTGCGTTCGACTTTGTACAGACAGGTAAATGGAAAGTAAATCCATGCGTACTTTAAGACAGTAAAAAGGCATTACTTGATGTTAGACTGCATAAACATGCAGATTTGATTCCCTTTTTTCTTTTTACAGCAGGAGTAAAGTTAAGCCTTACCTGGAAATGTAAATGCACTAGCCCTAATGTAATGCTGAAGAAAAATTAAGACAAATGATACTGCATCTCTGCCACAAACTGCAGCTCGTACGAAATTCACTTTAGTTATTATACTGTGAATACGTGAACTGAACCCTCCTCTGTGTATGCACAATTTATGTTGAATGCAACATGAATCATTTTAATAGACCAAGCAAAAAGTCCCCAAAGTCAATTTTCAAATTATGAACCTTGGAACTGGAATATAACAACAAGGAGTTGAGGCTTTATTCTGAACTATGGATGAACCATTAAGAAGCCTTGTACATGTAGCTTCTTCCTTCACCTGCAAAGCACAATTGTTGTTGTTATTTGAAAGAATTACATATCTGTTCCTATGAAACAGTCTGGACCATTGTTAAAAGCAACAATCGATTACAGTATATAGGAATATGGGGTGAACCTTTACATGTTGCAGTGTAGAAACTTAGACCTACCATCTCTGCTCCTTATTCCTTGAGCTATATTAATCACATTAGTCCTAGGTGCCATTTTCTGACTGAACAGGCAGATAAAAATTACTTGAGGCTTACAGGAGAAATCAGCAATGCCAGATCTTAGCGGAGTTAGTTGCAAGAGAAGAGAATATCTGTAGCTCAGGGTTGAACTGTGGAGTTCTTGGTGCTCTCTGATCATCGTTGTTCATTTGCAGACGTTTCATTACCTAACTAGGTAACATCATCAGTGCGAGTGAGTGTGGGTTTTGCTGCTTGTTTATACAGTATATAGTAGCTTGCCCTGCCAGTTTTGGTGCCTTGTTCTCGGAGTTTTATGCTCTATCTGGAAGGCCTTGTGCTAATGGTTCAGCCATTTAAAAAAGTTTTCCTATGAATAGTTATTACTATATTGGTATGTGTTCTATCTATGGTAGAGTCATCTTCCACTCCTTATTCTTACTTCTCATTCTGTTTGACAAACCAAGTAAAACATCAGTCATATTTGCACGGGCTGGGGAAAATTAGCAGAATAGAAAATAGAAAATAAAATAGAAATTTTAAAAGAATTCCAAACTTTAGAAAATTAGAAAATTTCAAATACCACTGAAATTTAAGCAGAGGGAAAAAACATTTCAGCAGCACATTAGGTATGAAATGGACGTGGGCACCATGGGAAAAAGTCATTCTGTAAAGAGATCGACCTCTCAACTAAGTTGTTTCCTTGATTGGTTGTTTAGGAAAAATTGCAGTCTATGATAGGCTATGAGAGAGAGAGAGAAAAAAAAAAAGATTAACAATACAGGAAGTCTACATTTAATGGACTTGAGTTGCAACACACCGAATATGCATTAGGATTTCACCCAGAAAGAACAGATTGTTTCCAAAGTCTGTTCAGACAATTGGTGTATTACATCCAAGGCAATAGATCTCCCTAAAGAGTGTTTGACTTTTGCGTCCTGATGCAACATTTATATTTCTTGGTAATACATCTCAGCTGAACCAAATCAGTCATCACATCTGGTGATAGCAGTCTTTCAGCCATTGCACTTAACTCTCTCCTATCAGAAATAGTAATAACAACAATAAAAAAAAAAACCTACTTTGATTTCTTCTGGGAGATTGGTATCTGTTAATTATGTTTCTCACAGTTAATTTCAGTGGTATTGTTATCTCTTCTTTCTTTCAGTTTTTATATCTTTAGAACAGCCAAATTAATTTTCCAGCAGCTGTTCTGTACTGTTAGGTACGTAAGCAAACTTACTACCACATCCTAACACCTGTAGGTGAATGATACAGATATCTATCTGTTGCAAAAAGAATTTTCAAATATTATCGCATGTAAATTCTTTCACAGATCTCTGCATTTAGTGTCCTTTTGATTCAGCGCATAGCTGGAAACAGATCGAAGCCATTTTTTTTCCTAAAACAGAAATAAAGCCACCTTATACATAGTAAGGGAATCTTAAAAACTTTAACATGTAGCATATTTCGCTAGTATCATATCATCTGTAAGGTGAACAACGACAAGTATTTGAGAGGTAGGCTGCTGTTGAATTTTACACTTGTAGCGTGAGAAGCATCTTATCTTTGCAAAAGTACGTGCGTTTATATCTTTAATTTTTTTTTTTTTTCCTGCAAAGAGCATAGCTGAAACATTAAAATAAATAGTCGTGCTGGTACAGCTAATTAGGAAAAAAAGAAGCTATATTCAAAAGAAGTCTACTGGGGCAATTTGGAATTAAAAACTAATTTAGAATCTCTAATAACTTTAAGCACTGAACGCCACAATTTGGGCTAAGCATAGCAAAATGCTTTGTTTACGTGATTGTAATTGGATCATTGGAATCCACTGAGCATAGGGTATAATTGGCTGAGTAAAGAAGCACAATATTCTGATCTTCTCTAGCTTTTTAGCCTAATAGAGAAAATCTTGAAGTTCCTAATTAGAGAACTTGCAGTCTTGTATCTCCAGTGGTTGGTTCATGCATCACACTAAGCCATAATCTGGTTTGCTTGGTTTTGTATAATATGATGGTAATCCAGGTATGATAGTTTGCAAACCACGGTGTATTGTTTAGCCCATTATAAGAATTCAACCAATTGCTGATTTCTTGACAGACCGCGTTTAAATTAATTGGCTTAGCATGCAGTCTGAATGCAAAAGGTTTGAGAAGTATAGTGTATTTCATTTTACAAACTTTGTCATTTTGAATTTTGAGGCATTTTCCATTTTTGTGCAATATGGATTAAACCTTCTGAGCCATAGAACCACAAGAAGTCCTTTTTCAGCTTTTAAAAGAAGTAAATAAATTGCCCTATGGGACTGCTTTTATTCTTCAGTTCTTTCTGCAAGAAATTCCAGATTTTGTTTTCCATTTTGGGTTCTGAACAGTGATGGGTAGCTTGGTTATGGTGGGGAATAATTCAATATATATACATACATACACACATACATACGTACATACATACGAGGGGCGGGGGGGGGGCCCAACTTGTTGGGCATGTTCCTGCCCAACATTTTTTTACAGATTTCTTTTTTAAACTTTGTAGAATCATTTGCATTGCAATGCTGTATACAGAAGTATTCCACATATCTTTCCCTAATTTACATAACTGTTAATGTAAATTGTCCGAGAACCTTTCTTTAAATTCAAATCATCATGATTTAAGTCTTCGACACATGCATATCCCTGATTCAGGCTTTTAATATGCAAATTCTTTAAATTCTAAATGTAACTAGTGATATCTGCAGTCAGCATTCAGTCTTGTATCATTTGAGGCTGGAGGCAGGGCTTCATTTAGATGTTTACCATACTGAGGAGTCGTATATGAGCAAAATGTCCAAATCTGCTTCCAGTGGATTTGTGCGACCATTCTTTAACTTCCCTTTCTAATTTTTGCTATACTTTGTACATACACACTGTATGTAAATATGGGAACCATACTGTGGTGCGTAAAGAAGATTTTGGGTTTATGACCTTGGATCTCTGACCAAAAGACCTGGGTTAACCAGAGTTGGAAAGCCCCTTTCCTGAGAACTAGACAAGGTGGACAGACCATATTCAATATACGGCAGGTTCATTACCTTGGGGTAAACTAAATAAACATCCTTTGTCTTTTTTGAAGTTTGTGTTACTGTGTGTAAACTGCAGCAATGCCATGCAAATAACACATCTGGAATTGGACACAATATTGAACAAACAGCTGAGAGTTTCAGATCTTCCACTGCAACCCCTCTTGAGGCCTAGGTGGAGAAAGTAAACTTAAAAGTGAATGGACGATGCCTGCCAGAAATAAGAAGGTTGGCTGAATATAACATCCAGTTGACAGGCAAGGAAGCTTAAGGAGTTCTACTGAGGCTGGACTGCTCCTCGGTGACCTGCCAATGCAGAATGAGCTTTGCAAAATATGCCAAGGCACATTCTAGGCAAATCCTGCTTATTGGTCCACTTGATACAGGAATTTGAGTTACAGAATTTGGATCCCTCTAACATTATACAGATTTGCATCTGCAAAACAGAATACTTTTTATATATTGCTTTGGTCGTGCTTTTGAAAGTATATGTAAATATGAATTATAATCTGTCAGGATGTCCTCATTTTGCAAGTGAAGCTATTATGCATATTTCCTCAACTGATGTAGCCTTTGATTCTCACATTGCTTTTTTTTTTGCCTTATCTGCTAATGAACCTTTACTGATAGGTTTGCAAATTGTCTTTTCCATCTTCTTCCACTATATAAAAACAGTTGGTAGGTTGTTGTTGTTGTTATTATTATTTATTATTATTATTAACAACTGTATATTCCAATAGAAGAGAATATATGTAGCTCAAGGTTGAACTGTGGAGTCCCTGGGGTTCTCTGAGCTTAGTTGTTTTCTTGCAAACGTTTCGTTACCTGGCTAGATAGCATCTTCAGTGCTAGAATGGAGTGGGGTTTGCCCACTCCATTCTAGCACTGAAGATGTTACCTAGCCGGGTAACGAAACGTTTGCAAGAAAACAACCAAGCTCAGGGAACCCCAAGGACTCCACAACTGTATATTCTTAAGGGGATATAATTGGATGGGATTCATGAGAGTGGTAAATAGAGCTAAAGGTTGCCCATCCCTGAGATTTAAATTAGAGTGATCATGGCTCATCTGATCCTTTGGCCATTGCGGAAAGCTTGTTAGATGTTTAGTTACTCTCTAACTAAACATATTGATATTGGTTGCTGGGATGAAAGCAGAATAATAATGAAACAAAATTAAAATATATTTAATTTTGGAAGTCTCCCTCTATAGATGGTGGATTATAGCTAGTTTTAGGAGATGTTAGAGAAGCCAGCTGAGGTTCACAGTTGCTCCTTGCAGTATAACAATCTACTACAGAATTAAGCTGAGTTCCTTTGAATTTTGCAGGGCATTGCTAATAACTGTGGACAAACTCTCTGCTTGTGAATTGGTTCATTATTTGGGAACATTTCTTCATAAGCTTTTTCAATGACTGTACTTTGAAATCTCTGAACTGAAAGTGCTGTTAATAGTTTTCTCTTGAATAGATTCCTTCCTTCCTTCCTTCCTTCCTTCCTTCCTTCCTTCCTTCCTTCCTTCCTTCCTTCCTTCAAGTTTATTTTCCCTGCTTTGTCTTTCAGTGTCTTTGGTTTTAAGTGATTATTAATCTAATGTTTCAAAGCTATTCAAAGAACATCTTCATAATGAATGTTTCAGGATTTGATGTTGTAGAAAAATTGATGACAAGAATATTAAACATCTGGTCTATTCATGAAGCATAGCTTTATTTTTGCCTTATCCTCTTAAGCCTCAAGGTATCTGACCCAGTGTGTATGCGTGCCTTCTAGTCAGTTTTTGACACCTGGCGACTGCCTGGACTAGTCCCTGCAGTTTTCTTGGCAAGGTTTTTCAAAAGTAGCTTGCTGCTGCCTCCTTCCTAGGGCTGAGAGTGAGTGTCTGGCCCAAGGTCACCCAGCTGATTTCATGCCTAAGGCAGAACTAGAACTCACAGCCTCTCGGTTTTTAGCCTGATGCTTTAACCACTATACCACATTGGCTCTCATCTAACCCATTAGGTTATATCATCTTGCCGGGTAAGCCATAGATAGCATATATTCCAAAGTCAAGACTGGACCCCTTTTTCTCAAATGCTTTTCTTCTTGCATCTTCCTGTGCTAGTTTTCCTCCAAGAAAAGCCATAGCTACTAGCAATGTTTTTTTTTCTTCCTTTTCCCATAGTTACTAGTTGTATCTCAAAATAGGATAAAACAACATGTTAGAGAGACATTTTTTTTGCTAAATACAAACTAAGTTTACATAAAAAGCTAAATCATGGTTGGTTTAACCATGTGTTATTGAATAAATATGAACACCCAGGTTAACTCACCATAAGCTAATTTAAAACTACAGGGGTTGAGTTCAAACAGCATGTAAGACAAAGCCAGACAAACCCCATTGCAGCTTAGGCTGTTGTGGCAACTAAACAGTTATCTCAGTTTATCTTCTAGCTTCCATTAGCTTTCTCCATTAAACTACTGTCCCCATCCATTTCCATTGGACGAACAAATGTGGCAAATGCTTTTTCTCTGTGTTTATGAGTTATCACTAAGATCAGTCCGTCCTTCCTTCCTTCCTTCCTTCCTTCCTTCCTTCCTTCCTTCCTCTCTCTTCTGCTTTTGGTGGTGATGCGCTGTATGTGAAACTGTTCACCCACCTGCCATATATTATTAGTGGGAAAAAAAAAAAAGGCTATTCCAGATGCAGTGTTAGGCCAATGTGTTGTGTCATTGTCCTCACCTTTTGCTCTTGTCCTCCAGCCTTTTGGTTCCTGTCCCAAAGGTTGTTAAACCATTCTCTGTTCTCTGTCATTATTCTTCTCAATGTATTGTCCAAAGACAAGAAAAAGAAAGTGTATAATCAGTATTTTTCACTGGGCTGGAGAATACCCAGCCAGGTGTAGAGGACACTGGATGGTATTTATGAATGAACGTCATTATTTTGACAGGATGATGAATTAACGTGCCTATTCTTGGTCAACTACTTTAGGGAAGCGGTTGTATGGTCTGGTCAGTCCAAATTCCTGTGGTTTGTGGTCATATCAGACACAAATTTGGCTTGTTGTTCATTTATCTTTATCAGAGATAGATGAACTATAAAGTCAAAACTGCACTGTAATGCTGAGTATTCTGATAATAAATAAAAGAAGAAACGTGTCATTTATATTTACATAGATTTTGTTGAATTACTTTTCATTCATTTCCACATCTGATACACTCTTGAATATACAATGTGATTTGTAAAATAGAGCTGTAATATTTCTGGAGATTTTGAATCCAGCACGGACACCATTTTTTTTCATGCTATTCCCCCAGGGGGAAAAATATTGATATATTGAAATATATGCAACCTTCCTTTTTTTAATATCTTTTAACTTAGTTACTTTAAAAGCATAGCATGCATTGATTCACATGTAACATTATCATCTTTTGTATGTTTATTAAATGTAAAAGTATGATTTAATGAGACAATAATTACGTCTACTAATTGAATTTATTTTAAAATGCTTTTATCTTTTGTTACAAATGGAACTGAAGAAAACCTACGGTCTCTTAATGTCAGTATGACAAGTTGGCAAAAAATAAAGTTGAAGATAGATAAAACCATCAACATGATAATAAAACAGATTGATGTATTCTGGCCTTAGACTTTAAGATTTTAGAAAAAAGTCAGGAAATCAGGAGAGAGAGAGACTAATTGCATCAGTGTTTTGCCTTTCTCCCATAAGGTTTCACAATTAAAAATAATAATAAAAAGGACAGAAGATCATATGAAAACATTGGTTGTTGTTGTTTTTTTGTAAAAAAACGTCAAAGGCTATGAGATGTTGACTTTTTTGTGAACTTTCTCTGTTTAAAAATCTATGTTTTCATTTTCATTTGTTTTTTAAATTCACCATTTTGTGTGATCGCTTGGTGTTTGTAAAGATGGACAGCCACCCAGTTATGATTCTCTGAAGGTAAAGCTGCCCAGCTTTGAATAAAGAGAAGGTGTGGAGCCCTGAGAATTGGAGGGATGAGGTGGGGAATTCTCTTGCATACTTGTCTGTCACTGTTGGTTCTATCAAAGCATTAATAAAGAGAAAATGAACAGGTGATCTATAGAAGAGAAGCACCACATTATTCTTGCTGGCAAAATATTTATAACTACTGAATTCCTTCTCTACCGCCTTGCATTGTGTTCTGTAGAAGCTGCGGTTTCCAAATAGTCTTAGATGCCTTTCGTTTCCACACATGAATAGAGATTGTTATGACGGCATGTAAGTGCTATAAAAACCATTTCCTCCTTTTTACATTTAATTGTCATTGGCTTTCCCAGAAAGAATCCTTGGGAATTGTTTACTGGGGTTTCTGAAAATTCAAATTCTTGACTTTCTCTGGGACAGTCACATTTCTCAACATTAAACTGTATGGGGAAATACAAGTTTTTGAAAACATTAATGATGAGGGTCAAGGCAGACTCAGAAAAGGTGTTCAGCTAGAAGATCCAAAATGTGCTTATGTATTCAGGAGCAACCTAGAAAGTTAAGTAATCCTTCCATTATTCTGTTCTGCGATAGCAGTGAAGAAACAACTGGAAGGTTCGACCACATTTTTCAATATTTTCATTTTATCTTCATACTCAAACTCTGCATTGGCTTAGTTCACCATAACAACTAAACCATAATAAGATTTGCTTCATTTTGGCTTGGCACCAGATCTCGGTTCTTCCAGATTATAAAACATGGTTTATAACTTCACATGCTAATTGAATTAGAAGTGATTTATAATTTATTCAACGGACCATTGTTAACAACCAGAATTTAGTTTGAAGTGTGAATCCAGACTTCAGATTAATTCTAACGTAGGGGAATAAGACATCTTCATGAATCATGGTCTGAAATTTGTTTCAGTAAACCAGTAGTTGGGATTGGACATAATATTAAACTATTGTTAGTAAAAACAAAAATTCTGATCTGTACAAGAAAAAGAAACAAAACTAAGCCATAGTTCAGGTTGTGTCCAAATGAGTTTTGCTGCGTTACTAACAATAGGACAATTACCCTACCGTCACTATTCATAAGACAACTGAAACAAAACTTAAGTCATAGCTCAGCAGTCTTCTACAGGTTCTTAAATATTATCAGCTTATTTGTAAATGTAAGACTTGGAGAACATGCTTGAAGGTATCTACATAATATTGTTTGAAGACACTTCAGCCATTTTTGAGGTTCATGTTTTGAGTTGTGTGCATAAACAGTACATTGATAAAGACGGAGCAATTGTACAAATGGCTTCGAAGAACCAGTGAAGATGCTTTTGACCTTTTCGGCTAAAATAATGGGACTATGAAAGTCTCTGTGAAACTCATTCCAATCTGGATTCCAGGTGCAAGAAAATAGGGTATACTAACTTTCGTCTAAAGACTTACTTGTGACTTCAGAACAGCTAGAAAGTGTTGGACTGGGGTTACTTTTCTCCTGATAAACCTTCATCTCAAACAAAGAACCAGAGCTAAGAGAGGAAGAACGAAACATTGCTGCGAAAGGCCTAGTTCACTTCCAATCTTTTTTATATGTTGAATCTATTTTGAAAGCAATCAGGAACGTATTAAAGTCATTCAGAAATTGTCCTGCCTCATTATGCATTCCCGCGTTTCAAGACAAACACAGAAGAACATTAACTGGTTAACGCCACTTACCAAAAGTAAGCAATCTGAATGTCCATTCTGCTGAGGCTAGAGCTGTTTGTCAGAATAAAAAGGAAAAGGAAAAAATTGGTGGGACATGTCCTGTCCCACAAGGGAAGGGACTTCATTTTGTTAAATTACAGGATGGTCTTTAGACTGAGTGTTTTTGTGGCCCGGGAGGTGAGAATGAGAGAGGGAGAATAGGAAATGAGGGGAGGGTGGGCCGTGCACATAAGAATACAAATTGAGATTGGTGGTGTATAATGTTACTTTGCTACGAGCGATGTTACCTGAATGCCACGTTCTGTAGCATCAGCAGTTTTTTGCAGCTTTAACTTTACCAATGCCCTTGATGAGGTGCAGAGTTGTCAGTATTCTCGTAAAATTTCCTCCACAAAAGCTTCTTCTGTTCCCTTTATTTCCTTAAGTGAACATCTGTCTAATTGTTCACCTCCATTGCTTTAGTGCTTTCCTCATGCTTTCTCTCTTTCCAGACAATAAACTTTATTTTCTTCATAAGAATTCAGTCTACGCAAGGTTATTAGGAAGCTTGTTGGCACCTTTTAATTTCTGGAAGTTTTCCAGGAAGACTTTTTGCAGTAATTCCAATAGGTTGTACAGTGGTTTGTGGAACATAGCAAGGCGCTGTGTTCAGGTGTCTTTTTTTCTTTTTTTTAATTGTTGCCTTCTGTTTATAAACATCTGTCTAGAAAATGTTTCTGATTAAGCTTTTCTGTTTCTTAAATCACTGTATCTTTGGACATATCTGTTTAAAGGAACTATGATTTTTGAAAGGTGGAAAATTAGATACAGTGAGGGGAACACAGTACAGTGCTTTAGCGGTGACTAAAATTGCTAAAAATTTCAGGTTGATGCTGGATTCAAACTGCAAAGGTATTGAGAGGTTTATCTATAAATAAGGAACTTTGCACTTTGAATCCAACATCAACCAGAAATTCTCTAGGCAGAGCAGCCTTTCTCATCTTCCAGTCTTCAAAAGCAGAGGGTGGCGAAGGGATATTAATTAATCATACAAGCTTGCTGTGGTGGTCACAAGCATCTATAGCTATTCAGTGTTGTTTTTGCTAAAATGGAACATGGTAAAGTACAGTCTTAGATAATTGAGGGAAGCATCTTTGATCTAAAATAGTGGAATAGGAGAAAAATGTGCTCAGAAGAATTATGGCTTGGAGGATACTAATCTGGGTCTTTTCCACAAACCTGAGCTATCCCTACAAACGGAGGGGATTTGACTGTTATTAAGGCATTTATTCATTTCTCGTTTGGAGATGCTTGTTCTACATCTAAACATTTACTAGAATACTTGAGCGACACCATACAGTGGGGACCTACATATTAAGCTTGGATTAATCAAACCTAAAAACAAATTATTCCATCACAGGAGAGAACAATGCAGAACCCAGTAGATGCTTTAATTAGAACCAACGTATGAACCTCATTCACACATGATTCCATAGCGTGGTTTATTTGCCTTTTGGTTAGCATGATACACGAATCCACAACTCAGTGTTATGGACTAAGCCTTTTAAATAAACCATAGCTATTTTTTTTTTAATATAATGTATGAATATGCAAAATACTCCATGAAATATTCCAGCCTCCACCCCCCCTCCCGCAAACAGTCTGTTCCAAGTGTTCTGGATGTGGTCATCCTTCCTGAATTTTCCATCACCGTTCCATCAGACTCCAGAACATTCATGATGGGCTTTTTCAGAATCGGAATGTTTGGCATACATCAAGTCACCAATAGAAGACTTAACCATAGTTTAATAGAATAGTTTAATAGTTTAATAGTAGACTTAACCATAGTTTCAACTGGGAAATTGTCGGCATCTTAGACCAAGCTAAATCCAGAAATGCGAGGGAATTCCTGAAAGCTTGGTATTCAGACAAGGCAGTCATCAGCAGGCACATAGAGATAAACAACATCTACACACTATTCAAAAGAGACAATAGAAAGGAAACAAAAGACCAGAACATCTCCTTGCCAGCAATCATCACCCAGATAAACAGAGATTAACACCAAGATTAACACCAGACAAGCAAGCAAGCAGTAAACAACACCCTAATCAAGGACGCCCCCCCCCCCCCCCACAACACTGGCAGGGCAAGCCACTATATATAAACAGAGAGCAAACCCACTCCATTCTAGCACTGAAGATGTTACCTAGCTGGGTAACGAAACGTTTGCAAGAAAACAACCAACCTCAGAGAACCCCAAGGACTCCATACATCAAGTCATTTTAAATTATGATGCCAGTTTGGTGTAGTGGTTAAGGCATCAGGCCAGAAACTGGGAGACTGAGCTCTAATCCTGCCTTAGGCATGAAGCCAGCTAGGTGATCTTGGGCCAATCCCTCTCTCAGCCCTAGGAAGAAGAAGGCAAGAGCAAACCGCTTCTAAAAAACATTGTGAAGAAAACTGCTGGGACTAGTCCAGGCAGTCATCAGGAATCAACAGCGACTCAAACGTACGTGCACGCAAAACAAAGGCATTTTAAAACACTGCTTCATAATCTTAAGACAAAAAACAAAACAAAACAAAACTACAACTTTTATTAATCTTTGTGCTACGTGTGTAGCTCACTCAGTGAAAGTATTCCTGCCTTAGGTAGGATCAGCAGATTTTTTACCAATGCAAAACCCTCATATTTTTTAATATAGAACAGCCTATAGTGATGGCTTCATTATCACATCTGCGAGCCCAATTATCAGATGTACATGTCAGTTAATGTTTTAGAAAAATTTACTACATGTGATATAACACACACTCTTTTTTTAAAACCAAGGTTGTGCTACAGTTTGAATCTAGGTTCTGGAAGTGGAAGCTGCCCATGAACACCAGTGATCTTAGAGATATTACTTTGTGTCACATATAATCTTGATTTTTCCCCCCCTCTCCACTGCAATAAATAAATGTTTGGGCCTCCCTGAAAAAAAGATGGTGGTTACTGTATAATAAAAATGAACCACTTGTCATCACTGCAGCTGACATTTATCAGCCTATTTGTAGGTGCTCTTTCTTTCTCTGTGTATAATATAGAACATAATTTGTCACTTTGTAAATACATTCCACTCTAAATCCCTGCCAGCATCTGTTAGAGTTTGAAGGATTAATGTGCAGTGCAGTGCAGTGCACGCCTGTGCTTTCAGGCAAAAAACATTGCTTACAATCATGAACCCTGGGAAGAGGGAGAAAAAAGAGAGATGGAGAGCCTTTTCATATTTGGTTAAACATATTTGTCCTTTGGATATGCTCCAATCTATACTTGTCATCTGCGCAAGTGGTATTCAATGTCTCTACAGCTGGAAAACCTCTCGGTTTCCACCAATTGCGAGCAAATGGGTTGCCCTGTCTTCTGGTGGGTACTGCAAAATGCTGTATACAGCCAGCCAACGTTTCGCTGAATTAATTATTTGAGAAGCTGAGCACCTCACATTCTAAACCAAAGGTTTAGGATGGTTTACAGTGTTGATGTCTTCTTTTCATTCTAGACTCTGTGCAAGGAATTTAGGAACAGACATAGAAATGGCTAAACCGCCAGTAAAATCCTACATGTCTTTCTGAGAATATGGGTGGAAATCTAGAGTCGTCGTTGTCGTCGTCATCATCATCATCATCATCTTGCAGTAACAAACCATGGTGGTTTTTCCATTCCAGTCTTCAGTCAAGGACAATAGGCTTGAACGGCACCCGATGCTACGTGCAAAGGCAGCTTCATA
Organism: Liasis olivaceus; assembly: GCA_030867105.1. Classification (NCBI taxonomy): domain Eukaryota; kingdom Metazoa; phylum Chordata; class Lepidosauria; order Squamata; family Pythonidae; genus Liasis; species Liasis olivaceus. The sequence continues at coordinate 16,538,831 of CM061359.1, forward strand.
GAAATTGCCTAATATTACATTATTTCCAAGCTACATAAATAGCCATTGAGTTCATATTCTCCAAGGGGTACGATTCAATGAAAACATAAACCACGGCAGAAGAAAACTTTAAATTTCAAGGTATCAGATAAAATTGCAGACGGTATTCAAAAGGTTGAATACTAGTCTGCCTCCCTAACACAAAAAACCAAAGAGAATGACTTCCAAAAGGCTGTAAAAGGGGATAATAGATAAATGTAGCCCATGGATAGGCGTTCCAAGGTAACCAGAAATAAAATTCCTATCAATGCTGCTAATTTTCCCAGGAACCTGGAGAAGAAATCAAGCCTCATCTCAATTGTAGTTGTATAGGAAAATGATCTTATTCTGGTGAAACTGTTGCATAAACCTTTCCCTATATACTCTATAGTACTGGTATTGTGTAGTTTTATGTCTTTTCAAAGGTATCGTTTGGGGCTATTGAACAGTTACGCTTATCATATTAAATCATTTTACTTCACAGTAGATGCCATTTGTATTATCTTTTCCAATGTCTAATCCAGTGTTTCTCAACCTTGGCAGCTTTCAGATGTGTGGACTTCAACTCCCAGAATTCCCCAGCCAGCATGGGTTGAGGGAGTTGAAGTCCACACATCTGAAAGCTGCCAAGGTTGAGAAACACGGGTCTAATCTTTTGATATATTTCTCCTTATGAATATGGTGGCAGCATCTGGCCAAACCTGTGTGGGCTCAGAAACTAAGCAAGGTTAGGCCTGATTAATACTTGGAGGGAAGACATTAGGGAATCCCAGAGCTGTGGATTGGACTGAGAAATTGAAAAAAAGGATGTGCTTATACGGAGATGGTCAGCGTATAAATTTAATAAACAAATAAACAAGCAAATGGTATTCAAGGGAGGGAGTCTTCCTCGTTCTCTCTGTATATATTTAGTTACCGCTTATATTTCAGAAAATAATAGCTCTTGTTCCTCATATTTTCTACCAGACAGGCAAAACCTGAACCCGTTACCAAGCTCCCAAGAATCCGAGCTTATACTAAAAAGATAGATAGATAGATAGATAGATAGACAGACACACAGACACACAGACAGACACACAGACAGACACAGACACAGACACAGACACACACACACACACACACACACACACACACACTATTGAAACCTTTTTTGCACGTTTTTCTTGTTCCTGCCCTGTGTAACAGATAACTGGCCCCCTCTTTTTCACAAGAGGTCTTGTTTCCATCTGTCGCTTCTTTCTGCAATGATCAAATTTTGATCATTTTGTTTTTTACAGACTGTGAGAGAACTAGGTCTCACTTCCATAATGCAGTATATGTTTTAAAAATTACGGATATCTCTCTTTCAGTTATTAAGGTTTTGAAAACCCTTTTTAAAGAATAGTATTATAAACTAAGAGTATTATGCCCCATAATTCTATGAAGCTACATTAAAGAAAACTATTTTAGTATAATGTAGTATTATCACTGACATTATTCTGTTTTATGCAATATATGTTTTTAAAAGTATTTTTCTAGCCAGAGATAATCACTAAGATAAAAATGCAGAGCTATGGCTCATTATAGACTATATAAACTAAATTTAATTGGTCTATATCTATTTTATTTTTCCCCCCTTTAAATATGGTTGAAAATTTAAGTGATACTTAAAATATTGATTAAAAATAAGCAACTGACAAAAATGTGGTCCCATTTAAAGAGTGTGCTGAGTTGTGTCAGGTTCCGCTATGTGAAACCTAATAACTGCACGAAACCACCAGCCTTGAAAAAGATTAAAATATTCTGTCTGTCTGTCTGTCTGTCTGTCTGTCTATCTATCTATCAAATTAGTCACCACCCATCTCATTAAAGAGCAACTCTGGGTGGTTTACAGAAAAGATAAAAGTAATTAAAATACAATATAAAAGCAATCTTAAATAAACAATAAATAAATTCCAAGAACTGATGGCATTGGCGAGTAGCTCAGGGAACATCATCAGGGCGCCAGCAACCCCCAGGGTTGGTTAAAATGCTTCTTGCCCCACACAAGCTGGCAGGGCCAGGTCTTTAGCCCTTTCTGGAAAGCCAGGAAGGTAGGGGTCTGCTGTACCTCTGGGGGGAGAATATTCCAGAGGGCAGGGCAATGGCAGAAAAGGTTCTCCTCCTGGGACCTGCCAGCCAATATTCTCTTGCTGATGGGGTCCACAACATGCCCTCTCTGCCTGACAGGGTGGGACAGGTTGATGTGATGGGGGTGAGATGGTTCCTTAGGTAGCCTGGACCCATGCCATGTAGGGCTTTAAAGGTAATAACCAACACCTTGAACTGGAACCAGAAGCAGCTCGCAGTAAAGGCACATATAACAGTAAAGGTGTTATATGTGCCTTGGAGCACCCAAGATTGTCCGCACAGCCGCATTTTGAACCCGCTGTAGCTTCCAGATACTCTTCAAGGGTAGCCCCATGTAGAGCACATTGCAGTAGTCTAACCAAGAGATGACCAGGGCATGAGTGACTGACTGGAGAGCCTCCTGATCCAGGGAAGGTCATAAGTGGCACACCACACAAAGGTGGGCAAAGGCCCTCCTGGCCATGACTGCCGCCTGCTTCTTGAGCAGGAGTCCTGAGTCCAGGAGACCCCCAGATTACACACCGGGTCTGTCTGGGGCAGTGCAACCCCATCCGGAACCAAAGATGGTAAATTCTCGGATATAGAGGGGCCTCCAGTCCACAGCCATTCCATCTTACCAGAGTTCAGCTCAAGCCTGTTGCATCCATCCGCAACCTCCAGGCATCATGAAAAGGTGGTCACCGCATGTCACCTGGGATGGAGATGTATAACTGGGTATCATCTGCATATTGAGGATACGTCATCCTATGGTGAGGAATGATCTCACCCAGTGGTTTCATGTAGATCTTAAAAAGGAGCGGAGAGAGTACTGATCCCAGTCCCTGACTGGGATCAACTTTGGAGGAAGGAAGAGAACCAGCACAAAACTCTGCTGCCCACTCCCAACTCCCTAAGTCGACCCAAAAGGATACTATGGTTGATGGTATTGAAAGCCACTGAGAGATCAAGAAGAGCAAGGATGGATGCATTACCCCCATCCCGCTCCCGCCAGAGATTATCCATGATTGCGACCAATGATGTTTCCATCCTGAACCCAGGCCTGAAATATGGACCTGAAAAAACCCTAAGCTATCATTTAGTCTTGTGAAATGATTGCAATTCTGCTTGATGTTTCTTGTAAAACATCACTGCCTTTTTAGTGGTGGGCAAGGTGGGTCTGAAGAAATCCACTCCTTGAAGACCCCACTGTAAATCTCTCAGTGTCATAAGGATGTTAGGTATCAAGTACCAACATAGCTTGCTGAGCTGTTGTTCAGAAGGCTTGAATTGTTTTCAGAACACTCCATGCAAAATGTGAAATGCCTTTTAGGAAAACAGCTGAGGCACTGAGGAAAACAAGAAAAATGAGCATAGAATTATTCCATCCACTAGGGCCTCTAATGGACCTCAGTAAGTTATCTCACCTGCGGTGAAGGAACCGATTCCGAAAGCAGATGCAACATATCTTCAGTTGGCCTTAACACTTTGCACCATGTGATTCATGTATCCCATGCAGAGGTCTGAAAGGTAATCTCATCAACTTCAGAAATGCATGCATGGTTTAGAAAGCCTGCCTGACATAAATACTCTTCTTTAGCAAGTGCATGCATTAGGGACTATCATATTTACAGTCCCAAACTGGAATAAAAGCATTTCCTTGTTTTCATCCATCTTGCAAAGCGATCATTATTACGACCTACTACTGGACATTGCTGGCTGTCAGAACTCATGCCTCAACATTGCCATGTGTTATTCTAATGGTACACTTTGGTCTGGATTTAATTTCTTTGTGCTTCTTCAGTCTTTTAAGCTGGTGTCAATTCAACTTTTATTCTTAGGGGTTTACATACTGTAGACATGCTGGAAGCTCTTTGGCACCAAATCCCCCTTGGTTTCTGCCCCTTCTCTGCAGCCGTTCCTTCTTAAACACATTTTATCTCTTGGACTATAAATATAATTTCCTCTGTCTTGCCTTCTGTGTTTCCCAAGTGTAGGTGACTGGAATTTGCTTTATTAAACCGGAGGAGAAGCTTTCTTCTCAGGTACTCAAAGAGACATGTTGGAGTGGTTTGCTATTTAGGATTTATTTTGGGGGGAGAGTGAGGCAGGGCGGGTGTATGGACTAAAGCTTTTAAATACCTGAAAATGTACACTGCATATCCGTGGAGAATATAATTATGTACTAAATTAGCTAATGTCCACTCTGTGCTTTTTAAAAGTACATCTTACATTTCCTCTCCTCCCTTCCACCAGCACTTATATAAGTTATAGGAACTGCAGTTTATTTATTAAGAGTCTTCAACTGTGTATAAAACTCTAAGCAGACCAAGTAATGGTATTTGCTGAAGGATTCTTTATCATGTGAATTTACCTTTAGTCATCTATTATTTATTTCAGCTCTTTTATATGCCATTATAATAAATATTATGACAGAAAGCTTTTATGCTTCAAGTTATTATAGTTCTCTTCCCTTCTTTGCAATCCTTCAGGAAAATGTAACCACACTTTACCTATATTTAATGTAAATCATCCTTTGCATTAGAATGAAAAATCCCGGCAAAAAAGTCTCCTTCAGTGTCGAGACATAAATGCACAATCATGTTTACTGCCAAACTACTGTAGCATGCAGTGTTCATTTTTAAACAATCTTTAAGCTGTAAACTGAATACATTGCATATTATGAAATTGCTAGCTTTCTGAGTGTTTTAACTTTTCTGGTTAAAACTTTTGGCTTGATAAGCATTTTTCTAAGCATGAACACAAAATATTGCCAATTATATTCTAAACAGTTTTAATAGATTTGCTGTATGTAAACATGGAATGTTTCTGGAATTAAATAAAAATGTTGTCTAATGCCAGTTCTTCCTAGCACTGGGAGGGTTGTCGGTGCTGGGGGACAATAACTACAAAGTGTGTGTAAGGATTAAATTTGATTTTGCATATCATCAATCATGTAGTAAACAAACAAACCTCCTTGAACGAATGTTTTCCTTTGGCAATGCATTTCACTTTGATGAAGAATAGTGATTTAATTAAGAAGATGTAATTAAATATGGCGTTCATTTGGTGAGCAATTCAAGTCCACAGAAAGTTGAGCCATACTGAACTGAGTAATTTTCCTTAATGCTGCCATATACTAATGTTACTAACGTTCTAGACATCAAGATAAGGAAAATAATATTTGTACGACATGGATCCTTCAGAGCGATGATCATCTATGGCAGAAATGGACAACTTGCACCTTGAGGATCTAGGTAGCACTCAGAATCTTGGCAACTTTCTGACTTCAGTTGCTGCAATCTGACAGCAGATTCCTCAAGGAGTTGGGAAGCAAGCCTGCCCACACTACAGATTTCAGTTTCCCCAAAAAATGTTAAATGTGGCATATTTGGAGATACTTGATGCAAATAGATTCCGTGTATTCTTTATGGTCACAAGGAATGAGAAAGACAGAAGGTAGAGGGAAGAGGGGCTGACTAATTTCCACCTTCCTGAATGGCACTGGATCTCCTCTTCCTTGGGGATTCATGTGATTGTCAGGATCTGTCCAAGGATCCATTAGAGGATCTCAACAGGAACCCAACAGAGTTGTTGAGCACCATGACAGCGACAGGTTTTCAATGATGCAGCTACAGCTAAAGCAGGAATTGAGAAAGACTTGATGCATCGCATGTGCTACTGCCATAAACATCTAGTTGAATATACCCAGCTCAGTTGTGTTCGGTAATATGTTCCCTCATTTTAGAACAGTTTGTAGCCCAGTTCAAAGGTAAAAGCTAAATTTTAGCTGAATATTAGATTCCTGCCTTTGTATATTCTTTTTCTTCATTTCCCCTGGTTATGAGAAGATAAGACACATCCATTCCTGCTTTTATGTGAACCAAACAAGAGAGTTGATTAAAGAAGTACTTTGATAACAATCTGGGATAGTTGAAAGGACTGAGTGTTTTTTGATCTGTATGGTTATGGTTAGAACTGGCGAGTGTATGAGCAAGCTAATTCATCAGAAACAAATGAAACTATGACTTAAATGAACCTTTCCACAAAACTTTTCAAGTCCACCTTGCTGATTTTCCCCTTAAAATTGCTCAATTATTAAATGGTGATGAAACTGTGTCATCACTTTCCCACAAATGGTACACATACAGACACATGCAGATAGATGCAATGTATTTTATTATTCACTTTGGGGATGTTATATAGAAGGCCATGACTGAAAACAAGCTGCTTTTTGGTCCTTATATTATTATTCCCAGTGATTAAACTTTGCAACTATATTTAGGAGAAGACTGCTTAAAAAGTAACTTCAGTGGAGTTTGCATAGGATAAATACCTGGTGGAGTTTCTAAAGATGCCCTAGGGCAGGGTTCCTCAACCTTGGCAACTTTAAGACGGGTGGACTTCAACTCCCAGAATTCCCCAGCCAGCCTTGCTGGCTGGGGAATTCTGGGAGTTGAAGTCCACCCGTCTTAAAGTTGCCAAGGTTGAGGAACCCTGCCCTAGGAGAATCTTGCTTCTTAATCTAGATTGCAATTTCTAAAGGATATCTAGGCATAGAAGAGCTGTAGACCCAAATGCCTGTAAACCCAAATGCCTGTTAAGAGACCACCAAATCCACTTAATCCTTCATGCCACAAAGCACAATTTAATAGTAAAACTATATGGGGTGACAGTATAAGGGACATCCCTGCAATGACTTCTATCACATTAGCACAGAGCTTGAAGGATGCTATTAAGTCACCTCTTTTTAACTTACTGATTGTAGATTAACGTTTCTGCTTTTCTTCCTTTGCTTTGCAGCGCAGTATTTATATGAATAACAGAATCCATTTTTAAAAATGGCTTTATTTCATTATGTAGAAAATTATTGTGGACAGGCAGAGGATTAAAATCCAGGAAAAGCCACTGATGGATAAGCAAATGACTATCAACAAGACATACACATATTCATATATAGTACTGGAAAACAGTGAAAACTATTGCATGTTTTAGACCAGCGGGCATAGTCTGATCGAATTCTGTCCTCTTTCCTAGAATTCATCTTTCAAAGTACTCTTCTGAATTTTTTTTCTTTAAGAGAGAAGGGCAATTTAAATTGAGAAACATCACATCTAATGTGTCACTGAATTAACTTAAACACCATCTTGAAAGCAGTTTTTCAGTGTGATCTGAACTTTATTCTGGGTCAGTCAATTAATAAAATGTACACGATGCCTGTTTTTTCTTTTCCTTTTTTTACAGAAGACATTGCCTAATTGTGATGGAATGGAAAAGGCAAAGGACAGCTAATAAAACAGCCATGAAACAAGCTGCAAATCAGGGCTCTGCAAAACCTTCTTTGGTCTTAAAAAGACTTTCTCTGGGCCCAAAATGTCTGCCTATACTGTTCCCCCCACCCCACCCCCCAAAAGGCCATGTATGAAAATAATGCAGATTTGCATATCACACTACGGCATGATGTGGTTCTTTGATTTAGCCCCAGTGTGTGAATATACTGGCAAACCACGTATAAGTATGGTGTAATGGGATATGCAAATCCAACTGACTTTGATCCATTCAGTAAACTGTGACTAAGCCAACGATGATGTGTGAACCCTGAATTTACTGGATGAAGGTCCTGTCTACACTGTAAATTCAGAGATAGCCCATGTAGCTCATTTTTAGAAGTTACAGAACATTGTTACACATTTCGTAACTCATAGCTTTTTTTTCATATAATTTTTATTGAAAGTTTTAACAGCAATAACAAGCAATACAAGCTAAAATAGAACAAAGAAAATGAAAGAGGAAGAGAGAAATGAAAGAAAACGCTAAAAATACAATAAGAAAAAAAGTAGAAGAAAAGTAGGAAAAAAGAAAAAGATGTAAAGAAAGATAAAAAGAAGTGGCTTCTGATCTTCTTCACAGCAGTTATAAGTACAATTATATTTTAACTTCTCTCTCTAAAATTATATCATGAGTCTCTTCTTTCTATAATCTATCCTATCTACAGGTGAAACTCGAAAAATTAGAATATTGTGCAAATGTTCATTTATGTCAGTATGGCAACTCAAAAGGTGAAACCAATATATGAGATAGACGCATTACATGCAAAGCAAGATACGTCAAGCCTTACTTTGGTATAATTGTGATGATTATGGCGTATAGCTTATGAAAACCCCAAATTCACAATCTCAGAAAATTAGAATAGTGTGAAAAGGTTCAATATTCTAGGCTCAAAGTGTCCCCCTCTAATCAGCTAATGAATCCATAACACCTGCAAAGGGTTCCTGAGCCTTTCAATGGTCTCTCAGGCTGGTTCAGTAGGAATCACAAGCATGGGAAAGACTGCTGACCTGACAGTTGTGCAGAAAACCATCATTGACACCCTCCATAAGGAGGGAAAGCCCCAAAAGGTAATTGCAAAAGAAGTTGGATGTTCCCAAAGTGCTGTATCAAAGCACATCAATAGAAGGTTATGTGGAAGGGAAAAGTGTGGTAGAAAAAGGTGCACAAGCAGCAGGGATGACCACAGCCTGGAGAGGATTGTCAGGAAAAGGCCATTCAAAAGTGCTGGGGACTTTCACAAGGAGTGGACTGAGGCTGGAGTTAGTGCATCAAGAGCCACCACACACAGACGGATCCTGGACATGGGCTTCAAATGTCGTATTCCTCTTGTCAAGCCGCTCCTGAACAACAAACAACGTCAGAAGAGTCTTACCTGGGCTACAGAAAAAAAGAACTGGTCTGTTGCCCAGTGGTCCAAAGTCCTCTTTTCTGATGAGAGCAACTTTTGCATCTCATTTGGGAACCAAGGACCCAGAGTCTGGAGGAAGAATGGAGAGGCACACAATGCAGGATGCTTGAAGTCCAGTGTGAAGTTTCCACAGTCTGTGTTGATTTGGGGAGCCATGTCATCTGCTGGTGTTGGTCCACTGTGCTTCATTAAGTCCAGGGTCAACGCAGCCATCTACCAGGAGATTTTGGAGCACTTCATGCTTCCTTCCGCAGACGAGCTTTATGGGGATGCTGACTTCATTTTCCAGCAGGACTTGGCACCTGCCCACACTGCCAAAAGTACCAAAGCTGGTTCAATGACCATGGGATTACTGTGCTTGATTGGCCAGCAAACTCGCCTGACCTGAACCCCATAGAGAATCTATGGGGCATTGCCAAGAAAAAGATGAGGGACATGAGACCGAACAATGCAGCGGAGCTGAAGGCCGCTATTGAAGCATCCTGGTCTTCCGTAACACCTCAGCAGTGCCACAGGCTGATAGCATCCATGCCACGCCACATTGCGGCAGTCATTGCTGCAAAAGGGGCCCAAACCAAGTACTGAGTACATATGCATGCTTCTACTTTGGAGAGGTCCGATATTGTTCTATTTCCAATCCTTGTGTTATTGATGTCATGTAATATTCTAATTTTCTGAGATTGTGAATTTGGGGTTTTCATAAGCTGTACGCCATAATCATCACAATTATACCAAAGTAAGGCTTGACATATCTTGCTTTGCATGTAATGCGTCTATCTCATATATTGGTTTCACCTTTTGAGTTGCCATACTGACATAAATGAACATTTGCACGATATTCTAATTTTTCGAGTTTCACCTGTAATCATCAGAACCATAAATCACAAGTTCATTTTTTTTCATTTTTATACAAAAAGACAATAAAGGGTATAACTCATTATAGCTTTTTTGTCACAAATGGCAACATTAAGATTCAAAAGAGTAGTTTAAAAATATACAGCCTTACTAGCTTTTATGAATAGGGAGAACAGCTTGTAAATATAAGTTAACGAGGGGTTAAAAAGCCAGATTTGTGAAGTTTAATGACATTTTTTGCTATATAGGTCAGTGGTGATTGTATATGTTTCTGTCTTTATAATTTATGTATGTTCATGAATGGTACCCTAGAAACTGTCATTGTTATTTTTATTATTATTTGAATGTGTGACCTTTCAAAGCCTTCTACTTGAGGTGCTTGAGAAATACTCCCACAGAAGGTGGTTCTTCTCACTAACCTTTGCTGTGGTAAGCCTAAAAAGCTATAGAAATTCAAATTAATTTGACGGGAGGAAAAAAAAGGGAACATTAGCTGTCTTGACAATAGAAAATGTATTATTTTTCCAAGTAACCAGGGGTTCAGTTTATTGCCTGAAATGTCAGAGTGCAAACCATATTCATAGCTTGGATAATCTACATATCAGTGTTACCCATTTATTGATTTTTCATATTTGGATTCTACTCTCAAGCCCAGTTTCTTTCTTCCAGCGTTAACTTGTGAAGGAGTAAGAGAGGGAGGACACACAAGCAGGCGCCCATTCACTCTCCATTCCCTTCGTAATATTGCAAATGCTGCCTCTTCGGTTTCCAGACCAGCAGGAGAGACTTGCAATGTTGTCCAGAATGAGCAAAGCATTACCTGAGTAATAGTGTGTGGACTTGAATCACTGTTCCCAAGAGCATGCTAAGTAACAGCTTGTGGTTTAGTCTGTTGAACTATTTGATGTTTTTTGACCCCTTGTTGTCCTTGTGTTTGAGGCAGCCTTTTCATTTTCTCCTTGGAGACAAGAACAGAGCATTATAGCTTTTAAAGAAAAGAGGGAGAAAAAGGCAATTTTTCTTCTTCTCCAAGAAACCCACTGGTTCTATTAGGTTTGTGTATTGCAAAGTTGTTTTGGCCAAGCGCGGCCAGGATTGTGTTAGGATGATGATGATGAAGATGATGATGATGATGTAATTATGTGGTTGTTTGTGCCATCTGAGCACTGGGATTTACAGAAGAAGGCTTTGCTTGGCCAGTTAATGGTAAAAATGATAGAATTTTCTTGATGGCTATTCCCAATTTTTGTAATTTTCTGCCAAGAGAGGTATCCCTGTTATCATTCCACAGACAGGTAAATGTCTGTCTGCATCCATCCATCCATCATGGTGATGCTGTGCAAATGCTTGATTCTGAAATTAAACTCAAAGGCAGTTTGAGTGAACCTTCAAATCAGCTTAGCTTATCCTGAATCCATCACATCTGATGACTCAATACTTCAGGGAAATAAAATCCCAGGAGTTAAATTAGCAATGCAAGAACATAAATTGAAATTAGTTGCTGACGGTGTTGTACTCACAATTACTCAACCTAAAGACTCTTTAATATTGTTAATGGAATGTATACAGCAATATGGCTTTGTTGTAGGTTATTAGATTAATAAAGAAAAAAACCCTCAAAAGTTGACATAGAACTTGGTAGAGGAAGAAAAGCAATAATTGTATCAAGTAGTGGTTTAATTTTAAGGTCAAATGCTTAGGAATCTATCTGACAAAACTAAGGATTTATTTAAAAAATAATTACTTATTGAGCTGAAAAAGTATAATAGCAGATATATCTACACAGAAGAAACTAAGTCTGTCTTGGCTAGGAAGAATAGCAGCCATTAAAATGAATATTTTATCAAAACCCAATTTTCTTGTCAAATGATTCCAATACTTATTGATAATAAGGTATTCAGTGACTGGCATAAATAAGGAATGAACTATACATGGTCCAATAAAGACCAAGGATTAAATTTAAGATTTTACAGGATTTGAAAAAGAGTGAGGTGAATTAGTGGCTTCAAACTTTAAACTGTATTTTTTTGATTGACTGATTATGTGCCATCAAGTCGTTTTCAACTCCTGGTAACCACATAGATATTACCATGCTATTTTCTTAATGTGGATTTCATAGCGGATTGTCATACTGGATTTCCCACCTATAGTCCGGCTACTTCTACGGAAGGTGCAGGACTTCCAGACAGTCTGCATAAATATATTTAGGTTGTTACAAACAGAAATAAACTTGAAGTAATAAGTAATATATTGTCTAGGACAGATATAGGAAAATAATAAGCCTAGATTTCTCCCCTCTCACTCCATTATTAAATGTCTACTTTTATGAGAAGAAAGTACCAGAAATTAGTTCCGTGGAAAGTTAATAACGTGTTCCAATTGCAAGATTTAATTATCAGCAAGATGAAGATGAAATCTTTTGAGATTCTTCACGATGGTCTAGTCTACCTGTCCGGTTTCAGTATAAGTAGCATAGCATTAAAATAATTGCAGAAATAAAGGGAAATACTAAGAAACTTCACTGAATCAAAAAATCTTATAACACAATTCAGAATATTTGCTGGGCCTTATTTATAAATGGCTAGTGAAGTATGATTCAGAGTCTGAACATGCAAAAGAGTATATGATTAAATGGGTGCAGAATTTGAGTGCAGTTAAAATGGACAAATCATTCTCTAAATATTGCTGGAATTGTAATGCGTATGTTGGATTATTTTTTTAATATATGGTGGCAATGTTGTAAAGCACAAGATTTCTGGAAAATAATCCATACTAGAATGAAACAAATTTAAAAGTTGAATTGAAACTACAATAGTCCTATTAAAATTTACTAAACCGTCCATTACTTTAAAGTATACTGAATTAGCTTCATTTATGCTAACTACTGCAAGGATACTATAAGTTTGATATTGGAAAGGTTATTTGATTTATGGAACTGGAAACCATTCCTGGACTATAAATTAATGCATTAATTTGTACCTCATCCAAAAGTTGTTTTTTTCCCTATTAATAGAGTCTATATTTTAACTTCATGGGAGACTTAGAGTAAATTCTCAGAATCAATTCAATTTATTATACTTCATAATTGTGGTTGGTGATTTGTATGTGTTGACCATGGTTCCTGATCTTTACTTTTAGCTCAATATTTAATAGTGATTTTTAGTTTTTTAAATTGATAAATACATTCAATTATTCTTAAGTAATTAATTATGTATTGGAAAACTGTAACCTCCATGAAACTTTTAGATCCCTTGTTTTTCATTTAAATTTTACTTTCTTACTCTTTACTTTTCATTGTTGTGTTTGTTTACATTCTTTCCTTAAAACGTCTAATAAAAAAAAAAAAACTTGATGATTTGAATATCTGCATTATTTTTTTTCTAACTTGATTTGAATTGTTGAGATAATTTTTTGTTCCGGAATCAACAATTCATATTGGATTTTGCCTGACTCATAAGGCGTAGTAGATTTTAGCTGATGAACTTGGATATATTTTGTAATTTTAAGGGTTTTTTTAAAGTTTTGTAATAGCTATGTCCATTGGCAGAATGGGCAGTTAAGTCTTTGTGAACAATTTCATTTTTTTTTTTTTTTTAAAGGAATACTTCTCATGCAACTCAGTTTTATTTATTCTGCAGGTAATGAGATTAAGAAATCTTTACTTAAAAAAGATCTGGCAATCTTTTGGGGCAGTTTATCTGGAAATATGTTGAGATATTTGAATAAATATTCAGATACCTTTTGTAGGATTTACTTTAGTTATACGCACCTTTAGCATAAAAAAAAAAAAACCTTCTGTAAAATACCTCAAAGTGCTGTAATCATAGAATCATAGAATTTTGGAGTTGGAAGGGGCCACATGGACCATCTAGTCCAACCTCCTGCAATATGCAGGAAACCAATTAAACCATCCCCGAGAGGTGACTGTCCAGCCTCTTCTTAAAAACCTCCAGAGATGGAGAACTCACAACCTCCGTAGGTAGACTGTTCCACTGTTGTACAGATCTAACCGTCAGGAAGTTTTTCCTTATATTTAAGTGAAATCTAGGTAGCTGCAGTTTGTACCCATTATTTCTGGTCCTAGTTTCTGTAGCCATGGAAAAGAGTTCCTGACCATCTTCCCTATGGCACCCCTTTATGTACCTGAACACTGCTATCATGTCTCCCCTCAGTCTTCTTTTCTCCAGACTGAACAGCCCCAGTTCCTTCAGCCTGTCCTCATAGGACATGTCCTGAAGTCCCTGTATCATCTTTGTTGCCCTCCTCTGAACCTGTTCTAACCTGTCAATATCCTTCTGGAAATGTGGTGCCCAGAATTGTACACAGTACTCCAGGTGTGGTCTCACTAGTGCAGAGTAGAGGGGAATAATGACTTCCCGCGTCTTTGATATAATGCTTTTCCTAATGCAGCCCAAAACTGCATTAGCCCTCCTAGCATCTGTACTACTATGATTAAATAAGAGTATTTAAACATATGCTGTTGCCCATTTGTTATCACATGATACTGTGAATTAAGTATGTTGATCTTTTTAACGTTTAACTTTCTCTCATTTTAGCACAAAGCCAAGGTAGAAGCAATTGCCTTGGATCTTGCCTCTCTTCAGAGTGTTTGGGAATTTGCTGAAACCTTCAAATCCAAGAATCTGTAAGTGCTTTTGAATGTGGAGTATCATTATTTTGTCTTATTATATTGGTAGTGTTTGCATTGCTGTTCATGATCACATTGCTGAATTTAATATCTATCAATTGAGCAAAGTCACCATAGATGTGAAGCTATTGCAATATTCATCTTTTTTGTTTGTTTGTAAAAATATGATCTGTATACTTCGAATGGGATTTAAGGGCTATCTATAGTTTTTATACTCATGTTTAACAGTATGGGGCACAATTTCATTGCTCTATATTCCCTCTATGCATTGTTGAAAGACCAATAAATATGCCTTTGAACAGCAGAAAGTGGGGACGCCACTGAGAATTATGACAACTTGAAATGGAAAAAATGGTGGGACACATGAGGGTTAAGCAAAGTGATGATTATAATTTATGTGTCTCTGAGTATTTTTGTCTTAATGTATATGCACACTCATATTAGAGATATGCACAAAATGCAAAACTTTCTGTTTTCTATTTTGAATTTGGATGCATTCCAATGGAATCCAGGACCAAGTGACTGCTACCAGCTATCCAACACAATTCAGAAAAATTGGTCAAAGGGATTAGTATAGCAGTCTAAGCACATGATAGAACAGATGAGGAAGGCTGCTCTAGATTTAAGAGATGGCTGTTGGGAGGAATATAGTTTTATTAATATTTCCCCAAGCAAAAGGTTGGGATCCTTTGGAAGAAGTCATGATGAATACATGGTTATCATACTGATATTAAATATATTGCTTGGTCTGAGATGGGAATGGTCAAAGTAATAATTTTGGTATTCATATTCTTTACTGGTAAATGGTTCTCAGAGCAAGAATGTTGAGAATGTAAACATGCAGTTGCCACTTACAGTGTGCATAAGAAACTGGAAGCAAGAGCTCCATTACAAAGGGAGATGCAAGAAAGGAGCACACTGATATGGGAAGAGGAGATCTATGTTCAGTTTTAGCCTCCAACTATTCAGTTGCTGTCACCAGGTTGTAAAGGCTATGGTTCCTGAATTACAATAAAGATTTAGTTCCTTGCCAGTTGCTTAAGTCTCTAAGTTGAACTTAAATTGTGTTTGCCTTGGGGAGCCTCACACATTGTGCTGTCCAGTACAAGAAATAGGAGACCCTGGCACAGATTAAAACTAACAACACAAAAATAAGATAAAATAAGGCACAGATTGGACTGGAGCAAAGACATAATCAGGACAAAATGAAAATGGACTCTGCAAAACTTTCTGTACTCATATCAAGTGGAGTTTGAGATTTTTCCAATCTGGAAATTTTTGGAAAATGCTCACCTAGATCTGAATGTGAGAAAGAGACTACTGCCAGCTGGTTTTGACCCAGATCTGTGCCTGGGGGAAGAAGGGTTTAATTTCATCCATCTGAAATAAAGGTAAAGCCTGAAATTGCCTTGTGTGCATTCTAATGAGCTCACACAGACAGTTCCCTAAATGCTAAATATGCCATATCAGTCATTCAGCTGATATCTAAGTTGAAGAGTTGCAAGTTGAAGAATGACAAATTGCTCCCTTGGTTGAACAGGAGCTTAATGAAGGAGCCTTAACCAACAAACAAATGATTCAGTGGAGAGAGTGGTGAAGGACCCTTTTGAGTGGGCATAAATAACGTGACTGAGTCTCTTTTACTTGGGGGCGGAGGGGGGACAACAAATTGGAGCTGTCTCTTCAATAATACTAAGCAAAAATATGTTTTTTATCTCATTCTTAGCAAATTGCTCACAATTATTGGGCAACTTTTCAAGGATTGTGAATCACGATGCTGAACATTTGTTGTTATTTAAGGGAATACACCTGATTAATACCATTCATTTATATTCAACTTGCTAGATAAAATTTCCTTGCGATATAATGCTTGTTATTTTTTATATACTCTTTTGCTTGGGCATGATGTCACTAATTTTGTTCCTTTCTGATGTCTGTCACACCAAACAAGACCAAAGAAAGGACAGTGTCAGTGTCAGTGTCAAAGCTTTAAACTGTGAAGTAGTAATGTTGTGTCTTAGTTTGAGCAGTCTCTCCCCACTAGTAGGAGAGAAGCTCGAAATATGAATATGTATAAAATGGTATGATCATTATGACCATTAGAACAGAAGGATTTTGCTCAGACCAAAACTCATCTAATGCAGCAATCTGTTTTAAAAGATACACGTTTTGCACCCAGGAGAACCCAACAGATATTTGTGCATTTCACGCATACAGTTCATCGTAGGATTTATGTTTGAATCGATAGCGTAAAAAAGCTTTGAAAAGATATAGTTTAAATTTGGGTGATTATGGAACAAAGGTTTGATGCAGCATGGTTCAGATATAATGAGAGTGAGGAATATTAGAAGAAAGGTTAATGGTTATTTTGTGTGTGTTGTATAGTGGGAATTAACTTTTGCACAATGAATGTGTGCAAAAACAATATTTGGCTGCCAGGATTTTTTTTTTTTCCAGAAGTATTCTGAATTAAATTTTATTGCAATTTGTTCAAAGATTTTAGAATCCTTGCAATCCCTATTCCACCTGAAAAACATAAGAAAATACAAATTCCTATTGAAAGCAAACAAAACTATGCATACCCTTTGCCACAGTGAGACAGACTCCCCCCCGCTTTTCAAATGCAAAGATTAAAAAATAAAAATGTCTTAGTCCCTGAAGTAAGAATGGTGCTGATTTCAATTTCTCCTTGTTTTAATAGCCTGTTTGCTGTTTTAGTTACTGCACTGTAATAGGTTTTTGTATTGTATCTTATAATTGTGAGCCAGAACATCTAATTAAACCAAAGGGTGAGTTATTAAATTTTATAAATTTTATCAGTAAAATTTGTGCCACGCAATTTCCTCCAGTAGCAACATTGGGTGATACTAAAAGCAACAGAAAGCATATAATTAAAAACTCTCCTTCTTTAGTCAGGCTTTAATTGGTGCTTCCTGCAAACTTGTCTAGATTATCCGATCAGACATGATAGAGGTTTATAACATTTGCGATAGGAAAAGATTTATGGCTTTTCTCACAATAGTAGAAAGTAGAGGCACCAAACCCAGTTGACGTACAGCAGACTGATCTCACACAGAGGAACTGCTCCTTCACACTGCAGTCTCAGGGGAAGTGTCTTCCATGCAGATATGCACCTACTTAGCAGAAACCTTTGAAGCAATAGTTCTGAGCTTTTCACAGGACATCATATGTCAATGTTTTGAGCAGCGAGTTCAAATGGGTGCTTGAGCTGCCTTTTTTAAGGAGAGTGCGCTCTCTCTCTCTCTCTCCTGCAAATGTCAGTGTTTCCCCGAGCATGTCACTATCTTCCTTTGAATTCCCAACGGTCCCATTTGCCTGTGGTCTTGTTGACACTCACTGTCCGAGTTTAGTGTTAAACAATCATAACTGCACAGAAGCCGAATGTTTTTCAAAGACAGCCTTCCAGTAGATGCCAGCAGTAGACCACAGTGGGATAGAACTGTGACTTCTTGTGACCTAGTTTCACAAAGATCAATTGAACTGCTCGGAATCCACATTCGTGTGTGTGTGTTTTAAATTAAGACGCACAGATTCTGGACTTCAGAGATAAAAAGTAACAACCCCCACATCCCCCACTCTACTGATTTTGCCACTGGTGTTGTGGAGCATTGTGGTTGTGGTCTCAAAAGGGAAACCATGCTCCCAGGCAGCCTTCCCAGAACTCCTCGCCAGCATGGCCAAAGTATCCCAACGCACCTGAAGGCTAAGTTCAAGAGACATTCGGTTTTCGTTGAGTTAAAAGCTCTTATGCTCTGGTAGAACCAGCCATGAGGGGCATGTTGGGAAGATAAGCATGTAAAATATTTATGATTTAATATGTACAGCTATAGTATCTTTTGCTGCAAATAAAGCCGTAAGCATTTTGCAGTTTTATAGCTTTTATGGCTAATGAGAGAATTTTTAAAGAGTCTGTGTGTACAGTATTTTAATTAAAATTTTAATTTAAAATAATAAAACCATGAAGAATATTACAAAGTGCAATAACAATCGATATAATGGAATTTTTAACAAAATACATTGATTAAAAGCACTATATGGTATAACTTAAAAAAAAGTGATATGAATCTTTGGACTAATGTACTTGATTATACATTAGTTACTGTTTTTGAACAGTGCTGAAGAAAACCTCTTAATTCTGGAGTTTAAGCATGCTTCTTTATGAAGCTATGTTTGTTATCGCTTCTGAAGGAATCCGGGGTTCTGGAGTACAACCATGTAAGTTATGAATCTAAGTCACAGTTTTCTTTTGAGTGTTGATAAAATGCCAACCAATGTTTTCCTTTGTAGACAACTACCATATGTGTGCATTTCAGTACCCAGAGTTTTATCACCAGCATGGCCATTGCTGAGAATCCTGGGATTTGAAGTCCGCAGATCTGGGAGTTGCCAAGGTTGGGAAAAGGAAATGTAGAGCATAAAGCAAGTAGCATGCTGATCAAGTAATAGACATTATGGTAGCTGAAGACTAGTAGACCACGGGCTCTTTACATTTCATAATAACCATTATTCTTTAGGTTATTCAGTAGTTCCTATTCAGTGGGTTCCTGGAGATTTTATTTGGCTGTAATAGCAAATAGCTATCTCATATTTATAAAATATTAATTGAATTTTCTCTGTTCTCCTCTGATGTGTCTTGAGATACTCACACAGAAAGAATTTCCTCTCTGGAAACCTAGCTATATTTTATAAACAAGAATATGGGACAGATCTCTCAAAAGTAGTTGCCAATATAGCTAAAATTGTACCTGCCACTGAATGTTAGTTATGTTTGTAATGTACTTTGGTCTTGCTCATGGACTTCCTGGAGGCAGCTGGCCATTGTAGAATACAAGTATTGGACTAACTGGATAGTTTGTCTGATCCAGCAGGAATCTTTATGTGTTTTTAAAAGTTTTAGAAGGCCTTGGGCAGCTTTGTCTGACTTATTGTCTCCCTTAGTTATTAAATACAGGCCCTGAATCCTTCTGTATCCCCTTGCGGGAAATAAAAAAGTGGGCTTTATACTGTTCATATATGCAGCCTTCGATAATGTTTTTGACTCATTTGTTTAATTAAGTTCTTTTTCTTTAGTTTTAGGACTTGTGTGGAGAACACATCACGTTTTAGATCATATTTAAGCAGAAATATTGAACATTCAAGAGGGTTTAGAAACTTTTAAACACCACAGTGTTTGTGGAATGAAGAATTCTGATTTTCTGTTTCCTTCAAAGTATTTGCTATAGTAATTGGCTGGTGCGATTCTGAAGTTTCAGGGTTTTGTCCATTGTTTTAACACACTGACAACTGTTGCAGAACAGTAGCTAAAAAATTAAAAATTGGGAAGTTCCTGATGTAAATCTGAATTCTGCTTTGAATTCATCAGGGGCCCTTATATTAGCTTGTCCTTCTCACTCACCCCATTCTTCTCTCACAGGATACAATATCAGCATCATCGTTTTACAAAGATTTGTAAGAATTGCAATTGGATAATACATGCAAAATGGTTCAAAAGTTGAAAACCATATGTAATTCTTAAGTATATGAATTAATAGTGATCTCAGGTCTCTAGGTATGAATTCTTATGTGGCCAGAATGACACCCTCCAGGCCCCATGATTAGAAATCTTGGGGAGGAGATTAAAATGTTTGCAGAAATATAAATCATAGACAGAGGCAGCAGAAGCCTGACAGAAACTCGTGCAGGAGGAAAATGCTCTAAGAAAGATAACTTTCAAAGAAGCTGGTGTGAATTGAGCATGTTGAGCAGATGTAGAATAATGACTTGTGGGGGAGGAATAGCATGAGGAATAGGTGGGGGAAGGCAGATGTTGACCCATGTTGAGATGCTTACGTGTCTGCATATATGCAAGTATGTGTGATAGACCAATACCTAAACACTGGTGTGTTTAGTCCACAAAGAGTATACATTTTCTTTTCTTTTTCTTTTTTTTTCTGAAAAAGTACATACTTACAGAAACTCTTCCAACAGTCGTTAACTCGGATGACTGAGCTTTAGTGAGATTTAGACATCATGACATCTAAGAGGAAATAAGTCTTTGGGACGAGGATTCTTCTTTTTGGGTGGGGAATGTCATACTTGTGGAAAAATATAGTTTGAAATATTCAAAATATGATCTTATGATGACCAATCAATCCATCACCATGATGTCATTACTTTGGAACTAGAATTTTATCCTACAACAGCTACAATGTAAATGTTGTTAATATATGTTCATTATAGTTTCTTGAGATCAACATCTTTATAAGCGAATGAAAAATACAGATTGTATGAATTTCTGTGACAGATATTATGAGGCATGGTTTTCCAAAATGGCATTGAGGCTGTTTAATAATCTGTGCCATGTTTAGAAAGAATTAATCCACTTTAGTTGATGGATTAGCTAGAAATAATGGTGGTTCTGGCTTAACTCATCTGAAGGGCACCAGCTTTCTGAAGACTGCCCTAATTAAATGTATAATTTCCACATTTGTGTTTATAGAGCTCTCCATGTGCTGGTCTGCAATGCTGCTGTTTTGGGTCTTCCTTGGCAAGTGACTGAAGATGGCCTGGAGAGGACTTTCCAGGTGAATTATTTGGGGCACTTTTATCTCATTCAGCTCCTCAAAGATGTTCTTTGCCGCTCAGCTCCTGCAAGAGTTGTGATGGTCTCTTCTGAATCACACAGGTTAGTTCTGCAGGAATGCATTCACCATTTTTTGAAAATCAACTAAACCTAAATTAAATTGGGAGTTCCACTGAATGTTTTCAGTGTTTTGATTTTATTTCTTACTTTTTTCCCTTGTTGCTCTGAACAGTAATTTGAGTCAGTTCCTAAGTGAAGATATTTTTTAAAAATGTTGTTGTTAAATTTTGACTGGGTACCTTCACAAAATTAAAAGAATAACAGTTCCATACAACAACAAAGTTCTGTAAAACTACCACCATTCAAGGGAACAAAGCCTGTCCACATACCTCTCCAGCTGAAAGGGCCCCATCCATCCATCTTAACCCAAGGCCAATGCATTGTGTTTAAAAGAAAGGTGGTGGTAGAAAATACCTGTGCTTAGAATTCTATATTTGAAAATACCTTGGTAGTGCAATGAAAGGATAGACAAACTTGTTCTGGACTTCTTACACCAGTTTGAGTTCTTTTAGTCAATGACAAGGAATTTGGGAAGTCATAGTACAAAATGCCTGGAGGGCCTCTACTATAGTGCTGGGTGGTCAACCATAAAGCACATTGAGTGGTCGTGATCCATTCACACAACTCCACTTTACCTCCCTGGGTTGTTAAAAAGAAATAGATGAAGGAAGAACCATAGGCATTATCCAAAGGATCACACAACAGGTTTGGTTCATGCTCTTGGCTTTTTTTCTTTTAATACTTCTTGCTGCAATACCCCCTACCTCTCCTTCTGACTACTGGGCAAACCTCTAGAGCAGGAAGGAATTGCTCTCTTTCAGGCCAAAGTCCACATCTGGCCTTCTGGGGCCACATTCCAAAGTAGGAGGAGCCCAGACAAACATTGGATTTAAGGTTTGATTGATTATCTGATTGATCTTTGTATATTGAATACCTTCCCCTTATGCTGCATTAAAAATGACAATGCAATGTTACCATTTGGAATGGCTCTGAGATTGTCCTCCAAGGGCTTTAGATACCGCATGATTTTCTTGTTGCACAAATAGCCCAGAACATTTATAGAGGAACACCAGGTGCTGTGTTGGAAAAGATGCTTTCTGCTCACTGCTAGGGTGCTTGAGATCTTGGCTTATGTGTGCCATATTCAGGTCCATAGTGGAAAGTGGGTGAATGATAAATGGACCAAAAACCCTACTCTAAAACTAGGTTGTACCTTAGTCTTCATGTTAAAGCAGGTGCTCTTTTCAGAGCAAGGCTTTGGTTCTGCCAGCTGATGAAACAATAATTGATTAAATCTGAATGGTGTGACTTTTATTGATTTGTCATTCAACAACTTCAGTACCATGCCAAGAAGAATTCACTATACCTCTAATTGGAAGCTAATGCAACTACTTTTCGATTAAATACAAGTTTGTGAATTTTTTTTCTCTGCATAAGTATGTGTGGATGTTCTTAATAGGAAAGCAAGGCATTTCAGATGTATCTTTGGGCAAAGGAAGTAGTGTATTCTGAATGCTTTCACCACTAACCCCTGTTTTGGAAACTCTTTTGCTTGAGATTGCAATATCGCGTAATGCTTTCTGGTTGCTAGGGAATGTGGAATTTGGCAGTAGTGTGATTGACTAACTCCTATCTCATTCTAGTCATCTTTTTAGCAAAGCCCTCCATCCTTGAAAAATCCTGTTCAAAATACCAAACAAACTCAAAGATCCTACTTCTGCTACTTGCCTAGCATCTCTCTCTGCTAGCTCCAAGAAAATCCAGCAATTTTTTTCGAAAAACTTAAAAAACTTTCTTCTATGCTGCAAAAACGTTTTGAGTAAGAATATGTGGAATGTGCTGGACTTGTTCTTCCCCATCCCCATATTTCAACAATGTAGCGTGAGGTATGCTTCTCAAAATAATAATAATAATAATAATAATAATAACAACAATAATTATTATTATTATTATTTTTTAAAAATCCAGTTTCCCTAAGATGCAGCTCCTGGGACCTAGCAGACAAGGAATGGCCCAGGGTTAGGCTGGATCCTTTTATCATTCCCAGCAGAAGGACTCATGGTAGAAACGAGCACACTGCAGAAAGGTTTACATTGGCCATTTTAAATTTATGATGGCTGAAATGAAAGGAAGCAGTACAAAATGCATATATCAATCCTTCCCAGAGCTAAGGCATGAAATGTCAATTAGGTGAGAACAGCAACAACAACCACAAAGTCCTGTATGCCCTTATCATTGTAAATTGCGCCAGGTTTTTAAAGCAAGTAGTGGAGTCCCATTGCAAGGCAGGGCAGTTGAGTTGAGCTCTAGAAATAAACCTGCCAATCCCCATGTCTTGCCAGACGTGGAAGGCACAATGGGATATGTATAAATGAGCTGTTATTTAATAGGAGATTACATTGAATTGTCAGCTGCTTGTTTCTCTGTATATCACTGATCTCCAACAGTTTTTCAGACATCTTTGGTTTGGAGAGGACTTTGTCTCCTCCCATGACTTTGATATCACTGAAAGCTCTAATTCCTCCGTTTGCAGAACTTTAAAGCTTGATTGGAAATCCAGGCTGAGCAAGAAGCAACAAAATGTTGTTCTCTGCTTACTTACACAAGATCAGCCAAGGTTTCTGGGAAATTTATTCCCCAATAAGTAAATGGTGTGTCTCCAGATCTAACAACTAATTACTTTTCCATTTCTCGGGGCTTTGTCATGCATTAAATTAGATGTTTAAATATGATCATTGAAAATGGTTGCTAGTTTTACTGTATCCGTGAGAAATTAGCAGGATGAGTTTGCTAGCTGTTACGTCTTATCACATACATTTGCAATCTATTTGAAAATAACAAAACCAGTGTCAATCATTTCTCTTGGTTTTTCTCTGCTATGCAGAGTAATTCCAATTCTCCTAAGGTGTTCTCTGTAGAGTATTATATCAGAATGAGTAGGAATACCGTATTTTTCCAACTATAAGACGATGCTTTTTTCTAAAATCCTTACCCTAAAAATTGAAGGGCATCTTATTCAAGGAAGTCAGCCGAGAATCGTGCGGTTGCAAAACTGCCCGTACTTTGTGTCTGCAGACAGGCTTCCTCCTATTGCGAGCCTCCAATCACGTGTGAAATAGCTTGTCTCCCAAACAGACTTCCTCCAATCACGAGCCTTATGTAACTGACGTCAGCTGATGCTGAACAAACCAATTAGAGGAAGTCTGTCTGCAGAGACAAGGTATCGACAGTTTCACTCGTGCTTGAATGTAATCAGTTATGCAAAAGAGCCTGGAAATAGAGCTGCAGAGAGACGGTTTGGACCTCCTCCCACCAAGTGTAGCAGGTAAATGTTAACTAATTACTAAATAAAAATGTGTTCTGCACTATCTTTAAAATATTGATTTCTTAATTTGGGGTTGGAAAAATGGGGGTCGTCTTGTACATGGGGGCGTCTCATTGTCGGAAAAATATGGTATTTCTTTCTTTCTTTGTTTGTAAATCTAATTTAAAAGGCCACTCAACTTAATCCAACCCTAAGTTCTTTATACTTATTGTTGAACTTCAGTTTCATTCATCCCTAAGCATTGGCTATGCTGGGTGAGACTGATGGGAATTGGAATAACTGAAAGGCCACAACCTCTCTCCAGCTCTGTTTTCAGAATCAATTTTTTCAGATGTTGGGTTAATGCAAGAAGAAACAGGGGAGACTTTGCCTGTTCATCCAACTGAGAACTGGAAGAAGTTTCTAGGGCCATTTTTGAAAGCCCAACAAAGATCCAGCAGAGGAGTTCTGTGCAGCAGGCAGGATGGGGACAGCTTGTCTGATTCTGCCTTACTCTCATGATGTGTTATGAGTATGTTTGAAAGGGATTATTGCCCCCCCCCCACACTTCATTAGGCCTTTTTCTTAGATTAAATAATATGATTTCTCTGATGCTTGGCATTGAAATCTACGTCAGGAGTTGATGTTTCTAAGTAGGACCACCTAGGGTGGTCAGGGCTCCAAACAGCTGGCTCTATCTTTAAAAAGAGTCAGGCAGGCCCCATGGGTGTCAATAACAAACTGTGGAAAGAGAATGCTGGTTGCTGTATAACCACCCTTATTCTTTAATCTAGCTGCTGCTTTCAGTTGGAGTGGACAATATTGTCCCTTTGTTTTCATTTAAGAAACACAATGGAATGAGCAAGGGGACCATCTTTTTTTTTTTGCCTCAGGCTATTAAATGCTATAACAGGCATGGCAATTGCTTAGAGATGATGCTTGCAGATGATTAGGACAACCTGTCCTTATGCTGGTCCTTGACTGTAATAAAGATTTAATTTGATACCTGTCTAAAACCAACATACCAGTGCAATTGCCTTGACAGGTCCAAACGAGGGGACATGCATGTGTACATATCAAGATGTAATCTCTAAGGAAGTTGGGATGCTGTTGAAAATAAAACATGAATTGTGAGAGCCCCATTAACATCATAGGAACCCTTGCAGCACTCCAAAGCATGATCGTCTGTTGCAATCATGCTTTGCATGCATAGCATGTTGTGCCTTATGCCTGGACTCTGTAGAAGACTGTTTGAGTCTTCTACACTAGTTTGTTTGTTTATTCCTTCCAACAAAAAAAAAAAAAATCATAATTACATCCTTCTGTTAAATATTTTTCATTTATTTCTTCTTCCTGTGCAAATCAAATGTATATATGTAGGCTGGTGGCTATACAAAAAAATCCCTCTACTGCCTATAGAATATTTCCACTGTTTGCCACCTTGCTAAAAGAACATCAACAAACAGCTGGTGTTTAGTGACTGTCAGACCCAATTAAAAAATATCAACTACTTACTTTGATTTGTGCTTAGTCATACCAGGGGTATACTTAAAAACATTAGGCTCTGCCACAGCTCGTTTTAGCTTTGTTCACATTTCTCTTTATACCTTTAAAACTATTGATGGTGTATCACCTGTGTTACTGCCCCTTTTTAAACCATCAATTTTTAATCTAAGTCAATGCTAAGAAGCAGCAAGTCTCATCTGTAGTTATTTGAGCACTTAGACTCCGGTGTGTGCAAGACTGGCACACTGGAAAGCAGAAAGAAGGCAAGATCAATGACTGAAGTTGTCCTGTTACTCAGCTTGGGGCTGGGGGAAGGAGGAGCACATAAATCTCTTGCCCCAATTACAGTGCTTGCTAATTGCAGTTATTTACTGCTTTGTTCCATACATATGTACGCGCGCATACACACACACACTTGCAAGCGTACAATTTTTTTCTAAGGAGTAGAAGAAAATGTAGTTCCCTTGGTGGAAATGGTATTTTGAAAGGAAGAGACTGAAGTTCACCCTGTTCTGTTTCCAGTGTCCTATCTTTAATTGTTTTATAAAAAAGAAATAGAAACACATTATTAATTTCTATACAGTCATAGATCCCAAAACAAGGCTAACATTCAAACCATTCAGTATAAAAGTTTAGTTTGCAGCAGAAATGAAGCATATTTGGACTATGTTTGGATCCCCTGCAGTTATCTTGTTTGAGTTTGATTGCCTCTGAGTGCCACTGCAATATTATTCTGACACTATTGTTTATTATTATTTTTGTTCTGTTGATTTTAATCCTGCGTTTGCTGACCTGAGTCACAGTGGTGAGATGGGCAGCTATATGGCAAGATGAATTGATGTAATAAATAAATAAATAAATAAATAAATCCATCCATCCATCCATCCATCCATCTGGTTTTAATTGCAACTGCTACAGCAAAGAATGTGGTCATTTTTCCAAAAAGTTCACAATCCTTATTATTTACTAGGAAGCACCCAACTGCCTGTTGGGATCAATCCAGATAATTTATAATTAGAAGCAAGATTAGCTTGGTCATCCAAGAATGATAAGTAAGGTCCTTCAGGATTCCTTGTACATTTGTTTCAACTCTGGGGCCTGAACTTATGCACAAGTGCTCTTGATAGGAGATATTATGAAATCTCCCCATCAACACAGTCAAGGGTGTATAACATGTACCACATCCTAAAACTATTTCTGCAAATTGGGTATATATTTGTTGCTATATGCTATGCCACGTTATTTACAGATTCAGAAACTTTCTCAAAATCAGTACTTCTGCCTGCCCTGGATTGAATCTTGATTTACTGGTACTCATTTAATTTTTAATAAGCCCTTAATTTTTTACTTTTTAGAATTCCATTACCTTTATGGAGAATCAAAATAAGCAAGTCAGGGAGATCTGCCTGACGCATTTCAGCAACTTGATGGACAATTCTGTGAGCTTGCAGTCAAGACCTCCTGGCCAGAACTTGCCTCCTTTTTGTGTTTTTTCTTTTTCTTTTTCCTTTTTATCACACTGTTGTAAATCTTGATACATTGTATGGTTTTGATACAATGATATTTATACAATGTTAATTAAAAATTAAATTAAATTAAAAATTAATTAGAATTATTGACATTATATTGTTTAGATCATTTAATAGGCCCTTAATTCTGATCATGCAGTGATTCAGAGCATCAACTATATTAAATAAAAAGCAGCAGCAAACTGGGTATATATGGGTTTCGCTGCAGAGAAGAACACCTATTCATTTCCAAGTGGGAGTAAACTTTGATGAATTCAGGCTACTCCACACTCTGATCTGTCAATGATGAATTGCACAAAGTTATTTCTGTCTCATACTGATTTCAGCATTCTTCTGTTCTGTGTATTCTTTCAGGTCTGTTTGTTTAAAATGGATACAAATCAGATTTTAAAAACCATTAGAGAGGAAATAAATGAACGTAAAAAGGAAAGGCAATAATGAAACAGTAGGATAACCAGATGTGTCTTAAGGAGACAACTGTAACAGTCATGGAAGAGAGGTAGACATCAGGTACAAAGGAAAGGTGGCTAGAAAGAGAATATGTAGTCAGTCAGACAACATGTAAACAGATATGGCTACACAAGATTTTAATTTTGTATACCTTAGGTTATGTACATTCCATTTTAAGGAAGTTGAGAGCAGGTTTTCGATTTGCAAAGACTGAAACATGGTTGTTCAAGTCCTACTGATAATGACCTAAAGAAAATGTGTTAAACCTCTGATAAACTATTGAACATAACTGTTGCTCCTTTTTTAAACATAGTCAACACACCCCAATTGGGAAGGGCAATCCACCCCACTCTCCAGATCAAATAGCTGTCCTGATTCCTTTGGTGATGTCATGATTATTGTGCCTTATTTCTTTTAGCTTTGGTTGCTGAAAAAAATGAAATAAGCAAGAGAGGGCCCAGACATTCCTGATGTATCTGTTATCTGGGGGGGGGGGGGCACAGGGGGGTCATTGGAGAAGATGGCTCCCCATTCCCAGCCGTACTTGGAGGGGCATGTGAGTGAGTGAATGAAATAGAAAGGCTACTTGTTGGCTTGTTTTGCTGATATTTGGCTCACCAATGCTTTAGCAGGAATTGTTTCTGTCAGTAAGAGCTTTATGCAGATCAGAAAGTAACTTTATGAATGGTGGAAGCGTGCTTTTAATCAGCTTCTCTTCCTGGGGATCTCTGTAAGAATCTAGCCAGAAACACATGTGGCCCTGACATGTGTGTTTGGAAGCTTCATTTGTAGGAATGGATATATTAACTGATATTTTATTCAGATGAGGAAATTGGGACTGTACACAGTCAAAGTGTTTTGTAGAACACCTTGGCATGAATGAAAGCACTCTGTCTTAAATTTTTAAAGCAGCCACCTCCTTTGGAAGGGTTGCACATCAGCACAATGTATCTGCATGCGCCGTGGCTTTGCTTCAGTGGCAAAGTCTATGGTTGCACAGCAGTGTATTTCACTGGAGATAGATTTTGGAGTAGTCACTCAAGCATTAATGCATTAATTTAATGAATGAATGAATTAAATTAATTAAAGCATTCATGCTTTGAGTAGGAATAGGACCGCAATATTACCCTCTTCATGCATAGCAAATCTATTTTAACCAAGAGCAGACATTTTGATTTTGACATCCTAACACTTTTTTGTTTGGGTTGGCTTTGAAGGTTCCCGTATATTAAAAACAACTCAGGAAAACTTGACCTCAACTTGCTTTCACCATCGAAGAAAGAATATTGGGCTATGCTGGCCTATAATCGGTCTAAGCTTTGCAGTATTCTTCTATCGAATGAGCTGAATCGTCGCCTTTCCCCCCGTGGAGTTACCTCAAATGCGTTGCATCCTGGAAATGTGATCTACTCATCCATTCATCACAATTGGTGGGTGTACACCCTCCTGTTTACTCTGGCTCGACCTTTCACCAAGTCATTGGTAAGAGCATGATATTTTATACTTGATGATTGATTGATTGAAATCAGACTGGCTTTTTAAAAATTCACTTACACCTATTGCATTTTGACCACTTTTTGGTTTTTTGGTCTTGACCATTTATATGATCGTGGTGCTTGTGGTCAAAAAAGGGTGTGTCCCTTGACTGTTTGTGTTGGTCTTTGATAAACCCATGTGCGTTTTCAGGGTCATGTACTTTTGAATCCACATGTCATATGTATATGTCTGAATATAAGTCCCTGCTGAGGACCAAATCTGTGAGAAATGAGAGGTACAGAATGCAACATGCTTAAGGGAAAAAAATCAGTAAAAATGGGCTGCATTGAGAAGAAATGTTGACCTCTTTTTGAAAAATGAAAAAAAATAAGCTTGAAATACACTGTATGAATGATTAATTCTACAGCACCTCATTGATGTCTAAATTTAGGAGTTGTATGTTTGCCACAGTTCTGCCTTAGAATAAAATGTTGGCGTTGGCAAATAGGAGAGCAAGGAAAATATCATGTGTTAAGGCTGAAAGATGTTTCAGCAAACTGAATTTTTAAATCCTTTTGCATTAAGAAAGGCTAGAAATCTGAGCTGACTGGGTTACGCTTCCTGTTTCAGTGCATAGCCAACGGTGGTGCTTGAGTTTTAACAGACGTGTTGTGTGTTGTCTCTCTTTAAATGAATGGGAATATAACACTAGGAGTACTGCAGAATTATAATGTATAATGATGAAAAAAATTAACTGTCTTGACCATAGACAATGCTAGTTGGATAACTGCATTTTTGAACAACTATCTGTGTTCCAATCCTGTTTAGAAGCACTATGAAATGGCACAGGATGCCAGATGCCAAGTCATTGCTGCATTAGATGTGTTCACCTGAATATTAATAAGAGAAAGCATCAAATCTAACCATTTTGTTTCAGATTGAGGGATCTTTATCTATGTTCCTAAATAGCTCAGACTGGATTTGAGGCTGTTTTTGTCACATATTATAATGTTAAAAGATGGGCATCATCCATTAATTAAAAAAAAATCAGCATTTAGCATGGGATGTCTAGACCAGGCAAGATTGGACTTGGGTAGTTCAGAACTTAGTCAGTTGGCTGAGTTCTCACGGTCTTTGTTTTCTGAGCTTCAGCAAGTAAATCCGGCTATTTATTTATCAAGGACTATTCTGTTCTGCTTTTCTATCTAGGAAGAAAGTTCGTAATGATTGGTGTTAGAAAGGATATCTTCAGTTCTGGCAATTCAGCTTTAGCAACTTGTCTCATTAAAGAATTGCTTCATCACTGTTTCTTTATTAACTTGCCCAATATTGTTGCGAGCTGTCCAGAGTTGTATTTTACGGCCATGTAAACCTTATAAATAAAGTAAATGAGAGATTATAGAAGACACTTACATACGGGTTCAGTGACCTATCTGTAACAAACGTTCAGGACTTTTCATTTGATAAGCAAATCTTGGAAGTGCAAAGCGTCCTCCTTCTTCACGGATGGAGCAGTCTAAGTAGAAGAGCAAGGATGGGTCTGATGTGCATATTGTCTGTTTCACTTGCGGTTGTTAAGGAATAGATCCTCCCATTTAATTAGAAGAAAACAAAGGCAGCAGATGAGCATTAAAATGATACCAACATGGTAGGCATTAGTCATGGGGGATTCCTGAAGTGTATTTGGAGAATGTAAGAGTAAATACCAATCTTGAAACTGAAGAGAAACTTTTGTTTGTATTAAGTTTCCATTTCCCATTTATGCTGAAAGATTCTGCATGTTTCATATTGTAAGCAGCATGCCCTAAGACTGTGTGGATTTACTGCTAAATGTCCAGTCACTAAATTAGTATAGGAAAATGTATGTTCTCTTCTTAAAATAAAATGAAATGTCAGGCTATTCTCTGTTAGGGCTCTCCTTCTATATGCAAGGGATTATAAACATCGATAAACAAATAGCCTAAGTGATCTGGTTTAGAAATGAAATAGTAGAAATAAGGGAAATTACAGGGGTTTGAAGTCTAACTGCTAACAATCCCTGATTTCTTATTTATTTCTTTTCCAATACAGGTAGTCCTTGACTTATAAACATTCATTTAGCAACCTTTCAGAGTTACAACAGCACTGAAAAAAGTGACATATGACTGGTCCTTGCAGTTACGACTGTCACAGCATCCCCACAGTTACCTGATTGCAAATCAGGCACTTGGCAACTGTCGCGCATTTACGACAGTTGCAGTGTCCTGCAGTCACGTGATCATTATTTGCAACCTTCCCAGTCAGCTTCCCACCCAAAGTCAATGGGGAAGCTGGCAGGGAAGGTCGCAAGTTGTGGTCATGTGATGTCTTGCTTAACAAGCACGGCAAAAAAGGTCGTAAAATTGGGTGCAGTCATGTGATGCCTCACTTAATGACTGCACCACTTAATGATGAATTTTTACGGTCCCTATTATGGTCATAAGTCGAGGACTACCTGTATACATATTATTTTGGTTTTATACAACTGATTACTGGCAATATTTGTGCTAACAGTGTTTGATCATCAGTCAGTGTGAAAGAGATATGCACATGATCGCAAGTGCTGGATGGGTATTTTTTTCTCCACTAGTACATTTTTGCACTTTATTTATTTAACACATTTATATAGCCACCCATATATCCCAGGAGGCCCCCCAAAACCACATTAGCTCATCAAACAAACCACATCCACACCAGAGCACCATCAACAACCTGGCCCCAGTGCCTGAGGGAAGACCCAGGATTTCTCAGTCTTCCAGAAGGCCAACAGGATAGGGACTGTGTATATCTCAAGGGGATGGATATTCCACAAGACAGGTGCCATGACAGAGAAGGCACACTTTCTGGGGCTCACCAGGTGACACTACTTCATCAATGGTACTTGGAGCATGCTCATTTGCCAAGTCTAGTGGGACAAACATTGGGGACCAGGTGTGAATTATTTGGGAATTAACTTTGCTTTAATGGCAGATAATTCTTCCTTTCTCCCTTTCCCTCAACTGTATTTTAAAATCTAATTAACAAAGAGAAGTAAAAGATTATTATTCATCTGAGGAATAAATGCTCAGAAGAAAAGACCTGATGTTAGGGTGAGCTGCATTTCCTAGTTTGCTTTGGTTTGTATGCCACAATGCCTGGAGAATGCTAGATGTGGAACAGTTGCGCCATAGAGAGCCAGTTGCACAGAATACGGGGCCCAATTTATCAGGATGAGGATGAATTACTGCATCACACAAGTCTTGATGCATAGCCAAAATCAAATCAAGTCAGCTGAGAAGCGATTGTGCCTCCAGCTTCATAAATACAGAACGTTTAGATTTAAGCCTTTCTTCTCAGCTTATGTATCTTAGATCTAACCATTTATTTATAGCCAGAAATATAGATTTAATGGGAATTACAGACCTATAGTATGAATACTAGCAATAATAGTTATTTTAGTTTTAAGAATTAGAGTATTAGCAGAAATAAACATTTCGTCTAATTCTGTTAGCTTACGGAACTCATATTCAAACCCAGGGCTTCTGATTTCGACTACTTTGTTCTGAACAAATTGTTGGGCTGATTATGTAATGCTGTGCTGGTCAGTGACCAAAATAAAGATTTGATTTGATTTAATTTGATTCTCCATAGCCCAAATAATCAAGGCAGCTTTCAAGCAGCTGATGTTTCAGTTGTTACTATCCTTGTACAAAATCAGCTGGCTGACCAAACCACTGTGATTCCTCCTTTTTTTTTTAACCAAGTTGAGTCTAAACAGACACAACTATCTTGAAAAACCCTTTAACTCATAAAAACCATCACTAAAGTGGTTTCAAGGCTTCATTCTAGCTGTCTCAAGATGTCCATTCATACTGAACTAATTAAAGATCTCCATTTCAACCAGCCGGATTATTTTAATTCTAAGTAAATTGTGAAAAGTGCTAGGGGTTTTGTATGAAACTTCGAAGTGTGACCCCCCCAGCTTCTTTTGTTCCACAGTAAATCAGAACACACTGATTATGTGTTTATAAGACAATCCCCACCTCTATTGGCCCTTTGGTGTCCTAAGTCTAATGAAGTACAAATATTCAAACAAGGTAAGGTGTGTAATTAAATGCTGTATTACATCAGTCCTTATTTATTTATCTTAAGGAAAAAAGCTTGAATCTGCTCTTGAGAAGACTGAAAAATAGGTGTAGATTTGTGTAGGTTTTCTTGTTTTCTGGGGTCTTCTTGGTCTGGCTGTAACTGACATTTTCATTGCTTTCCCACTTGATATATATTCCCACTTAATGGGAATATGTTCAATGCAGGCAGGAACACAGGTGAAGAACAACAGATAAGGCACAGCAGGTTTATGAGTAAGCATGTACCATCTCTTCCCAGACTTGCTTAAATTAAAAATAGTCAACTTGGGTCACTCAAAAATTACTATGCCATACCTGTCTTCAGCATTTCCATTTTCAGTTTCCCGCTGATACCTCCCATTTCTCATTGATATATTTCCCCAAGAGAGAGATTATTTGTTCTTTCTCCCTTCGACGCATACTTACACATTTTGAAGAAGTTTCAAATTCTCAAGGCTTATAGTTATGATATTATGAACCCTGTAGCTCAGATTTGGTTATATACAAAAAGGTATGTTGCTTACTTTTTACATGTAGTTTATATTAAAAGGATGGAAAAAGAGTCTGAGAAGACAATCAATGGCTGAAATGGAAAACAAACAGTTATTTCTTAAGAAAGAAAGGGGGCAATGTTTACATTTCTAATAAATGGATTTTAGTGTATTTATGACATGTTATTTTCATTCAGTAAATACTTTAATTTTGTTTGTAAAGCTCACGTGTGAGCCTTGCTTGATACTGACATTCAGAGCAGTTACAAAAAGCAGACTTTAGAAAAAAGGGTTTTAATTTTAAACGTTTGTTCATTAGGTAGCCAATCTCAAAGTCATGTTTTCAGTGCAGGCAACAAACCTCCTTTTAACTCAACAATTTCTTTCCTCTGCAGAATTAGTCTGCCATAAATGACATTAGATGTTGAAACCAACCCCCACCATATAATCATAACATATATTTTGTTCCAAATTGTCAGATTCGTGAAAAACATGGTGATGTTGCTGTTCTAGTGGATGAGTTGTGTAGGATTTCTAGGGGGAAGAAGAAGGGGAAGGAATACATCAGCCAGTTGGTTTAACTTATTTGTTTTTAGAGTATCTGATAGAAAAATCAGGCAGTGCAATTTCTCAACTATGTACCAAGTTCTTCAAGATGGCATTCTTGCCTCCATTGTTGGCTGTTGTTCAGAAATTGGCTGCAATGTGAGTCATAGAAAACGTATTTGGCATATTTTGTGCTGTGATTAAACAGCATCATCTGTTGTATAAACATTTAGTTACATAAGAATTTATGCAACATTATTAGTTCATAATACTTATGTAGTGTCTTCAATTTTGCATTATCGGTTAGAGATTTTAAGGACTAGAAAAATCAGGAAAAAAAAATCAAGAGAAAAAATATGTACTGTTTTTCTGTGCCACTACCCCTACCTCAAGTAAAAAAATGTGTTGGGGGAAGCAGGAATTTTTTTTCTCCTGCATTCAAAATTTCTGGGGGAAGAGCAAAGGCAACACCTCCTCATGCTTTCCTTTAAAATTTCCTCATTTTTATTTTTCCAGATCTCTACACTGGGAAGTGTTGTGACTATTAGAATTGTTAATGTTATTTGAATTTAATAATTAGTCGGCATAGTACCAAATGTTTGCCATTTTTTTTGCCACTTTATAAGGCTTTGAGGGAGACTTACACGAAAACGGGGGGTTCTAATTTATTTCCCAAATGTTAAACTCAAAATGAAATGATATATCATGCCAAAGAGCATCACAGATCTTTCTGCACAAGAGTTTAAATAAGTGAATGTCTGGTATATCTTCTTAAGAAATACAGTTTTCTTGAGATCCATATTGGAGTACAGTACTTAGTTCTAGATTTTTCCCTATTAGGTGTTTAGCATCTGACAATCTTGTAGCATCCATAACATGTGTGAATTGACATTGAATTTCTGGTGTTCAGTTTCTAAGAAGGGGATATTGTTTCTGCAAATTTTGCAGTTCTGCTGTCCCTGAATTGGATTGCATGATGGCATATGGACAGCATTTTCAATTCTGGAAGTTCATACTTTATAGTTCATGGATTGCCCCAAGTCATGTTAAGCATGACATGACATACCAGCTACGTGCTTGTGTGCAATCTCAAACTAATGTATCTGTCTGAAGGTCAGGAGAAGTCTAATGTTAGAAAGCTTCTCAAAGGGTGCTTTGTGCAAGGATATTTTTACCACTTCCTGACCTCTAGAAATGGCTGGGTTGCTTTTCCTTACAGTGGTCTTTATTTCTTCTCCTGCCATCTTTGAAAAACTGCCATACCACTTGAAACCTTTCCCCAATCAGTTTCATGTGATAGGTTCTCTTTAATCATTTACATTCTGGGGAAAGTCAAATATTCCATAAGAAGCCAAAGTAATCTAGCTGAATGTATAGTGTTTGTGCAGCTGGATATTTTATTTATTTGAAGTATTGAGAGAAGTCTCCTCTGACTTCGCAGAAAAAAAAAGGACAGAGAGTAAACAGTAAGAAGGTCCAAGTAATCCAAGCCAGAAAGTTGCTTCTTTTAGAGTAACTCCTTGACAAATATTTTCCATGTTCCAGAAAAGAAGCAGAAAAACCCAAAGGCTTCATAATATTCTTATAGTATTGCTGCTTTTCTTCACTTTGGATATTCTTTAAATTTCAATATTGCAAAGGTGAAGTGACTGTCAATCCTGTTATATTTCATTCATAACATCCTCCTTTGGCCTGTCATGATAAATACTTGGCATTTAAATGATTGTTATTTTTCCCCTTTGGGGTTCTCTTACGACTACTGCCTTACAATGCTTGAGTAACCCACCTCATAGGGGGCTCGATGTGTCTTTTAAGGACCTTCTTGGTGTTCCTCAAAGATACTTCTGACCATTATTGTGAACACTGTTGGCACAAAAGCCCATGTAACTTCAGATATAGCCACCAGAAACTCTGGCTTGACTTGATGCTTCAGCAACAGTTTACCAATGTTATTGGCTTCCCAAATGAATGCCTAGGTTGCTTGGGAAGTTAGAGCTGTCCTTTTTTTAAATAAGAAATTTATTAAAGACTATAATTACAACAATAAAAACTAATACAAACTAAAAAAAAAGAAATAATAAAAAGAGAAAGTAGAAGGTGCCAAAAAGAAAGGGGAAAAAAGAGAAAGAAATAGAAAAGAACGTAAAAATAAGAATTGAGAAAAGAAAAAGAAAAGAAATAGATAAAGAAATGACTTCCCCCTTCGTCACAACAAGTATAAACATTTTTAGCTTCTCTTAAAATACAGCAAATGACCTCTTCTTCCCATATCCTATCTCTTATCTATAAATAAATCCATAAAGCCTCATCATTTCAGACCTGATGTTAGCAAAGTCCATTAAGGGTTACTAGAGATAACAACATATCTATTTTAACCTTGATCAAATAAATCAACTTTATATTCCTTTCTTTTACTTTTAACAATCTTGATCTTTATGTAGCAATGGAGGCGAACATGTGTAGCTCAGGGTTGAACTGTGGAGTCTTTGGGATTCTCTGAGCTTGGTTGTTTTCTTGCAAACATTTCATTACCCAGCTAGGTAACATCTTCAGTGCACAGTGAAGATGTTACCTAGCCGGGTAATGAAACGTTTGCAAGAAAAGAACCAAGCTCAGAGAACCCCAAAGACTCCATTGATCTTTATGTCCTAGAACTTGATTTCTTTTCATTTTTCCTTTGTCCCTTCTCACAAAATTCTTCAAAGCTTTAACAAGCCTCTTTTGTAAATCCAATATAGGAAAATTATCCAGGTCACTCTCTTGGTTTTGTTTTTGTTGTTGTTTTTAATATCCCTTTTAATTATTAAGACATTAGCTGATTTCTTTTGTATGGCCATTGTAGCATCTTTTTCCATATATACTTGTAACCTGTCATTTTTAAATCCACTTTCAGATCACTTTCAGTCTTGTCTGGTAAAACTTGTTCCTCTTCCATAACTACTTTTAAACATAGTCCATCTATAGAGGCAGACTTTCTTAAAATTAACTTTAATTTCAATTAAAACAACAGTGGGTCCATTGTTCAAAAATCTCCTTCAATATGTCCAATGTTAAAATATTTTGCTTCATTCTGTAATTGTAATTGGGTGTTCTCCTTTAATTATAATCTTTAATTCCCTCTAGTTCCCTCTAGTGTCCAATTTTTAAAATATCATCTTATTATGTGTTTTTTAAAAAAAATCAAAACAAAAGCAGTATTTTCCTATGGATTCTTTATAATTAATTTCAAAATCTTATTTCAAATTTATTTATACCCTTAGTTCATTTGTAACTTTCTAAAATCAAAGTGTTATTCACCCTTTTGCTGTTTATTCCAAAACAATTTTTTTTTAAAGTTCTTAAACTTGTAGTTTAAACTTCGCTAAGGATTGAAGGAAACTTACCTGGTGCTACAAAACCTGTCAATACAAAGGTTGGTAATAGCTGAAAAGCAGTTAGCAAGCAATTTCCGAAAGTGATTAGAAAAGGAAGTATGCAAACTTAGTGTCCTTTCAAAGGCACAAACATGGTTTGAGCAAGATGGCTATTCCCTCATCTCCCAGAGCTTTAAACCTGCCAGAGACCACTATCCTGCAGTCTTCTCATGAGGAACAGCTGTCTGGAGCATTTGTGGCAATCTCAAATCCTCTTCTAGTCCAGAGAGGAATTATGAAGAGCTGGTCTATTCACTGGCTCTTCGTTCTGCTGCGGTCATCAGCTCCACTTTTTTCAGAGCCATCTTCAGTCTGCCATTTCTTCCCCAGAAGCTCAGAGGAAGTTAGAGTTGTCCCGATTGATTTCATTAAATATCTAGAGGCCAAAGAGTCCCTGCTCTTAGGCTTCCTGTTAAGTTCTCAGCGAGTAGAATACTACTTCATCTCATTATAGGAGCCTTCCCCAATCCTGGCTAAGATTTCTGGGAGTTGTAGTCCCAACACATTTGGAAGGTGAAGGCTGCATGATACCATCTTCTTTCTGCTGCCTGTAATTGTCATCCTCAGTGCTCCTTTTAAACAACCTTCAACATGTTGAGGTAGATTTGATTCTGAAAGGTGGGCATCATTTTCACCTGATTAAGTTTGGAACATAGCATTTTATATAATGAAATAATTTGTTGAAGTAAATATAATATACTGCTTATTTCCTACAGATGCTTGTATGAACTTACCTAAAATGATTTACTGTGTGTGGTGGAATGATTGATCCTATTCCATCTTTCTGGTTCATTTCAGGGAGAAAAGGGAATAAATATTAGTAAATTGATCACCTAGGGCTCAATATAAAAATATGAATTTATCTAGCCCACTTCTTATTGAATTATTATGGAAATAAAGATGGAAAAACACAGACAAAAAATCACTATGTTTGAATGTTGCATTTATACTTTCACAGTTCAGGGGTGTTTATTTCTCTGGAGATTTTTGTCAATGAAAGAGAGGGAGGCACCATGTAAAATTTTATTTCCTGTTTGCAGGGGTGGGTAGATATGGTAAATCATATCAATTTCTGCCTGGCAACTGGGTGACAAATTTAAAAAGCATAGTCAAGTTCCATCCATAATTTTAGTGACACCATATTTTTGCAGTTCCTTAATACCAATATTGTTATGACCAACTCTTCTGTGTGTGTCAGAAATCCATATACAGTACTTGAAGAATGATATTAATTGGAGAAACATTCTTTCTATAGCTGCTACTTGAGAGGAATTATAATATTGGAAAAGCTTCTCCCAGAAAAGAGATAAATATAAGCCCTTGGATGATAAAAGACATTTCAGATAGGCCATTTTGATGCATAGAAAGACTTGTTCATGTAGAAAATGGAATATTTGTTATTCTGCATATACAAAGTTTGCCTGAAAGGGACTGTCAGTTTCTGAAGCAGAACCCTCCAGATGGAGTCCTTATTCTCCCTTATTTCAAGAGATTTTAGGGAAGCTGGAATAGGAATGGAACAAACAGCAGGAAAGTCAATTGACAGCTTCTCTTATGAATGGCATCTCAGCCCAGGTGGGGAGAAATCTGGGAAGAACCTGGAAAATAAGTATTCAAGGAGAGTCCACCTTAATTATACTTTACGGAAATCTGTGTAGTTCCGGTTTTCTTGATTTTGCCCAGCTGGAGAGCGCTTGATACTTGCACGGCAGTTATTATCCAGCTCTTGCTGTTTCATTTCTCCTGACAAATCAGTATCTCTGGGAATTTCATATAAAGTGGTTGGTGTATAGCAGTGGTTCTCAACTACATGTGCCACAGACAGATTCAGAAATAATCTGTGTTGGTAAAGTTTGTAAATCACTGAAACATGAACATCTCCAAAGCTTCTCTAAATGAGTGATTTGTTTAACAGAATGCCTGTAAACACATCAATACTATTCTTGGAAATAATAGGCATTTCTTTCTATCCTGTGGGACCTAGGTTTTGACAGTGAGTGGGGAGAATTAAAATATGTAAGATCCATTGCTCTATGATATGCCATAAATGCACATTTCTATATTTTCTTAAAGGTAAAATGGATTTTTTACGATACTTTTCCTAATAGAAAACATTATTTTGAACATCCAGAAGAGGTAGTACCAGATACGTTCTCATATGTAGTGGCTTTTATAGGTGATTGAAAGCGGCACATATTCTTTGCTACTTGTTGGAAAGCCAAGATTGGCTCCCGAACCGATATTATATATACTCTGCTGTGTGATAAGTGAAACAGCTTTTTGTTTGGACAAAGCTCAACTTTATAATCTGTCAATCTTGTTTAAGTTAGGAAAGTGTTGGAGCAAATAATGATACGTGCAAGGTACCAGACAGGAAACCAGATAGCTTCATAAATTTTAATTTGTAGAACCTTATAGAGACACATTTGCACCTGAACGTTTTTGAGTTTTACTTAATTTTGAAATTATTTCTTGCCTCTGCGTTTCCTCCATTGCCCCCCTTCTTCCCCCCTTTCTTTTTTAAAAGAGTGATATTTCCTTTCTAGTCTTGGGAGACTTGTATTTCTCTGCCAGCTTGAATAACTGGCCATGTTTCAGCACCAAATGTCAAGAGTAAACAGATGAAAGTGTGTGTTATATTTTTACTTTGTTGTCAGATACTATTGGTTTCTCATTTTCTGAGAGTTGTATTTATCGCAGTAAATGCTGTTACCCCTGCAGCTCTGCTTCTGTATCCTTTCATCAAAACTATTCTCTCGAGGTCAAGTAAATGAATTATCAACTTTATCCCTGTTATCCATTGAAAGGATTTTGCTGCTGACACTTTGGAGCAAACTGGTTATTCTTTTGTTTGTTTGCAGTAGAACAAAGCCACCAGATCATAATGTTAACTGTCACTTTTGGAAGATGGAGGCTGCTGCAGTTAGGATTAGGAAGAAGACTAGAACATAAGATACCACATGGGACTCAGTATTTAATATCCCTGTTGCTGGTGAAACAATGGGAATTAGATTATAATTAATTATTACATTATGAACTAGTTAGGGCAGACTGAATTTTAAAGCTGAGATCACTCTCTTCCATGTTTTATGTAAGGAGATCTGTTTATACACACACGGGGCACACACAAAAAAACTTAAACACATTAGTCCAGAAATACTGCTTCATTGCGTTATACATAGTTTGTGAACCAAAGTTGAGTACCTCTCACCGGAAAGAGATTTGGCAGGTGACTACTAATATGGCCACAAAAGTATTTCAGACCTTCGGTTAATAAGTAAGTAGCAA
This sequence comes from Liasis olivaceus, assembly GCA_030867105.1. Lineage (NCBI taxonomy): Eukaryota > Metazoa > Chordata > Lepidosauria > Squamata > Pythonidae > Liasis > Liasis olivaceus. Next base: position 16,579,946 of record CM061359.1, read on the forward strand.
GTTCTTTTGAAGGTGTTGTTACTTGTGGAGTTCCACAGGACTGTTTGTTGCCATCAAGAAATCTACCACTATAAGTTTTGTATCAAGTATGGTGCTTGATCTCTTTCCCTGCACTGCGTTCCTAAGCAGATTCGAGAAAGCTGGATCAACAGATGTATTGCAGAAAATTAGCCAAATATACAAGGAGTTTTTCACCTAACCACACCTAAGAATGCTGTCCTATGTATATGATACTCCCAAGGTTTGAGTCTTGAATCTTTTTCTCCTGCTTTTTGAGTTAATGGCTGTGTGTTTTCTCATTTTCTGGCCATAACGGATTCTACCATCTGTCTTTTTTAGAAATGTGACTTTCTCTGGTATGGGAATCAGAGATTTCCATCTACCCAAATTCAACCCTTGCATGCTTGGCCAATGCTGTGTCCCATTCCTCATAAACCATTCCACGAGCAAGAGATTTTCCTTTTCCTCCAACCTTGCAATCCAAGTTCTGGCTTCTGATTGGAGAAAACAAAACAAATATTTGCCCCAGGCCATCTTGTGGGTCTCCAGAGAAATAGAACGTCAACTGGTGAATAGATTCAAAGCAAATGGATATTGTATGAGTTTTGCCATTTACCCCCCAAATATGTCCAAATGACTGCCAGCACTTTTTTATTCTATCCTATATTAGTTAATATAATGTACCTGAATAAAGGTTAAATATTACACATGCACTATTTTTAATGTGATGCCCTGTCTATAATATTAATCTGTAGGTTTGAATAAAGGTCCAGATGGAATCCAAGGTGACACTTCCATGTTAGATGTTGAGTTGTCCTCCTTGAAATTAAAAGTTTGTAAATTACAGGATTTTTGAAAATTAAGAGGCTGCTGGCTTCCTTTGTTTTGCCTTTTCTCCCCTCCCCTCCCCTCCCCTCCTGGTTATTAAGATACCAGACACAACTGTAGCTTTGGTTTAGAGCAAGAGCTCTTAACCTTTTGTGCCATGGATCTCTTTTCAGAAAAAAAATGTATTTAAATGCATAAAATAAAATATATAGAGATTGTATTACAAAGGAAACTAACTATGCTCAAATACTTCTATATTGCTTTTCTCAAGAAACACCACAGTTCACAAAGACTTTTTGGGTGAAATTCAAATCTTTTTTTTTTTTTTTTTAGGCCATAATAATTTTAGATAGTGAGATTTATTGAAGTGAACAAACATTTTCAGAGTCTAGAGGCTATAAATGAGTTTACCTACATTCATTATTGAATGAAAAGGTAAATTTCAGTGAGAGGTTAGTGAAAATGTAGTTGTGATTCTCCCCCCCCCCCCCCCTTCAAGTTCACAGACCACCAGACATCTATTCATAGAACCATGGAGTCAGGGAGAACCTAATTTTTGGCACAACAGAATTAAATCCTCACCCTCATCCTTATCCTCATCCTCATCCTGCATACACACCATGACTACAATCCCTAAAACACCTTCTGTGAGTAACAACAACTGCAACAGGATCTTGCTCAAACTGTCACATATCAGAAGTGATAAATAAACCTAAGACAAGTTTATCTAAAGCTGCTTATTCCGGTCACCGGGATGAATTTTTTTTCTGTTTTATACGCACACATATTGCACTGTGCACTGTGACAATATGTGTTCCTATTTTACGTTTGCATTTTTGGCTGTACGATTATGAGTTATGAACTGTAGCCCTTTTTAATTCTTTATTTATATTAAGGGAATCTGTGAACCTTCCTTTCCATTTTTAATCATCGCAACCCAGCACTGGTGCAAGCCCCACAGTCAATACATCCAACCCCACTTAAGGAAGTGGGGTGGTTAGGGTTTTTAGGGCAGTTGCACAGCTTTTTATGTTCCAAACGTCCGTCAGCTGATATGCCTGGATCCCGAAGAAGGATCCTCCAGAGACCATTTTCAGCATTTTGCTGCAATTAAACTCCTCTGGTTTTAGTCCTCAGGCAATTTAGTACCTTTTTACATATGCACATTATGAACTTTTGACCAGGGCTTGGTACTCATATATTAGAGAGCAGCTTTTGAGAGCAGACTTAACAAGTTCCTTGGAGTATTACATTCTGAGCCAGTTGTGGAAAAGGTAATTTAAGCAACTTGCAGAGAGGCCATTCCGAATCTTTCTTATGATCCTAAATATGTCTCTCTCTCTCTCTCCCCTTTTCCATGTTTCCTTTGGAAGCTTGTAGCAAGAGCTCTCAGAGTGTGTGATTGATCTTTTATTCAGTAGCTAACGAGAACTGTGATTCTATTAGTGCTCTACAAGGCAAGGGAACAGTGATTTAATGAAGTGTCTAGTGAGCTGGTCATAGATTTATCCTGTTGTCTCTAATTTGCAGAGCCATTGCAAGTCAGTAAAAGAAATGGGGCTCATGCCACCATCAGGCAGGTATTTCCTTCGTAAATTGTTGTAAGGTCAGGTGTAGTTACCTTCGCCGAGACAATGCCCTAGCTCCTCGGTGTCTCCAGATGACAGCCACTGCGCTAAGGACTCAGCGAAGCAGAACCCTGAAGATCAGAGGTCCATTCTGAAGTCCCCCTCAGCTGATGCAGGAGCAGATGAACTGCCAACAATGGCTAATAGAGTCATAATTGGCGATTAGAACTGGAAAGGCACAATGACATCTCAATACAAACTGGTGTGTACTATATTCACTGCCAGCTGGTGTGCAATGTAGAGTCATGTGTGTGCTTCAAATTTCAATTCCAAGCAATTAGGTAATGTCTTTAAATAGTTATTGGGCAGCTGTTAAAGGAAGCAGGGTGGAAGTTAGTGGAGGGAAAAGAATCAGAGGCTCATCAAAACACATCCACTGTAAAGTGACATTAATGTGCTGTCTGTAGACTTAGCTGAGCATGTAAGTTGTGAGCTTTAACTCTGAAATAATGTGGTAAAAAGCTGGTATGTACTGTTTTAAATAACCAAATTGTGTGTGTGTATTCATCATATATATTTATTCTTTATTTCTTCCAGGGATCATAGCTTTTGGAGGGGATGGATAGGAGGGTCCTTATTTGCCATGCAAAAATGAGCTATTAATAATAACATAATAAAATTATAATTATGCTATTGCAGTACATTATTTCTCTGTGTTGCTAAAGCTTGTGTCAGGAGATTCTGTTTCATGAATTAACTACAGATCAGCTTTCTTTAAGAATAGAACTTAAGATAACTGGAAGATAGGCAAGGCAAACATGGAAATGGTTGATAATGAAACAGAGATGCTTCTTCATCAGTTAATTAACAAATGTTTATCCTCTGCTCTGATAGTTCTTAGAGAAGAATTATAGAAGTATCTTAATCATTGTTAGCTGCCTTGAAAACTGATTTGAGTAGGAAGCTTGGATATAAATCAAATGCATAGTGATCTACTATGGTGTAGCAGCTAGAAAGCTGGTGACATCTCCTAACCTTAAAAGAAATGGTTTGTGCAACTTGCTTGTTTTGTACATAAACATGAAATAAACGAAACCATTTGTTTGGATGTTAAAAACCTATTACTATGGCATACATTGGATTCTAAGGGAGCTTCTATGTTGATACTAACTGGTGCTATATCTTTAGGTGAGGCAGTATTTCCCTTCATAACCTTCTGGAGAGGATCTTCCAGTGCCACTTGATTATGTTCAATTGAAAAGAAGAAGAAGAAGAAAAAAAGACATGATCTAAGGGGGTTCATGGCTGTATAAAGGTTCTTATGCTGGTCTCCCTAGCTCAAGTATGGGACACCTTTTGGGGACTGTAGGCATAATTGAGAACATCAAAATAGTTGCCATGGGGAAAGGGTTTATTTCTTTACAAAACATCTGCTGTGATAGGTGACAAATTGATGAAGTAACTCCTCTCTACCTCAGGTGCTCAAGGATGCTTTTTACCCATTCATCATTTTTATTTCCATCTCCCACCCTCCCCACCCTCCCCACCCTCAGGCACACAGACAAACATTTAAGCAACATATTGTTTGATCTCAGTTGTTTATTTAATTTTCATTGCAATATTTTGAGCAGGGTTCCAAACCACAAGGATTTTAATCATACTCAACCTGTTGGGGTTACACTTTCGTGCAAACCTTTCTCATCGAAGTGGGAATCTGGAACAAATTGCAGGATCCTGTCTAAACCTTCTTTCTGAAATGCCTGAAGAAAGCCATTAGGCGTGGGAAATGGTAGTCCCACCATGCCCATAATTTTGTGCGCTCTCCTTTCCTTTCATCTCCTCTTGTTGTGCACCATTATAACAAATCACCAAAATACAACAGATGTCTGTATTCATACTTTCCAATTCTCTGTAGGTGACAGTGTGCAATTTGCCCTCTGTCATCATTTTAAAATGGCTGGAATAATCAGATATAAAATTTCCCAGTATACTTAATGTGTTTTAACATCTTTTCTGGGTTTTAATTCAAAAGGATTTTTTGGAACTAGCTTTGTCCAAAAAACAGGATAGAAAAGGGATGACTTTTCTTCTTCATAACTCAGAAAGTCCAATGCCATTTGAAGCTTCACTCCATGAAGTTATATTTCAGTCATATTGCAAAGGAAACACACTGAAATGAGCGGATAGAGTGGTAACATTTTATTCCTAGATTTCTACCAATTGTAACGGCTCATCTGGGGGAATGTCACAAACATGAAAACTTATTGAGAGAGGCAGTCAGGAGCAGGAAGGAAATTCCCAGTGGATACAAAAATATCAGCATTATAGAGATGGCAGGGTTGAAACCCTTCTCAACATCTATCAGGATGCAAAGAGGGCATCTGGACATGCAAGTCCCTTGTCCGCTACGTAAACAGAAAAGGGGCTATTGAGGGACAATTCAATAATTTCATCTGCACTTTCTCTGAATTAACAGGAATCAGAAATCGCACAAGAAGAAAATTCTGGAAATTATGTATAATAACTCTGCTACTCTGTTATTTGTTGTTTTCCCACCCCATTCCTCTCCCAACCTTTTTCTTCTTACTGTTTTCTAACTAGAAAACCAACATTTGTCAATTATGTAAATTTCACGCTATGCAATTGGGTAAAGATCTTAAATTGTCCTACAAAAGGCTGCTAGGAAGAAAGCAATCTGCCTGTCCCTAAATGTCAGTAAGAGCCTTTAAAATAAGTTTAAGCAAAGTTTCTGTCTTTCTAAAATTGACATTTTTCTCTTATGCCATCTCATTATAGCATTTTCTGACACACTTCCATTTCGTCATCTTAAAAAAAGTCTGTGATGAGACTAAATGTCTAAACCTTTTAGTCCATAGATCATTTCACCAGAAAACTCGGTAAATGTCTTATTGTAGATGATGTGGGTCAGAGTACATGCAGATCAATAAAAAAACCAACTTGAATTTAGCAAAGTGCTCTTTCTTTGATTCTTAATAAATAACCAGAGGGAAAATGTGTGGCTCAGTCATACAGTGTGGGAAGATGGAAATTATTCCTTAAAACTTTACATATTCATATTGTATATTTTAAGAATGCCTCTGCTGCCTTTCTTTCCTTTTTATTGCTTTAGTATGGAAAAGACAAGAAGAAAAAAGAGTTAAAAAGAATAACAAGAACAAAAAATAAAAAAAAAGAAAAGAAAAATAAGGAAAACATACCCACCACACAGAGAGAGAGCGCGCGCGCGCATAAATAAAGCATTGATCAGTCTTTCCATTATGTCAATAAAGAGTCTGTTCATAAGAAAAGGCAAAAAACACAATCCATTCAGGATATAATCTGGAATGGCACTGACTTTCTGTAGTAAAAGAGTTCCTGTTTTTTTTTCCCCCTCCACCCAGTGTTCTGAAAATCCCTGGTTCTTCGTGTATTGATGAACTTTTGGTGCACAATTCACATTCACATCTCAGAACTGTTTCAACAACTAGAAATGGAAAATGGAACTGCAGGGTAGCCCTAATCCTCACCTTTAACTCATCACCTTTCTGAATACGCTTCTGGCCTTCAAAACATACTGGTTTTGAAGCTTTGAAGTTTTGAAGCATACTGGTTTTGAAGCTACTCATACTGAAGCTGAGCTGGGTAGGTCTAGATAACTGGTTATCAGGTGATAGTGCTGATATGTACTAATTCTTGAAATAAACTCTTTAACTTTCAAAGGGTGTAGGGCTCTTTATGAGAGCCAGTTTGGTATGGTATTTAAGGCATCGGGATAGAAACCAGGAGACCATGAGTTCTAGTCCTGTCTTGGGCACAAAGCCAGCTGGGTGACTTTGGGCCAGTCCCTCTCTCTCAGCTCTAGGAAGAAGCAGGCAATGGCAAATCACTTCCAAAAAATCTTGCCAAGAAAACTGCAGGGACTAGTCAATAATTGACTTGAAGGCAAACTACCAAACAAATGTTTGCTAAATAAACCGGAACAATGTAATTTGTTCTTATTTATAACATATTAGTAATGTGTGATAACTAACCCCAAATTTAGGGCTTCTATTTCTATTATTCATCCCCTGATATGTAGAGGTATGGTACTTCTGCTAGGTTTTGAACAATCTTTTATCCTTCTGTTTATGATTTTTTAAATCCTGGATAAAGTAACCAGACAATTCTGATTTATTTTGTGTACAGCTACTCCTCTCAGACCAGTATGATGTAGCTTCTCAGAATATGGCAAAATATTCTTATGGTGTCCGTAAAACGTGACATGCCTTGATCACCTCAGTGATTTAGTCACACCTTTACATTTGTATTTTATTTTACTTGAAGCAGAAACTGTTTAATTTGTTTGCTAACTTGCAGAATTCTGGTCAGTGACCATAATAAAGAGCTCTTAATTCAGTCCTCTGTCAACAACCCACTAACAGGAATTACAGAGGGAAAAGTTCCAGCCTTGAAAATATTTGGGAAAGCAATGAATGGCAGATGTCCTCTTACATGTTATCTTGGAGCAACAGGCCAGTTCAGCTGCTAAAATTACAGCTTAGTACTATCTGTATGAACAGTAGCAAGTCTTGGAATTTATATACTCCTCGTGGAACAGCCATAAAAAGATTGCAAATGCCCAGTTTCATTTTTAAACTTAGCAGACCTTCTGTTTACATTTGAACTCAGGAATTCAGATTAATTTACCATAGTTGGAAAAGTTTGAGATCCAAGCCTGGATCTTAAATCAGATTTGATCTTGGTTTCTTTGAACAAGTCACAGATTCACAAATCCCATTAAGCTAGTTTTTAAAGCATGGTTTATAGGAGAAGCCATACTGGCTAGCTTCAGACATAAAGTTCAAATTGTGGTTGATGAATGGATTCACATCTTGCTGTCAGCTAAAAACCAAAGTATATTTACAGCTTCGTGCTAAGTGTAAACTCAGTTACAAATTGTTGTGCAGGCCGAGAGGGTGTGTGTAGACAAGCTATTAGTTTTGTACATATCTCTAAATAATAGTTTACCATTACATCAAAAAAGGTCACATACCTTCTAAAAGTAATTTGCATGGTTGGAACTTTTATAACCCTTTCAATACTTTTAAGTAAATCTAATGCATATCTTGGTTGTACTTGAAATAAATACTGATGCATTATAATTGGTCAAGGAAGAAGACTAATGTTTCTTGACCATGCCTATTGACCAGTATATATTCGTGTACATGGTAAATAATTTATTCTTTGAGAAAATCTATGTGCATTATACCCTTTGATCTCATCATGAATTTCAAAGCCAACGATTCCATTTTCGTTTCTTTTTTTAATTTTCAAAGAGGACAGAAACGAAAACCATTTTACAACTTTTTTTTTTTAAAGTGGGACACTTCTCTGTAATACTCATCCATGCTAATGAGACTACGTTAATACATTTTTTTAATCAAGGCAAACTTATTGTACTCTGCAGGTGAAAAGTATATGAATACAAGACTTAATGCACCTAGTAGATTAAAAGAGAAATTAAAGACTTGAGACTGAGAAGAGATCAAAGGCTGTCTTTTCATTGTTCTTTTTATTGTTTATTGACTTCAAAAAGACTTCTTAGTTTAAGCTGACTTTAATATCTTTTGAATGCTCTTTTGTAAAGTGACTTTGAAAACTCATGGATAACGTCTTCATTAAGTGGAGAAAAACCTCGGTGAATATATAACTGTACCTCTGCTTTCATTATGGGGGAAAAAAAGAACACCTTGCTTAATAATGATCTGTTTTTCTCTGTTCTTAATTTTATGAACATTTGGGGGGGGGGGGGGTTGAAATTCCTGCTGATAAAAATACTGATTCCTGAATGTGTTAGTTTTCCACAGGCATTTATAACAAGTTGGACTTTCATTCTATATTCATTAATAATGTTGTAGAGATAAGATTTTCCTTGCTGAATCAAACAATTGGATCTGCAAATCTGTTCTCACAAGTTTCTAGCTACATGTTAAAAGCAAGACCACACATATGACTGAATCAATTAACATCTCCATAAATTGGAATTCAGGAGTATATCTGCTTTTAATTGTGGAAGTTTCCGTGGTGGAGAAGTTATAAAGTTATCCTTTGTAATAAATACATCACTTTGCAGCAGCCTTCGGACTTTACAGACATCACTGCATCCTGTTTTCCTTTAGAATTGACCCCCACTGTCATTTTCCCAGCAATACAGATGAAAATTCAGAACAAGGAACAGAGGGATTGGGCTTCAAGCTCATTGGGTGATTTTGTTACAGCCCAGTTTCCATAAAATTGAGAAATTTTGGATGCCTTAAATACAGTGTAAGGCAAATAGTTATAATTATTTTTTACTTCATTGCAGGTCTTACAATGTAAACTACAGTAGGGTGTTTTCTGTTTGTTACTGAGTAATGCAGAGGGAGATATATTTAGATATCTAAGGAACATTGCCCTGCTTGGTGGCAACACCTACTGAACCTTGGGAGACCTTGGAAAGTTTAAGCAAAGCTGACCCTGGTTGGCACTAGAGGAAAGGATACTAGGAAATTTCAGAGGGTAGGTTAGACTGGGAAGTTGGGAAAAAAACTCTGGAAGAATGGATGCTGTTGCTAGGAAAACTACATCAATGTGTGTCCCTGAAGTCCGCAGGAGTTGAGCTTGACTTGAACGAGACTTGAAGGAGACTTGAAGAGGCACCTGTCAATTAAAAAAAAAAAAGGGGGGGGAGAACTACTGAGGTGATCACCTGTGTCAGAACAGCATTTTATTTCCATGCCACCTGCTGCAATTAAAAATGAAACCACCAAGCAACTAAGATGGTAAATTTATCTACCAGCTGATATTATAATTAATGACTGTAGAGTCCCTATTACTGTGTACTTCCAAGGCATTGAGTGGAAAGCTGTTGTCATGCTTTAAATAATGAAAAAAAAAAAGTTTCCAATCTTGATAAATAGCTCAGTTGGATGCAGTTTAGAAAGTTGAGAGCATATGCTTCTATCATCAGAAACTACAACTGTGGTTACCCTTCCTGTGACTCTTCAGAAGTATTTAAAACTCTTTGATTCTTGACTCTTTAGGGTATTATTACTATTATTTTTTAAACACCAACATTATTGCCCTGGGTGGTAAGGGAGGACTATGTTGGAGAAATTCAGTACAAGAAAGTCATGAAGTATGATTCATTACTGTATCTTTTTTAATTATCCAAGGAATTATTTTGGAAGATGGCAGGAAATATCTCCTTTGTTTTTTTCAGTGACCAAGAATTTAACAAAACAATTATGAAAACTAGATACGTGAAGTAATAGAACAGCAAGAACACTAAATGGGAGTGTGCGTATATGTCTATGTTTTCATTTTCCTTTGATGTATTTTTGAAATTGTGTTTTTGTGCCCCTTCAATTTCTGAGGCAGAAGCAATCTATTTCTTGGTTAAATATACTTTCTAGATTTGTTTAATTTTATACAGCTTGATGCCATCTGAGAAAGTCTGATTATCTGATTGTAGGCTTATTTCATACAGGTAGGAAAATGCTTTGATAAGTGAAGAAACCTCTTATCCATGTAATAATTCCCATGCTTATCATTTTTCTTCTTTCTTTTAACTTTTCTATGCATGGAGAATCACCTAGAATGTCTCAGTCCCTGTAAATAACGTAGTATGCCATTTCCAACATTTTGTACTTTCCTAAGCCAAATGACTAGGAAGCTTTTAGAAGGCAAAATTTTCAGAGGACACTGAAGACTTAGAATCTTTCTTTTCAGAAAGGTTAAGTTAAAACATGTTGGTATCCAGAAGGAGGATAGAGAAGTGCACCATTCTAGATTAATAATAACATCAGTCCAGGCAATTAAAATCCTAAACAAATCAAATCTAAGCAGATGTTTTCCATTGCTACTTCTTCAGACTTGGAGATTTGGTCGGTCTATCTATTTATCTCTCTCTCTCTCTAGAATTGTATTTTGAGAAAAAACATACTGAAATGCAAATCTCCCTGAAATCTTTTGAAGTCTTGTTTTGGTCCACCCATTTTCATCATTATGACTCTGGTCCATCAAAAAAACCACACATAAAGAAGAAATACAACCATTTTGTCATTGCTGCTTTACCTTATTTAATGATAAAATTCTTCTAGAATTCAAATCCTTTAGCTCTACTTCAAATTATGTTGGAGGACAAACAAATTCAAATACAAAGTCCTATGCAGGTGATCCAAAACTGACCATCTCTGTGTGTATCCTGAGAAGAGATGCTGAGGGACTCCACTTTATGTGGAATCAAGGCATTGGCGACCTGATTCATTCTCATATTTGTATTTTTGTGGGTATATGAGTGTGTGTGTGTCTACATGTATATACTTGTATTTTACCTTTCTTTTCTGGTATTATAAACTGTCTTGAGTTTTCATAGTAAATGGTATACATATGTTATTTGCATATAATTTGCCTTGAATTAATTATTATAAATTCAGTAGAAATATAATGCATTTCACAGTAGTGAAGACAATGGTGCTGTAATGGAAGGCATGTGTGAGGAGGATACTGGAATGAAGGATCAAGGTTATCAGGAGGGAGGGGGAGCATTCCTGGAGAGGTTACAGGGCAAGTGCTTCCTCAGCCCACAGCAGGACCGTGAGAAGATGAAGAAGCTGAGACTGGCCCCTCCCTAGAGTCTCATGAGGTATATCCACTAGTTGCTTTAGTATAGGTTGAATCTGGCAAGATTCTGAATATTAGGTGCAAGCTAATAAAGGAGCTATACTGGACTGGACTGCCTCGTTGTTGTTCTTGGGCTGGGCCTGACAGGTGCAGGATAACTGGTTACCTCATGCTCCATGTGTTCTGAGGATGCAGACACTTAATGTGCAACTTGATGGCCCCACATCATCTTCGTTATAGTTCTTCCTTAAAGTGGATTTGATCTGAATAACTCTTTCAGTAAGCAAGCAGATGCTGATCTGTAGCAAAGTAGAACAAATGCTGCTGTATCATGAAATATACCATTTTAAAAAGAGCAACCATCATTGTATATTTGGAATGATTGGTAGTATATTTTCTGACAATGATGGATTCCAGATATAGGTAGTTCTTGATTTACACCCACAATAGGGACTGGAAAATTCATTTTTAAGTGGTGTGGTCGTTAAGCAAGGCATCACATGACAGCATCTGATTTTACATTTTTTTTGTGGTGGTCGTTAAGCAGATCACGTGTTTCCCCATTGATTTTGCTTGTTGGAAGCTGGCTGGGAAGGTTGCAAATGATGATCATATGACCCGGGATGCTGCACCCTTGTAAATACATGCCAGTTGCCAAGCATCTGAATTTTGATTACATGACTGCAGGGATGCTGCAACAGTCATGAGTGTGAGAACTGGTTGTAAATCACTTTTTTCAGTGCCGTCATAACTTTGAATGGTTGCTAAATGAATGGTCGTAAGTCAAGGACTACCTGTATATACTTAGCAAGAACCAAGTGGCATCCTTTTGCCTTTTGAATTCTATTGTTCATAGAGTCATATGTGCATACAAATGGAACAGACAGAATCTTGGAGAATTTGCAGCAATGGGGTAACATTTAGCCAACTTTGGTTGATCTAGAAACTTACACCTTGAATGTGGACCATCTGGAAAGCTCTGGATGATATGTTAGCTTGGGACGTGAGAAAAGTATCCTGAAGGGACAAAGCCCTGCCGAACCATACTAAGACAATTACATGGTTGTATCCCTGTAAGTCATCAGAAGTTGAGCTTGGCTCAAAAGAGAGTGCTAATAGTTGTTGAGGACTAGACTAAAGCATTGTACCACCATGCTCAAATCACGTCCTTGTGGTTCATCGTGAAAAGTTGGGGGGCCTGCTACATGACAGTATTGTTATTCTTGTGGGTACATTGTGCCGTTGTGTGCCTTGTGTGCATTTTCCTACTTTCTTCTTCTGATTTTTCCGTTGTTGAATGTCCTCTTTGACGTTTAAAGGAACCATTTATCCTTTCTATAAAATCTTGAATTGCGGCTTGATCGTCTGGGGCACTCAGAAGTAAAAGGCCCACTCGAAAACCCAAATGCAAGCATAGATATTCCATGGCACGTCTTAACAATCTAAATATTGCTCTTAGCCTAATCGAAGGAGCAAGAGTAGTCACAGCAGTTGATGGACTATTTTTCAAATTGATTTCAAAAATGTATTTAAGGGGATGATCTTCTACTCTAGATTACCTATTGATTTTTAATATGAAAAGCTCATTATATAAGCAGTAACTGCATATAAAAACCTAGCAAACCTTTGCATAAATCCTTTAATTGAATTTTCAGAGCCTGTGGTTCTACTTTTTTTTAATTAAATCTATTTCTTTTTTTAAGTGTTGCTGTGTAATTTGCATGCTGTGAAGTGGCCTTGTCCCAGATAAAGTACCATTGATCCTTATTAAACCTCACCTCTGGGCTTGCTGAAAACTAACTGGAAAAAATTGAAAGTATTCATGCGGCAGTGCACTTACTGCTTCTGTGATAGGATTACAGGAAGGGGAAAAAAACCTAATTTCCAAGACAGAATTTACAACGCAAGATTTTAATTTTTTTTCCCCTGCATGATAATTAATGCAAAAGTCATATTCTAAATATAAATAACATTTTCGTTTGCAGCAGCAATTACGAAAGACAATCCATTTTTGATATAAAATCACGTTGCGTGTGGCTAATCTTTGGGTGTTTCCATTTTTTAAAATTGTAAATTGAATTGATGGTGGCTTTAATTCACCAGATTAAAGCTTGAAATTAGAAGATGTATGTCATGGTACGTAGTATCGTACATTTGTGTGTTGGTATGTATGAGGACCATTTCCATATTTTTATCAAGGTAGTTTAGAAATTTTGGGCTAATGATTTATGGATTGCAATCACCATGGGAGTGAAAAATATAAAGCAGCAATGTGGTTTTTCCCTCCCATGCTCATTTATGTAATACAAAGCATTTGTTATTTTAAAGTAATAAAATCCCCTAAAGAAATATTCATAATCAATAAGAACACAAAATACGGAATATATTAACTGAGTTATAAAAATGCTCATAGCATGGCACAGCAAGTTATGTATGGTTTAAAGTGTAATCAATTTTGAAGTTGCTTATGAGGATATAAATGATAAATAGAAGCAGTAGTATTTTTAGTAAAGGCTGTAACAAAAAATATTACGTTTACGGCCTATTTGGTTCTTTTTATAGTTCATTAATGTAAAAACAAACAGCACACGTGCCCAGTCTATATATCCATCTTCTTGGGCACTTTAAACTTCCCCTAAATGATCATTTTAAAATGTAAACAGCATGATCATTTTGCAGGCTGGCTGCTTTCTGCAAACACATTTTATTCCACAGAATCAGGAATTTCCAAATAATTCCTGTTATTATCAGTGGCCTGGTCGTATTGATGGAATGTTATGAGGTGTGCAGTTGTCACTATCTTTTCATTTATTTTTCTCCCTCTGCTTTGTACCAGTTCTATTTTTTTATATATACACACATGGACATTCCCAGATCTGCCAAGGAGGAATAGTTGAAATCATTGCATTGTGTATTTATATATATATAATCCTTATTAAATATTTTGAAAAGAGAAACAGTACAGATTTTGAAAGAGAAAAGTAAGGAAAGTAAAGAAAAATAAGTGAAGAAAAAAAGTGCAAAGAAAGAAATAGAGAAGAGAAGAAAAAGAAAAGAATAGGAAAAGTTATAAGGAAGTGAGTTCCAGTCTTCTTAGCAACAGTTACATTTATATTTTACCCTCTCCCCCTAAGATTACAATATAATTTCCTTCTTTCCATGGTCTACCTTTTCTAATCATCAAACCCATAAGTCACACATTTTTTTTCTTTTTTCAGCAAAAGGTCCATAAAGGTTTTCTAGTCACTAATAAATGTAGTTATTGCCCTTTCTCTAATCATACAAGTCAATTATACCATCTCTGCTAATTCTGTCATCGTCACCAGCCATCCCTCTGTTGTGAGTATTCCAGAGTCTTTCCATTTTTGTGCCTATAATAATCTCGCAGCAGTTGTCATATATAACAACCACCTTCCACAACTCTTTTCTAATGGTCTATCCATCAGTCCCAACAAAAAGAGTTCTGGTTTCGAATGAATGTTAATTTTTAAAATTCTTTGTTGCATTGTGTATGTTGATTGATGCGCTGATGCACTGACTGGCGAGGCAATGAAGCCTCTTCCAGGAGTGCCGTTGGCGTGCAGCAGAAGGCTAAATGTGGAGACCAAAGGAAGTTTCTAAACCATGATTTTCTTAAAAGTAACTAGCCTTTCTTGATAATGGATGCCTATTGTAAAACTCTTTGATTTCTGCCAGTCTTGGTCTTTTTTGACTCACGAGACAAGTGAGATTGGTAATAAAAACCAGTCATGTTTCAAAAGGAGAACCTCTTTACCTTAAGTCATACATTGCAATGTAAGATACTCTTCTGGATTGGGAGATTAGGGGAATATGAGTAACCAATGAATGGGGTTCCCATATAAAGGGATTAGTCAGACAAGAGTGCATTGTTCTGTCTCATTTCCCAGGTGGTGGGAGGCTCTTAGGATAAACCTTGCACAGGTTCCATTTCTTCTGAGAAGAGAGATCCTTGCCAGGAATTTAGATCGTTTTGTTTCAATTTACTTTCAAGCATAGAAGTAAAGTGTTGGTAGGAATAATGACCTTTCCTAACCTGGTATCTTCTAGGTGTGTAGGATTATAAGTTTCAGAACTATCAGCTAGCATCATTGAAAGGAATCGGGAAGCTGCAGTTCCAACTTATTGGAGGGCATCAAGTTAGAGAAAGTTATCCTTGAAGATGTTTCCAGCTTCCAATTCTACTTAGTGACTCAAACTGTAGAATATTTTTCTTTCTTATTCTGGAAACTTTCAATTACTCTTTTTTGTTCTCCTGTGTGACCATCAAAGTTTTCTTCCATATAAGGGAGCAGGAGAGAAATATTTTCCCCATCCTTCCTTATAGATTTGGTTTTATAAAACAATTTCTATCTTTATTGCACATTTTGGACAATAGATATGGTCCTACCAACATTCATAAAGTATTAGGGTCTTAGTCTTAGTCACAGCTAATGAGAGAGGAATAAGAGAACAACAACAAAAACAACAACAACAATGCTTTGGAATAAGTCAATCTTAACATCTTAACAATCTTAACAATCTTAACAAGTGTCCCCACTTATGCATATAGTATATTCATTTTTTAAAAAAAAATTAAGATCTTTGTGAAGTACCTGCAAGACTTTATTCCTTTCTGATCTATAATCAAAGTTATTTAAAATATTTTTCCCCAAAATCATAATATTTTAAGAAGAAAAACAGAAAAATATGATTAAAAAAAATAATAGCACAAGAATCATATGTAACCCACTGTTCCAGTGCTGAAATTGCTTTCAAAATCAAAGTAGGTTCCAAACTATAGAAAGGCCTGGGAGAAGAGGAACATCTTTTTAGTTTTAGTGAGGTGGAGGTGCATTTCACTTCTCCTGGAAAGGGAGATGAAGCAGGTTGTGAAAAGGGAGACAGGCATGTTGCGTGTCCAAAGTTGAGAACGTTCCCTTCTTTGTCACTACCTGCCTCATTTCACTTGCCTGGGGGATCCAGAAGAAGGCCTTGTACATAAGGGAGGGACATTCCTTGAAATACTTTGACCCAAACTGTTCAAAGATTTAAAGGTCTGCACTATATATATTGATAAGTTTTATCAAATGTAGCACAAACTTAATGTTGCTGGCACAAGGGAAATTCCCTGCCTCCTTTTCACATGGTCATCTTCTGCACTTCTTGGGAACTCTCTGGAAAAGGTTCAGATGTTGGATGGGGTCTACAATGAATTGGGAAAAAGGAGTTTGGTGCAAGCTACTGCGTGAAATCCCTGCCTATTCAGCTGATTACTCTGTAGAACAGCAGCAGAATTTGTTCCTTTTGGCATTTGGGTTGATCTGATTTCAAATGCCGCTTTCTATTAGGACACTAATCCTGATCATATACAGCAATGAAAAAAGAACTCAAAGTTTCAGAGTTTTTCCATTGTTTTTTTTTTTAGCCATGTGTGTTCCTTCCGTTTTTTGCTTTATTTGCAGCTAACAACACCAATGTCAGAGGTAAATTTATAATGGTACTTATAACTTCCGTAAAGAAAATCAGAAGCTACTTCTCTGTTTCTTTTTTCTTGCGTTTCTATTTTTCTTTTCCTTGTTTTTTGCTTTCTTGCACGTTTAGCTTTTTCTTTAATTTCTTTCATCTTCTTCTCTTTTCACCACTTTATATTAGTTTGTATCAGTTTCTATCTTCTTTTAAAAGAATATTTAATAAAATTATACCCCCAAAAAAGCCACAATACCTATGTGTATGTGCTGTAGACACTTTTAGCTATTACATTTGTATCCTGCTCTTCCTCAAACCACTCCAAGCATCCAATGCCAAAGATGTTTCGGCAACAATGCTATGAGGCCTTGACCACCCACTTTTTCATAGAATACAATGCTTCCTTTTATCTCACACGCTAGCCAGTATTACTAATCGAATAATATTTACATATTTATTAGATTTGTATCTTGCTTTTCCTTCAAGAACACAAGGTGGCTTATTTTTTTCTATTTTTTCCCCTTAAGTTTAAAAATTGTTTCATTAATTTTGAACTTTTGTTTTAAGCTTCTGTAAGCTCAAAAACAAGTTTAAAAATTGTTTCATTTTGTGTTTGTGTGTGTACATTAATGTATTTAGTCTATTTTTTTAGTGTATTGAATTAAAAAAAAAAAAGAAAACCACAAGGTAGCTTAGATGAGGATTTCCCTTCATTTTGTCCCCCAAACCATATCCCTGAGAGTAGGTTGGGCTGAGAGAGAGTGCCTGGCTTCAAGGCACCAGTAAGCTTCTATGGCTAGAAATGGAGCTTATCCTGGCTCTCCTTAGTCCTAGTCCAATGCCTTAATCAGCACTGGTGCATGGAATTTATCTGAATGGTGGAAGGAAGGAAGGAAGGAAGGAAGGAAGGAAGGAAGGAAGGAAGGAAGGAAGGAAGGAAGGAAGGAAGGAAGGAAGGAAATCCAGTGAATCCTATTGCATGTTTGTAATGGACCCGGCATTTTCCCCAAGTCTTATTTAAGGCCAGCTGAGAAGTTTAGGCCTATGGGAAGAGAGCTGATCCTGGGATAAACCTCTGCTTGAGATGAAATGGTCCCATTTGATCTTCAACTATAGCCCTTATAAAGGAATGTTTTCCGAGTGGTGGAGTATAGTTTCCTAACAATCTTTTAGTGAGGGAAGTAAACAACACTGATCTGTGAAGGTGGACAGTAAGATTTATAATGTATTTGTGCTAGCAGATTGCCAACACAACTAGCTTCTCCCTGTGGTGCTGTCTGAGTACTTGGAAAATCAATAGGGATTAACCCATGACCCCCTTCACATACTTATACTGTGGTCTGCATTGCTTACCAATATTTCATTTATTTCACTTAAATGCTGTTGCTTGCTCAATAATATCTGGATCCTTTTTAGTCAGGATTCAGACCTGGGTATGGAATGGAAATGGCATTGGATGATCTCTGGCATGGGTGGGATGGTGGCAGTGCATCCATCCTTGCCTCACTTGATGTCTTGGTGGCTTTCAATACCATCAACCATGGGATCCTTCAGGATCGACTCAGAGGATTGAGGTGGGCAGCACAGCGATGTGCTGATTCACTACCTTTTCCTGGGGTCGATTCAAGTTGGTGGTGATTGGGGAGGAGAGATCCTGCCCTCAGCCCCTACTGTGTGGGGTGCCTCAGGAGTTGGTGCTCTCTCCTCTCCTGTTCAACCTCTACATGAGACCTCTGGGTGAGCTCATCCGTTGCCATGGAGTGAGGTATCATCAATATCTCCTCTCCTCTCCTGATGAATTAAGTGATGCTGTGGATGTCTTATCCCAGTGTTTGGAGGCTGTGAGGGTCTGGATGGGGAACAACAGGCTTCAACTGAACCTTGGCAAGACTGAGTGGCTTTGGGTTTTGAGCCCGTCTGGTTCTAGGATTTTACCATCTTTGGTACTGGATGGGGTTGCGCTGTCCCAACAGACCCTGTGCACAATCTAGGGCTCATCCTGTACTCATGACTCCTGCTTGATGAGCAGGTGGCAGTCGTGGCTAGGAGGGCCTTTGCACAACTTCATATTGTGTGCCAGTTGCACCCATTCCTAGATCGAGTGGCCCTACTCAGAGTCACTCATACCCTGGTCACCTCCTGGTTGGACTACTTTGCTCTACATGGGGCTGTCCTTGAAGAGTATCCAGAAACTTCAGCTGATGTTTCTGGGAGAACACACGTTACACCTCTGCTTTGCGAGCTGCATTGGTTACCAGTTTGTTTCCGGGTCCAATCCAAGGTGTGGTGTTGACCTTTAAAGCCCTTCATGGAATGGGGCCAGGCTATCTGAGGGATAGCCTCTCCCTGATTTCATATGCCTGTCCCACCAGATCCTGTACAGAAGGCATGTTACGGGTTCCATCATCTAGGGAGCTACATTTGGCAGGCCCAAGGTGGTGGAACTTTTCTTCTGTGATGCCTGCATTGTGAAACTTCTCCCCACTGAGGTGAGGTTGGCCTCATCACTTCTGAGCTTCTGAAGGTCCCTTAAGACTTGGTTATGTCAGCATGCCTGGGGACCTTAGGGGTTGGGTGAACTTGTGAGATGGCTCTGTTATTATTAACATCTCCCCATCTTTTTTTTTTTTTTTGTATTAGCTCTGTTTTTATAGTTTTTAATGTTTTTTAATAATTGATAATGGTTTTAAGTATTTATTAATTGTTTTAGTTCTGTTGTATGCCACCCAGAGTCACTGGTTTTGTGAGATGGGTGGCTATATAAATTAGACAAACCAGTAGATATATGGCCTGTTCTTTGAAGCTGCTAATTAATTTTAAAATCTAGTAATGCTTGGAATTATGATAAAAATATACCCCTTGTGTTGGGTTGGAGGAAGGCCAACTTCTTTACTTGAGGTGTTCAATTAATATGATGTAATGACTAATCCACTAAGAAAAAATGGAAATTTCGCATTCAGCTAAATGCAGGGACATACCCTAGATCGATCAAATTTTCTTAAATTGGGGTCCACAGAACTCTTGAGGAGGGTCCATGGATAGATTTCAGAGGGTAAGTGAACTGGGATAGGATAAATACAAGTTTATTTTTACTAACCTCTAACTGAAATTTACTTTTTAATTCAATAACGTATGTAGGCAATGAAATAATTTATGGCCTCTAAATTCCTTTTTTTTTTTTTATATAACTTCAAAAATCTCACTATCTAAAGTTATTATACCCTAAAAAGACTAATAAAGATGCACATATCTTATTATATTACACATTTGTTATTTTGAAATATTTTGATAATTGAAGTTGAACATAATCAGTTCCTTTGAAATAGTCTAAATCTGTGTGTTTTACTCATTTAAATGCTTTTTTTTTTTTTTTGAGAAAATGTCCATAGGTTTTACGAGACTTTCAAGGGGTCCCATGGCACAAAAATGTCAAGAACCCCTGCCCTAGATTTTGTTCCTCATCTTATAGTTGAAGTTGTTTGATACCACACCATCTTTCCATAGATATACTGGTTCCTTCAGAAGAATTTGAGATCATTAGCCTGTTGTCATGGTCTAAATATTTCTAGATAAAGTTTGGAATAGTAGCCATCATTCCACCTGTAGTGATGGGGGATTCCATAGGAAGACTTGACCCTCCTGAGGTATATGGTAGCCAAAGGATTAGTGATAACTCTGGCAATTTTCTAGAACACAAAGCTTTGGAGATTATGGGATGGTGACATGAACCAAGTGGTTTCCATGGTTCCCTTTGAACATCCTCTTTGCCCCTCTTTGGAAAGCTTCTTCATTCTCATAGGTTTTACATGTAATGAAACAGGCCAAATAGTGGAAATCTTAGTGCAAATATGATCAAACACAAGTGAGAACACATTTTTGAATCTATGATGTGGCAAATACAATAAATTGCCTCTTTAAGCAGATGGACATATTTGCATTAGTTTAATGAAAATATTAAATAACATGGGTGTGAGCATGCGCACACATACAGAGAGAAAGAGGGTGGGGGCTAGAAACTGTATAAAAGAATGAATAAAACACATGGGCATCCTTTGTTATTTATATCCTTGTGCTTCTTCATGGGCATCCTTTGTTATCTGTATCCTTGTGTTTCTTCAGGCAAATACTTCTCTTCCAGAATGGGGAAGGCCACCTGGGGCTTTCAAGGTTAAGGGGTACAGTTGGCTTGCCACTGATACCTGTGAAACAGAGAAGATCTTTGTGTCCCAAAGTACAAAGTAGTATGCAACCTTAGAGGTCTGACTGTGCAGGCCTGCTCCATAACTGAGGCTCCCTGTTGCGTGTATCAGCAATGGGGGGTGAGGGGGAATATTCCTCCTAGCATAAGAATGTTGCACTTATTTATTCCTATTGATTGATTCCTTTTCAATTAATTGGTTCCCAGGCCAGTTCGTAAAAATCTGAAGAAATAAACAATTAAGAACAAAACAAATGCCAGTAACAAGCTAGCAGGAAATTACAACTGTTCAGTTTCAGGACTTAAAAGGAATGTTGGGAGGACTCCTTCCTTGATGCTAAAAAGAGCAACATGGGCTCCAGGCAGAGCTTCATGGGGTGGCGAGGGACTTCTACACTCCTTTCCTGAGATGACATCTGCCTCTCCTCCCCTCCCAGGTCTATGAAGGAAGGAGAAATGTACCTATTGTCTCCCTGTAAGAGTATGGACAAAAAAACATTTCTCTAAAGATCAAGGGTGACACTCCTTGGAATGCAGATGGCTCTTTCCAAGGTGCATCTTTTTTAGGAATGTGACTGGATAAAATAAACTTTCCATTCCTTCATGATATCCAGGTTATTCAGGTTTACTTTCAGTTGCTATTTATAACACACGGACACACTCGGTGCCTTCATGCTGTTGAGATAATGTTTAGTTCAGCATAACTTCTTGATCAGTTCCAACTTTTTGTTGTATTGTAAGAGCCACAGGAGAGGGGAACACCTCTTTTTTCCAAGAAGTTCCGCTTCTTGAACTCTGGAGGGTTGGGAAGGCAAAAGATTCTTTAAATGTTCTTGCGTTGGAGAGACTGTTTTTAGTGGATTTTAAAAGGGAAATTTTGGAACAAGAAAAACTAAGCAGACAAAAACGATATACGTCATGGTGGATTGTCAATGATATGACTTTCCTTCTTTAAAGCAGCTCTTATGTGAAATTCCCAAACAACTTTTGGACCAGAATGGTTTTAATCAAACAACAATTCAGAAGTTCTAGAAATCAAGTTGGGTGAAATGTTGATCTAAATTTCTGGGTTGGCTTAAGCTTTTAGGACATCTGCCACCCCCTGGTCCTATCTTCTGACTATGCTAAAAGAATATATTGTGGTTTGTTTTTGTTTTTTTAAAAAAAGACCTTCCAATGCATGAAGTTTTACAGCAACAATATATAACAGAAAAGGAAAAGATTAAAACAGAAAATCAGTTATCTAAATAGTGAAATGCCATGGATGTTTAGTTAAGCAAAATAACAGATAAGTAGCAGCTGAACACTCAACAAAATAAAGTTATTCCTTGGAGCTAATAATAATTTTCTTACTCAGAGACTAAAAGGGGGAGGAAAAGCTTTCACTGTTTGTTATGCAAGCATACATATTCTCCAGAGTTTTCCTGCAGTTTGATATTGATCCTATTAGCTGTTATTTGAATCGGACAATGCACTCTGTAAGGTATTGTACCGTACCTGGACTCTTGTTTAAATAATGTATTCATAAATTGATTAATCATTACAGTAAGAGTTATTAGCTGCATTTATATCTGGATGTTACAATTGATGCAGTCTGGTAATCATGCATACTTAAGCAGAAGATCAGTTTCAAATTAAGAATATAACTAATAATTGTATCAGTAGAGTTTTTGCAGTCGGGGAAAGCAAAGAGCTTAATGCAAAAGTTTTATAATGTTAATAGTGTACATTAAAATGCCTACCTAATTTGCATACAATTAGTCATTTTAAATGCCGCCATACGCTTCTGTTCCATATAGGACAGAGGTCTGGAAACTGAGTCCAGAACAATAGGGGTTTTCTCCAAAGCATTGGATTTGGCCAGACCAGCCTTTTCAGAAGAGATAAATTGTTACCCATTTGGAAACTAAGGATATATCTTTAAACAGCATTTGTGACAAGCTGGCTGAAAGTGCAGGAATCCAGCTTGAACGAGACAGAGGGATCAGGGAATACCTCCTGACCTTGAAGGAGTACAGATCTAGCAACTATCCAAAGGAGTGATGGGCTCCCTTTACTGGAAGAGTTCAAGCAGAAGTTAGACAGCCATCTGTCAAGGATGTGTGAATTTGGATTGCTGCACTGAGCAGGGGGAGGGAGGACTTGATGGCTATTGTTCTTTTCACCCCCATCATTTTAATTAATTGAGCTGATTGATTACTTGTTTAAAATGGAGTTCCATTAAACCAATTTTTGGTTTTGACTTGACCCAAACCACTTTTTTGTCCTAGTCATGGTGTCTTTTTGACTTGCAGTTCTTGGTGGAGGACATCATTGTAAGGTCAAGGATGGGTTTTTCCCCCAAGAAGATGACCATATAGGATGCTTTCAGAGTTTCATGCTCAAGTGGCAAAATCACTTTTTAAGACAAGGATACCAACTGGCAGTCTGAGTGCTAATTGCTATCCATAGCCTGTGCATGCAATTAGTCCAAATCTCTCTCTTAGCCTTAGGCTTGGAATGGGAGAGAAGGAGGGAAGTAGAGAGATTTAGGGAGAAGAGGACAGCAGGAAAAAAGTGATGATGGTCCTGCCTAGTTCTTGCTGAAGCCATATCTGTTATCAAGGAGGACTTCCAAGAGTGAGGCTTGATTTATAAGCTCATTTCAAATAGTTTTTGCGGCAGCAGAAACGTGGCTTCAGGTAGCTGTCGGGAGCTAGAGCAGAAGAATCACATGAGAAAGAGAAGGCAGTGTTTACTTTCTGGTAGTGTGAATCAGGCTGGAGAAATTTCAAGATCTGGTTCATTGGACCCACAGCTGTGTAGTTCTCCAGCCTTCCGGCTACTTTTCTTGCAAAGCCTGGTGGTAATCATTCTTTGTACTGAGACTCTACACGTCAAGTAAATGTGTGCAGCATGAATGCAGGATTACTCCTTTCTGTTGATTCTCTAGCTTGATGAACCCTTTGAGTTTAACTGGTGTGGAAAGGCAGACACCGAAATGGTCTTGAATCAGCAGCCTCACGCAACCCTTGCGCTCTGCGTTCCCACCAGAGGAATGATGGGGGTGAGAGAAGGAGGGAGATAGACAAGCCGAAGGTTGGGAAAGCTTTCTCGATGTTTAGTTGGGAAGCCATTTGATTTCATGGCATGCTCTTTCTGCTTCATAAATTCTCCTTTAAACATTCAACAGCCTGCTAAATTAATATATACTGTGTTCTTTCTTTAATGGGAAGGGGGGAAACTTGTTTCCCAGCAGTGCGTTTGTTCAGATCTGCTTTGAAAAGGCGCTGCCTGCCGTGGGTGAGGGACATCTGCTCACAAATGAATTATTGTGCTTTTGCTTTGGAGCAGCACCTTCCCTATAAATGCTGGCTGTCGATGAAAGGAGCAGATACGTCTCTCCCCCCCCCCCCCCCCCCCAGCGTGTGGCTTTACCCATTACGGAGAGCAAATCCACTTTGTGCAATTGCGCCTAGCTGCCCTGATTATTTATTTAATTTATTTTGGCCAGGTTTTCTTGTTTTTTGTTTTTTAAACTAAGGGATAAGAAGAACAAAAAATAAAATCCTGGGAGGAAGATTTAAGTTGATAAATAATTTATAGCGTGTAATTGTCCTAGCGTGGCTTTATCAAACTTCAGCGTTACTTAGGCAATCACTACTGAGTCTTAAATGTGGAAAAAAAGTTCTCCTCCCAAATATTTGTTTTCCAGTAAAATCCGTCGATCTAACCTGCATCTAGTATAAATGCCTGGGTTTTATTTTAGCTTGGCACCAAACTGCCTTTTGATTTGAAGATGGAATTACTAAACATGCTTTCCAATCTTTCTTTCTTGGCAGAATTGTCTAACCACACAAAGACACTCACACATGTCCTGCCCCCTCCTCAATGCTTTGTACAGATCACCTGCTCTTTAATCTCTCTCTTAGGAGAAATGTCTGTGGGCCCATCCATCCAACCACACATCCATCCACACACCCATATTCTCTTCCTTTCTTTCTGTCTCTTAATTCTTTGTGCAGATCACCAGCAGCCAAAGACCTTCAAAAGGGTCTTTATGAAGGTATGATCTATTGCCCATGATATACAATATCCATCTAAGTTTCCAGAATGACCTCCCCCCACCCCCCAGCCTGCTTCATGGTGATGGATGTTAGCCTGAGAAGGCACAAAACCTATCAGAACTGAGCACTTTGGCTTACCAGTATGAGAAGGCTGTGCTACAACAGGGCAGCTGTACAACCTGGGTTCATATGATCACTGCTTCTTTGGGTAAGTTCTCTGACTTTCCCTTCAAGGTTGAAGGAAGCAGAGGGTAGCCCTCAGTGTTCCTTCTTCATTTTGAAAAATTAATTAAACTAATGAGACCCTCAATCTACTCTAATCATGGTATATGGGGCAAGGGGGCAGATAGAGACACATTTTAATCTGTTATTTTTGAATAGGATGAGAACATTAACCCCATGGAGTAACTACACATTTAAAATGGAGGCAGCTTTTAAGGGGCAGACAAATCAGCTCTGGTGAGGTTAGAATTAGATGATTGGCATGGGTTGCACTGATGATGTTACCTAGTTGGGTAATGAAATGTCTGCAAGCCAACAGCCAAGCTCAGAGAACACCAAGAACTGCACAGTTCAACCCTGAGCTACAAATGATTCTCTTCTATCGGAATCAAATGCACTTTGCTAGAATTTACCTGCAATGGGTAAATTATTTGGGTAAATTGCAGTGGGCAATTATTTCCTGTAATGGCACAGTTAGGAAGTAATTTCCAAGGAATAGGTTAAATGATTTCCCTCCTTTTGCTGGCCCAATTAGGACTGGGATCCTGGAGCTGTGATTTTGCAGAAGCAGACACTTAAAGGCAATGTGGACATGGTAGTTTTACTTTTATCTGAGAAGAATTAATGATGGAATCCCTTATTTAGATGCAGTATCCATAGAAATGCATGGGTGTGTTGCAAACTTTGGTCATATCAGCCTCAGTTTTCTTCCCTTTTGAAATATAAATGTAGGGAAAGGAGACATACATTACTTTGCTGCAAATATTGGTGGGGTAACTAATGAGAAGCAATAATATTTACTTGTAGGTGTTATTCTAACTGTGCCTTTATTTGCCATAATTATATTAGAGCAAATGTAATGAAGGCTATTTTGCCTGTACCAAAAACCAGGCTGAGTAGAGATTGCTGTTGTTTTGTGTTGATTTTTGAGCTAGTTAAAAAGAGTTTTTTTTTTTTTTAATGAAACTCAGAAACAATTTATGTCCTTCATTGAATTAATGATAGAGTCTTTTGTCTGCTGTGTCTATTTCAGCTTCCAGTTTTATTGCTTGTTGTATTCTTTTGCAATCACAAAACAACCCCATTGGTGTCTCCCTTGGGACTTCAACATACGTAATGAAAATGTAAAGCGTCTATTTCTGATGAAATTCAGCAGTGAAATTCCCGTTGCGTTTTCTTTTTATAGGAAAGATTCCTTTACTCTGGAGAGAGGAACTGAGAATGGTATGATTTTGACAGTACTGAAGGTTTGCAAACTAACAACGTATGGATGAGACATACGCATACATAGAAGTGATCTTACAGGTTTTTGGAATTTTAAATCTCTGTAGGGTTTAGAGTTGTGATGGGGTCATAGTTCTGTACCATAACTGTTTGCATCAGAGTGGGTAAAATGAACATCTGTGGGTGGCACTGATGTTGCAAAAGATGGTAGTCTGTTGTTCATTTGTAGAATGTCCATAGAGAAGTCACAGCAGGTGATTTTTGAGGAATCAAGCAGGAATGGGCCTAGTTAGTACTTACAGTAGATGGGAGAACACCAGGAAACTCCAAGGCTGTAGGCTAGACCAGGAAATTAATTTTAAAAAATCTTGGAAGAAGATTGATATGTATAAGAGTAACTGCTTTCATGCTGTTGCCAAGAAAATGTGAGGGTGTCTATGAGTCACTGAGAGTTGAGTTTAATCAGAGAAGACTTGACTTTACATACCAAAGAGAATGTCAATGGTTTTGGCAGGGTTTCCAGTCAGTTCTCTGAGATATACACAGCCATGGCCATGGACACACAGCTTGTTCTTTTGCTTAATAACTGTTGTAGAGAGAGAGGGAAAAAAGATTGGCTCTTTTCTGAACTGATCAAACTTTCTTAGTTTTTATTTTGGGGCCGGTGAAATGCAGCCATCCTTCATTGCAAGTCCTTCTCCACATTTTGTAAATCAGTTCCCCTCTCCTCTCCTTCTAAAAATATATATCCCCAGAAACAAAGATTAAGTCAGGGCTATAGATTAGAAATTATCTGGCTTGATTCACTGAGATAAAAGGGATGCTCAGAGCTCTGGAGCTGTCTGTAATCCCCCAACTGCATTTTTTTGCAGTTTGCAGAACTCCCTCTGAATATGCTACCAAAATTTGGAAGCACAATATCTGACAAACATTGGTGTAGCTAGGAAACATGCAAAAAATATAGCATAACCTCTTAAAAAAGCTTAAAAAGAAAATAACACACCCTCCTTCCCAAATTGGAAGACTTAGAGCAGGGTTTCCCAACCTCAGCAACTTTAAGATGGGTGGACTTACACATGCTGGCTGGGGAATTATGGGAGTTTAAAGTCCACACATCTTAAAGTTGATAAGGTTGAGAAACCCTGACAGAGAATGAACCTGGATGGCTGAACTGATCCTGTCCACTGTGGCCTGCTCCCTCCTAGGGTGGTGCAACTTATTTAATCTTCACTACTTCTCCAACTATATCATGGTTGGTGACGGCGAGGGTGATAATGATGATGATGATAATAATAATAATATGATTGCTACTGGTACTATCTTTGCTTTTTTTTTGCCACAGTTGTTCTATTTCTATTTGCAGGTCTTTGTATTTTGTGATTTTCTTCAGTTCTTCCTCTCCTATTTTGCTGTCTCCAGGTATTGTGATGTCCACTATCCAGACTTTTTTGTCTTTCTTATCAACAGTTGTTAAGTCTGGGGTGTCGTGTGCTTGTCTGTTTGAATTCTAAAGTTCCAGAGCACTTTAGCTTCTTAATTTTCTATTACTTTGCCTGTTTTGTGGTCCCACCAGTTCTTGCTTGCAGGCAAATGGTATTTCCTGCAGATACTCCAATGCTCCATTGTTGCTCCTTTGTCATGCTGTTGTTTGTAGTCACTCTGTGCGATCCCAAAACATCTGGAGTACCACTTGAAGACCATCGGCATTGCCAAAATCACCTTCCGTCAATTGCAAAAGGCAGCTTTACTTGGAACAGCTTATAGCCTGCAATGATGCCTTTAACACCATCAAACAACATCTGCCTATCCCAGTCCTTGGGAAAGACTCGATAGGTGGATAAAAATGCCAAATCCAGTCTAAACATCTGGATGACTGGGCGACTAACAATAATACGGTTGTAATGATGATCAAGAGTGGGCTTCTACATGATTGGTTTGAATATTCAGAACTTCCTTGTCACTTATTGTTGCCATCCTCCTCATTAAATCAAAGGTGAATGAGCCACAGGAATTTTATTCATAAAGTTCCTTTCATCATGGGGAAATGGAAAGCAGTGAGAATTCTGGTTATGAAGAGGGCAGAACTAAAAATGTTTTTATACAAACTCTGGGAGCTTCTTCTTATAAGGTGAGAATAAAGCAGTCTGGTAACAGACTAGTCAGTTAACAAATGGAAATCTTCTGTTCTGCTGAAAGCGTGTGTCCAGTTATGCTGTGCAGGCGGGAGAAAGAGGCAAAAATAGAGTAAACCTTGATTTTAGTAGAAATAGGACTTGCATTTTGAGACATTCACCAGAATTTTTTCATTATGGCTTCATTAACTTTTCTACCATAAACCTACTTATCAGAGGCTCTTGGGGCTCTAAATGCCTGTTGTACCTATTTCCAGAGAGAAGCCTTCTAATTATAGGGCAGAATCTTGTTTGTACAAAATGCACACAACTTTTCTTAGCAAAGTGTTGCCTGCTGCCTCTTGGCAAAATCCTGCCCTCCTGCTTCGAATCACAGCGAATCTTACGGTTATATATTTCTTTCCCTTTTTGCCCCAAAGAAGCATAGCAAAGAGAATACGCTAAGAACTGCCAGTGATAGTTTTTTTTTTTTTTTATTGTGGTCTGCGCTAATTCCTCTATTTCAGTGTTGTCCAAACTTGGCCACTTTAAGATGAGTGGACTTCAACTCCCAGAATTCCCCAGCCAGCATGGCTGGCTGGGGAATTCTGGAAGTTGAAGTCCACTCATCTTAAAGCGGCCAAGTTTGGACAACACTGCTCTACTTGAATGAATTCATGGTTTCAACGCCTGTTTGATTTCACCCACATGGACAGCCTGTGAGGCAACAGCTGCTTTCATTAGAAAAACAACATGGTTTGAATGAACTGAAAAATGTTCCCTGGAATTTTGAATAGGTGCTGATAACACAAAGGGACTGCTTTCTTTTGCTCTTCCTCTTTTTTTTCTGATCGTCTTTCTTTTCCTTTCCCCCTTTTCCCTAATGCAACCACTGGGACTGGCTGCACTTGAACAACACAGTGAGAAGAGAGACAGAGAATCCAGACATGGGTTTGGATGTAAGTCTTGATAAACGTGAGAAAGGGAAGAAACTCATAACAACTTAGAGATGACTGTAGTCTTGTTTGCAAACCAAGCTTGGGGCCTTCATCTGATTTATGCCCCCACTTTTTAGGGATATGTTTATTAACGGTGACATCCAAGTTAATGGGGAGACTTGTTTGATGGCTTTGGTCTTCAAATATATAAGGTATTAGACCACATCTTGGTTTTTAGAACGGATTTTTTAGGAGAGGAATATTTAGCATTTGTCACAACTCTTATTCTTAACAACCACCAGGGGGCGTTGTGGCTTAATTGTCATTTGCAGACTCCCAGGGTTTGTCAAAAGAATTCCTCTGTAATAGCACTTTTGTAACTTCATATAAGGATGAATCCTATTATTATTAAAAAAAAAAAAAAAAAGGAATCTTAATTACTGTGCCAATGTTTTCGGTCAGATTTGCTGAATGGATTTGGATATTCACAGGACCCAAATCAGGTTTTATTCATCAATACTTCTGAATCAAAAGTTGCAGAATTGAATTTGAATTAATTTGCAGAATTAAGCAAAATTAAATGTTTGAATTTGGGGCAGATTGTGCCACTTTTTTAGATTACAGTTGCACTCTGTGATGTGTACAGTTTGGGAAAGGCTACTGTAAGAGGTTAAAGATGAAAAGCTGAATACGAAATGCAGGTTATAGGGCTAAATATGTGTGATAATGCCAATGTAGGGTTTTTATATATATATAAGTAAAATTAATGCTCACTAGTACAGACTATTGAATTACTATCAGAATGGAAAATGTGGTGGAGCAAAGAGCTGGCTGCTTGAATACTGTAACCTGTTTGTCTTCGGTCTACAGATGTATTTATCCTTTATTAATATTAGACCTTTCCTTGCATTGGGGCAGCTGACCCCAGGGCTTCTTCCCCCTGACCCCAAACAGCCAACCCCCAAAAACTCCCAAACAAATCTCCAAGTCCAGGAACTAGTGGAAACCCATGAGTTGGCAGTCTAGCATAAATACTTGTGCAAAAGAAGCCCAACATTGCACGTGCATAAAACCAGCAATTAGGGAAATGAATGGTGGTGATATATTCAACCTTTGTTTCTAGACAGTAAGATAAAGTAAAGGGAAATCTTTCTTGAAGTTACCCCCAGCACATCCCAAGTAAAGATCCCCTGAGCCTTTAAGGAGACCATGCAAAGCCAGTGAAAGCAGAAGGCTTTTGAAGGAATCTTGACAACTGGTTTGCTCAGTGCTGGTGTGAGTTGTTCTTCACATGCTATGCAAGTTATCTTCCCTCCTGGTTCAGCTTCCCGAGTCAGAAAGAAGCATGCCACTGAAATTTCCGAAGACTGTATCTTGAAGCACTTGTTCCCTGTTGTCAAAGAAATAAATAACAGTCATGTCTGTGAATACTGCTTAGAGATCAGTTAAGAGCTGTTCAAAAGTTGCTGATGTTCTGTTGGAGAATTGTTTAATTTGCTCCTGCTTAAAACTACTCTAAATCAGTAAATGGGGCATTTCACTGGAACATTTTTTTCTTCTCGTTCCCTAGCAGTTCGTTTGTTTTAAGTCTCACCCCACCTCCCCAAAAAAGGGGGAAAAATCTTCCTAGTGTTCAGAAGCTTGCCAGCTGAACAAAAGGAAACTGCAGCGATTATATTCTAACTGCTTACATATTCTGGTATATTTCTTGTTATTCTGCTTGAGTACCTCATTCAGGCAGAGGTTGCCAATAAAGTTTATTGTAGGAGCTAAGTGTCAATATGTGTAGTACCCCCTGCCCAGGGTGCTTGTAATTAAAATGCCACAGATAGTCTGGGAGAAGCATGAAAATTTGATGGCAAATTGATTTCAGGTTCATCTTGAAATTTGTCCTCAGCTGGACTCAATAGCCCTGGCAGACACTGGACGGCTTTTGTCAAAAGGGTTTGCTAGGAGAAGACACAGACGCTTTGATCTGAATATTAAATGCAGCTTTGCTTATGACAATTTGTTTTGCTTAGTTCGATGAGCTTCAGGTTGCCTGGATTTTTTCTTTCCCTCTTCATTATTTTTGGAAACCCAACTCTAACAGCTTCTGATATTTGGCTGTTTACATATGTAAATGAATCCGGAGAAAGTTCATGGAATGTAAGGGAAAAATAGGTTTTGTAACATCAAATCCTAATGTCAGAAGGGCGAAGCCTAAGGCCCTGATCCATAAATTGAGATTTACTACAGGTGCTTTTTTAAAAAATGTACAAATGGAGAAAAGATACCGTGCAGGCTTCTTTAAAAGTGTATGTGGCTTTCCTTTCCTTTCCTTTCCTTTCCTTTCCTTTCCTTTCCTTTCCTTTCCTTTCCTTTCCTTTCCTTTCCTTTCCTTTCCTTTCCTTTCCTTTCCCTTCCCTTTCCCTTCCCTTCCCTTCCCTTCCCTTCCTTTCCTTTCCTTTCCTTTCCCTTCCTTTCCTTTCCTTTCCTTTTTTCTACAGTGCTTTGATTTCTTAAAAGCTTCACAAATTCAAGTAGAAATGAAATGCTTATTGTGGCACCTAAATGTTTTCTTTTTTACTAGAAATGTTCGAATTTACTAGTAAATTGCAAATTCAGAAGTTTATCAATATTCTTGTTTTATTCACTCAGATTTAACACTTACCGAAGAATTGTTTTTTCCTAAATTATGTACATAATCAGTAGATTTTTTTAAACCATTTTTCTTTTTTTAGAAGGATATGTTGGAAAATACTCTCATTTTGCAACAGCAGTTGAACAGGTTTTATTTGGTCGCATACTTCTGCTGAAGGCATAATATCTTTGCACCCATTTAGTACCTGATATAGTGATAACATATAGTGCAAACAAAATTGAAGCCAATGGCAGAGAGGGCTGTTCTAATGTAGCAGTCAGACCATTGGCATCCTTATAATGGGTTAAATCCATGCATGGAAAGTTACCTGATGGGTTAAAAACTGTGCAAAAAAGGTTGAGTTATGCCACCACAAAACATTTGGAGAAGCTGAACAAAAATGCCATAAACTGGCCTCATAATATAGTCTGCATTTCGTTTAGCATGATCTATGAAACCATTACAAATCCCATTATATAGAATCATGGTAACTGCACTAACATAACATTTGGTATCAAGCTAAGTCAAACTAATACTTTAGCATGGAACGTGCAGCCTAAGCCAAGAGCAAAGCAGTTCAGGATGAAGCTTGTGTTTGTGAAGAAAGCAATCCCACCCGTCCTCAGACTTTTTGACATTGAAGATGGATGTCCCCATGTTGAAATGAACAGGTACCAGTGGGAAGATTCTGTTAGTTTAGGCATTCATTTATTCCCCATCTACCCCACAGATATGCCAAAGAGCAACTACTCCATTTACTTGAAAGGAAGACAATTCCAAATTTAACATAAAACCCTCCAAAAAATGGAAGAAGTAGAAATAATTACAAATACAGACAATCATCCTGTGTCATGCACAGCATCCCTACTGTCTCAGTCCAGGGTTGTGAACTCCAGCTGAAACCAACTCTTGGGATTCCCCCCCCCCCAAAAAAAAAGTCCCCAATAAATTTAAATGTGTGAAAATGGAGTTGTGATTCTATTATAAACAAAGTAGTTCCTGAGTATTCAGACTGTATTGCTGTGTGGATTGTTCTTGATGCTTTTTGAATTTATATTGTTTTAACTTGAATTTCCTTTCTTTCCTTCCACTCCCTCCCCCCCCAAAAAAAAGGTAGAAGTGGGAAGAGGAGGACGGGTTGTTACATTGGAAAGAGTAGGAAACAGAGGAGAAGAATAGACCTAATGCTTTCTTTTAACAGAATAGACCTATACTTTCTGCAACCAACATGTACAGCTTGGAATGCATTGTTCTTGAAAGCATGGAGAGCATAAATTGACCATCCTTATTGCTTGCCTGGGAAATTTAACCCTTTTTGTGATATCTGAAAAGAACTAGACTATTTGCCCTACCCATGGAGAGTATTTGCCATGAGGCAAGAAAAAGAAAGGAGCTTCAGCCAATCCTTCTGCCTGTCCATGGGTGGACCCCATGTCCATTTTTCTCTTGTACTCAAATTATAGCTGAAGTGCTTTTCCAGTTTCCGTAGCATCTGCCTCTAAATAGCATTCCATCTCTCTCCTACTATAAGACCACCACACACACTTCACTGGTAATTTATTCAGAGGGGAAAAAAAAATCATCTTCCTTTTGGGTAAATACGGTACTACATTTCTATGTTGCTAAATTAAAAATAATCAAGACACCTATCTGTATTTGCAATATAATGATGAACAGTAAATACCATGTGGTAAATTTCACAGCAGTAGGCCCTCTGAACAAAAACTGGAAGCATAGTAGGAGGGATTCTTCATAACAAAATATTTAATATTGCGCTGGGATAACCTGTGGGAAGCTGATTGCTGACCGATGAGATTATTAAACCAAGCGGTGTTATTATTTTAGCTTGATCAAACAAAGCAAGCATCGAAGGACATTGCCCTTTCTGAGATCTAAAACATCTTCATGGACAAATTATTCCACAGTAACTTGACCAGATCCAAATTAATGCTGAGATGAATATTTTGATGAAAGAATAGATAGTTTAATTGTGGGGGAGAAGGAAATGCCCTATTAAAAAGAGGATTTTTCCTTCTAAAGGAAGGAAATTGGAAGTTTTATACAATAATTTGAAGGTTTATGAATGTGACATTTACCATGTCAATGACACTAGGTCTTTAAAAAGGGGGGGAAAAACCTTCCAGGGACATCTGCAGGAGGGGAGGGGAGGTAAGAAAATCAAGATAGTGGTAATGACCATGTGATCAATGATCCAGCCCCTTTGTATAAGTGCTTGTTGCACATACAAAGGGGACAGGCTTTAATCTCACAATTGTGATGGCCAACTTGGCTTCGTGGATCCTTACCCATCCCTGCAGATGACACTGCCTCTTTTTTATTTTTTCAAAAGTTGTTCTAGTACTTCTTGATAGCCTCCTTTAAAAACAATAAATAATTTCACATCATCCAGATGTAATCCAAGTTTAGGGGAGCATGGCTTTTAAAAGGAGGTTATTCTTTGCGCAAGCTTGTTCACACACAACATGTTTAATGGTGAACAGGGAAACTCAGACAAATAACTCATAGGGAGCTACTTTTAGCATTTATGATATCTTCTGTCCTGAACAGACAATTACCGCCCAATATTAAAGTCCGAATTCCTATTAATCAATTGATCTCACAGGTTATATTCAATTTTTGAGCCTATGTATATTTTGTCAGTTGATTGTTCTTTTAATCCTCTAATCTCCTTATTTTCTACGTGTTAGAATTATTTACAGAATGTCTATCTTTATAATCTTCCCTATAATTACATTTCTTATAAAGCTAGTTTATCCAATATTCGTGTAATACATGCGCTTTACCCTATATCTAATGTG
Organism: Liasis olivaceus; assembly: GCA_030867105.1. Taxonomy (NCBI): domain Eukaryota; kingdom Metazoa; phylum Chordata; class Lepidosauria; order Squamata; family Pythonidae; genus Liasis; species Liasis olivaceus. The sequence goes on from CM061359.1 coordinate 16,614,632, forward strand.
GTTTCTATGTTATGCTCTCCCCCTTTTTTTGTCCAAAGCTGTTATATGACCTCCAGATTTCTTCTAGACTGTTAGAAAGACATCCCCGGCAGGGTATCATTGCTCTGTTCCTGTGTCTGATTAATATTTAATCAGCCAAGGGAGGAAATAGTATTTATTCCTTAGCAATCTTACAAAGTATCTGAGCAGATGAGACACCTCTTCTAGCTTTGGTTAAATCTGTAAGTGGAGGAGTTATTGGAGAAGTGCTTCAAGTGAAGCTAAAAGAAGTGAAGATTTTCAGGAATCTGGTAAAGATCCAGTATTACCCAAGAAAGGTGGTCTATTTTTTATCTTAATCTAGACTTGTAGCAGCAATGCTACTGTTCCTATAAAAAAATACCTTACCTGGTATTATCTAATTTCAGTGTGAGTTAACAGCATTTACCCTTAAACACCTAAAACGTCTTAGAGATGCAACAAAAACAGAGCATGGGGATTTCTCTGGATCAAAGCTGTTGTAGCTTTGGATTTATTTTAAAGTTTTTAACATGGTGTCAGATAACTGCAATATGCTGACATTACTAATAGCATGAGAAAGGTCGTGCTGAATCAAGGCCCATTTAATCTAGCATGCTGTTTATTTGCCCATGGAAAGTCCACTTGGATGGAAGTTGACCGGAAGGATGTGTGTATAAACATAACAAAAATATATGAATTGGTAAAGGATGATAGCTTCATGGTGGACTGCTCTGATCTCCTGGTCCCTAGATGTATGTAATAGAAGCAGACAAGCTCTTTTTCTGTAGTGGCAGCCAGATGGTCAGTCTGTCTTCCTGATGGAAGTGAACAAGTCCCTTCTCTCTCCAGCTGGGCACAGCGATTCTACATGGATGTTGATGAACTCCAACTACAGAGCACCCTAAAAATAATAAAGCACTGGTCCAGTAGCTCCACAGGATAGAAGAAAGAACAGCATTAACTGGCTTTCCTGCTTTTTTAAAAAAATCAGAGAAACCCTCCTGTAGCCAATGAATGGTCTAAATTTCCACCTGAATTCAGGGCACTGCAAGATTCCTTGTTCTGCCAACAATTTCTGAAATTGTAATTTCCTAAATTTAGGAAGCAGTAGCTGCAGAGACTGAAAGACAGGTGGTTCCCGCTTTGGATCCCCTTCTTTCATGTTGGATATTTATTTTTGATCTAGTAGTGGAATTAACTGCCTTTATATATGCTAACTTTCTAAATAATTCGTTTTAACCCGAATGAAATTACTGGATTGGTGTAGGTTGTATTCTGAATCCAGGTTATGTGTCAATCAGTAGGACTTCAATTTTCTCAGGATTGTTGATGTATCAGGTCTTGGACTAGAATTGTGAAGATTTAGCTAGCCTACTTTATTTACATATAAGCAAATTCTAGATAATAATTTCTGGAGTTTAACCTGAAGACAGCATTCTTGCTATATTTCTGTTAATATAGTCAAGCTCCATATAGCTGGTAAAAACCAAGGAAGTAAGAACAACATGGATTTGTAGAAGTCAGGAGGAAATACAGAATCTTAAGAGACTACATTCTCAGCCTTAGTTATAGTGAGCCAATTAAGGTGGAATCACTGAAATGCTGTCTTCCCCCATTTCTTACATCTGGATTATGTTGCTTCTTAGATTAACCTAACTTCTCATCTACTGCTTTCCCACAATCTCTCTTATCCTTTTGCACCAGGTTAGGGATAGGTCATCATGGAGGAAATCTATCTAGGTGGTCTCTAAGAGTTGACAACGACTTGATGGCATGTACTCAATCTATCAGAAATCAATGGGATAGCCTCCTTTCCTACTGGAAGGATTCTTTTCATTTAATCTGATTGTTCACCAGCTGAGAGTATCTGATTTCTATTCCTCCTTCCATGAGGAACTCATCATCCCTGCCACTTGGAGGTAGAATTGTTCCAACACGTGGCTATTTATAACTGTCCAGACTCTTTTTTTGTTTTTTGTTTTAACATATTCCCTCTCCTTTTCGCCCCTACCTCCCATCCATCCTTAATATTGAGATCATTGCAAGGAAGTAGATTACTTTGTGAATTTTAACAACACGGATTTTTCAAAATTCAGTTATTTTTTTTAAAATCTTTTAGAGTTGTTTTACCCAACTCTTAAAATGGAAAACTCAATCTTCCTTTCAGAATCTGTTAGTATTCTTCATTTCAGGTTAGCGTAGACTATAATATTGACATGCATTGTTTCCTTTGGAATTTGCGTGCTATGCGGCGCCAGCTGGCAGGCATTAAACTCTGCTATTCTCTAATAGAAAATAATGGCAACTAGAAATGACATGTCCCATAATTCTAATTATACTGAAAGAACACGGATGATATGCTTGTTGCAGAAGTAGAACCCTAGAGTGATATTGGCTAAATTATTCAGCTTTCTAGTTTTAGACCTATTGAGCTCAAAGCTATTACAATCCAGCCAAATGTCCATAAAATTGCAACTTAAAAAAAGGGGGAAAAAAGTTCTTTAGGCTTATCCTATGCCAGGGCCATCTTCAGATCGCATCTGAACATCGAAAAAATTTTTTTTTTCCTGTTTACAAGTGGTGGAAATTGAGATTGTTTCTTCCTGTAGGAAATTGCGTATTATCCTTATTGATGCACGAGGCATTTGACCCACCTAAAGAAAAGGAGACTGAGTGTCTACCTATCTTCCTAATGATGATTGTTTGTGCTTCCTAGCCAAGGATGTGATGGAAGTGTTTCTGTTGTGGCTAATTTAGGGAAGAGCTGGCATGTCAGAATCTTTATTGGATTCACAAGATGAAGATCAGTATAACTCAGATACCATCATCCTGCCCTATATCTACTTCATTTATGACGTTTTAATGACCTGTATATCTTTTGTTAGGATTCCACTTTACATGGCCACATTTTAATTTTTTACGTCTGTTCCTAGTACAGAAAATATTCCAATCACTCACCACTTTTAATTAGAGATGGCAGGCATTTGGACCTTTTCTATGTCTACTAGAGCTACGGTGACCCAGACGTTCTTTTTTATAAAGCACAGTCCTTTATTTCAGAAAGCTGTCCTAAATTTATTTATGTTTCAAAAATTCACTTTTGTTCTTTATTTTGGCGATTTAACTTTTACTGTACAAATGGTACTCCTTAATACACAGTCTTTCACATTTGTGGGAAAAAACATGGAAATGGAATTGTCTTTTTAAAATAAATTTACATATATTGTTTGATTGTAGATATTTTTATTAGAATATGCATTTTTGTGAATGTTTTTGTGGTTTTGCTCTTGAATTTTCCTTTGCAAAGCAATGTTATAAAGGCTTCAAATTTTTATCCTCTTTTTGTCCCTTTTTCAGGTTCGTCCTTTATTTTTTCCAAGAAAATACGGTCACTGTAACTATAGCTAAGCTATGATTCTACCGCCATCTAGAATGTAGTAGTTTTGACTGGCTAATAGCTTTGAGTAAACTGAACGGAGAAATCTTTGGCATATGAGAAAAGGTGCTCTTCTTTTTTTATTAAATGTTCCCATAAGCAGTGGAATTGCCATTCATCCGTGTTTTTTAAGAGTGAGCACTGGAGTCCAAGTTCTGCAAATACATAGATATTTCTGTTGGTTATGCCTTGGTATTATATGTCGATTTTAATAACAGTTTTGTTTCTCTCGTCACACCAGACAGAGCGTAAGAGTTTGCCCACCGGTGCTATGACTGGAGTTTGGTAATGAAGATAAAATGACTGTAATGATGACCTTTCTGTCCCTTTGTCTGTGCAATGTCCTTCTCTTTAACTGAACACCTTTCAAATGAACATATTCTGAACTCTTGAACTGCTTATTCTGTTCACTGAGCGCATTGCTCAATCGACACTTTATCATAATGTGTCTCCAAAGACTGTATGTTTTCTTGTATTTGATGTCTAGATGAGGGAGTTCTTTTTTTGGGTGGGGGGAGGAAGTAGAACCCTTCACTAGTCAGAAATTGTTAAGGGACTATATTAGTTCAGGCTATTTATACTAACCAAGTAGTCTTACAGCTCTAAATCTGAAGCTTTCCTTAAACAATTTTCATAGGAGTAAAATGACTTTTAAATATATATCATGAAACTCCGTTGTAATAGAGCCAAGTCTGGAAGGTCACTGGATAAGTTATGGGCTCATATCTGCTGGACATTACATTTCTTTCCGTTTACTTCAAATGTTTTAGTTTCTATTGAAAGGTTGGACAAAATTATCAAAATGACAGACTATAGAAGACTATACTGCTCTTGTCAGGCTGGAATGGAAAATATTGTTTAGCAGCTTACCGCTGAGTTAATTCAGAATGAGATCATCTCAAACAAGCACATGTAGGCTTGATTATTTACTTGTTTTAAATTCTGCCTCATTCTCAGCAATAGTTGTATTTGCACTGCAAGCGGTGTCATCAGAAATATAACAATACGTGGAGGCCTCGTGACTAGATTGCAATTCCCTCTGTGCTTCTTTCCGCTGTCCTTAAAATATAACTGGTAATGTTGACAAGAGCTGCTTTGCAGCCTTGAATAGATCCCTGAATACTGCCATTTTAGATTTCAAAATGAACTAGATTAGTTGGTTGATTTAGACTGAAATTTGAATTCCAGCTAATGAAAAAAATATAGTTTCTGGAGGCTTTGGAATTCTTAAGAACAGCCTTAATATGATGACATGATCCTTAGAAAAATTTACAAGCAGTTTTCCTTGCCATAGCCACTTCTGTGATGTCAGTATTAACCTGAAAACCATAGCTAATGCTGAGTGAGGTTTGTTTGAGCTAAGTCCATAATTAATCCAGAAGTTCCAAATTAGCTAATATTTTTCTAAGTACTCCCCAGTTCTGAATGTTTGAAGGTGATAGAATTAGTAGTGGGGGTTTTCTCAAGCTTTTGGCAAAAGGTTTCAGACCATCTCAGAAGATCTCAACAAACAATTCTGCACGAGGTGTTCCTAGAATTCTGACTGATGACGGTAGATGAAAAGGAATCTCATATGTAACCTGCGTCTGCATAACCACCCTGCATAACTAATTTAAATCCTACATCAGATTGGTATATGTTTGGGACTTTTTGCAGAGAAAAGAGGTCTCCCCCTTCCAACCATTCAATGGCTATAGTAACAGAATGAAGTTCAGTAGAAAAGTCATTTGCAGCAGTGAACAAGAATCAATGTGCAAGAGATAATAATTTTCAAATCGAATAGACTGAAAAAGAGCTTCTTGTGGAAGATAACAGAAACTGAAACTCTTCATGGAATCCTCTGTCTTGTGGAAGTAGAGCCTTGATCCTCCTTCATTTCTGCTCTGCTTGTGTAATTCTTCACAATGAAGACATTACTGAAAAGGAAATGAATGTATGTAGTACCACTTCCCCAGTTCTATGATGGTTAAGTAGGAAACATGGAGCAACATAAATACCCTTGGCACACAGTAGTAAGTAGACACATCTGAGATCATAGTTGTTATGGCTTTCCAGTTTAATCTGAGACTCCTGATATCTAATGAATCTGAAGTTGGATGCTGGTCTCATAAGATGCAGGCTATAGCTTCAAATAGCCCTAATCCTTGCATATCACTCTCACAGCTGTAATTTGAAGAGGACATACTCCCCAAAAATGCAATTACGAGAAACTTTGAAAAACAAATAATTATAAAAATAGGCATGGGATAGGACATGGATGACTCCCCTGGTCCCCAATAGTATAGATTCTTTATTTTGACAGCTCAGGGGTTGAATGCTCCATTTATTGTGGACAGATATTTTTGCATAATATCCAAAATGTGAGACATGAGGCTACTGTTCTATGTCCAGATTTGCATTTGGGAGATGGGAATCTTTCAAAAGGAGTCTGAAATATACAATGCAAAATGTAAGCTTAGTTTGCTTTTGAAATTTAAGATTAAAAAGGTGTTTCATTCTATTCAAGACTTTTATCTGGTGCCTTAAATCTCTCTTCTCCCTTTCCCCCTGTAAGCAGGTTCATTGTTCTGAGGTCTCATTATGCTTAATACACCTTTACTGCATGCTCTGGCAGTGAACTGGAGCATTCCAGAACTCTGCGTACATGTTACGTAAAAATACCATTGGAGTTTTCTCAGAGTTTACTGAGTAGCAGGCTAATATCACTGGGAGGCAGAGCAGAGAATCCATTACCCAGCAAATTCACCTTTCCTCACATTGGGTGGGCGTGCTGGGGAGACGGTGTGGCTGTAGCTATTTCAGGTTCAGAAGCCATTTAGATCTCAGGTGACAGGAGATTGGAAATTACTTTGAATGCTTGTTTAAAAGACCGTGTGCACTGTAGCATTTAACTCTTTGTGTACAGTTTGACATTCAGGAGATGCTTCCCGTGGTATGTAACTATTTCCCTCGTTTCAGTCGAGAGGAAGGAAGAGTTGGCAGCGGTGCTACTATAATTTTCACTCTTAAACAGAAAGATGATTGCAGCGGTTAGGATGTTGAACTAGGAGTGGCAACCCCCAGGTTCAAGTCCATCCTCAACCATGGAAAACCTGTGAGTGACTTTGAGGTCACTTCTTCTCTGAATGCAGCTACCTCACACAATTCCCCCCTCCCCCTTTTGGGGATAAAATGCAGAGAGATTCTTACGTAAAATATCTTGAGCTCATGGAAAGGAGGTGGGATATAAATGAAATCAAATCAACAAGAACAGTATGGGAGATACCTGCCTGAAATTCTGTAAAGTCAAATTTTTAGGTTTCCAAGCATCACAGCATGCCTCCTCTTTCTGGCTAAATGTCCTTGAGCCAATAACTGCGTCTCAGCCTAATTAACCTATTTCACCAAGTTGCTGTGAAGATAAACTGGGGGTGTCCACACCTGGGACTCTGAATTCTTTGGAAGCAAGGGCAGAATGTGTGATCCAAAGTAGAACATACTCAAGAGATAAATCCTACTTCCTAAACCTTGGCACTTCATAAATTTAAATACATTTGTATGTGTGTGTGAATGTATAAATATATACATATACATATATTTCACTGCGTGGAAGGGAGAGAAGCAGCTGGTGAGTCAGTCCCTGTCACTTTGTGTTGATAAAATTCTGTAAGTGCTGCTTTTGTTTAAAGCCATATTAATTTAACTTCAGTTGTACAGAAAGGTAATAGTTTCCCAGGATTTAGACTAACAACTTCCCATTGTAAAACCTAATATGATTGATTGTCTCCATCTGTTTCTCTAAAGAACCTCCTCTCTCTCAATCCAGCATCTGCATCTTATTTTCCACCTGAATCATAATCTGGGAGAGAGAGAGAGAAAAAAAGAAGAAGTTCAGAGATGAGCTTACATTCAGAAGTACCGTTCTATTTCTACATCAATGCTGTTTATTGTAATATAAACCTATGGACAATTTTTACTGTTTACCATGCATAAAAATTCATCTTTCTGTTTGCATTTGTGTCATTTGCTAATTGTGGTCGTGACAATCTTGTTCATCTGTTGGGCGTGAGTAGCATACTTTGCTGTTTAACTGTTGCAGTTGGGTAAACGTGCTTGTCTCAACTCGTACTCAAGAGTATGTCCCTACTCAAGAGTATGCAAGCTGCTTGATGAAAGCATACCACAATCAGATCTTGCAGTTGGATCTAGCAATCACAGCCCTTTCATTTTGTAGCTGTTTGTTTCTAATAGTATATGAATGTAAAAAGTCAGAAGTTAGGTGACATGTTTATAAATAAAAACAAAGAATTTGGAATGGAAATGTTAATGAAGATGATGATATTTACAGAAACAAGGAATATGGATGCACCCTCTTTGGAGTCATTACTTCTCCAGTGAATCAGTCGAATCTGACAGAATCCGCTTATTAAGAGTTGCCAGAGCACTTTTGCAAAACTTCTGTTGTTTAAGTTATATCCTGATATATTAGGGAGAGCCAAAATCTCCATTTCTTGAACTGTTGAAAGTTGGCAGATAATGGAGAATAGGAAAAAGAAAATGTTATGGTTTCCTTGAACGAATCTTTTGCACTGTGATGGTTATAAAACTAAGACATTTGAATACTGTGCTTAGATTCTTTCTTCTCAGTCTGGCCCATTAATTGGCTGGGCTATCCATAAATGGATGGGATAAACTGCAGTATACTCAAAGTTGAAGGAGAAACAAGATTCTCCCTTGGTGGAACACAGAGGTGATGTGAATCTGATACTACAGTTACAAACTGCTGATCCAAGCTACAATTTCATCTTCCTGGCTAGTTGAAAGAATGAGATGATCAATGGAGGAGGAGGAGGTAGGAGAGGCTATTTTGACTATCACTGGCTTTGTGATATTGGCTATTCTGGCAGTAGGCAGTGGAAACCCCATTTTGTTTAATACAATTTTTTATGGATTAAGAATCCTGATTTCAGAAAGCTTGAAGAGGAAAATACGTTGGCCCAAAGTAGTAGAGAGTTAAAGGCATCCTCATCTCGCTTCCTCAGTGCTAGTCTGCTGCTGAAAATACATAGGTCCCTGACTATAGGATATGTCAGCTTTGCTGAGTCCCAAAGATTACAAGGTAGAGTTTGAGTTTATTGTATCCAGAGCCAAGAGGGTTTCCTAGATAAATTTGTCACTCAGTTAAAATCTTGTTCAGAGTTCCTTTCCAACTTTCCTCTTTATTTATTAAATGTAATATACTGTCAACTGCTAAAGTCTCTCAGCAGAGACTTTAAAAACAAACAATTACAATTCTGATTTTTTTTTAAAATGTGGTTTTAGGGTTAGGACCCTCAGTTGAGCAGGGAATACATTGCAAAGAACTCAGGTGGCTGTGCAAATTCTGTATTGTAGAAGAGCGTGTTCCACAATTATTGATTATCTTATTGGGAATTTGCAAATGTCAGACCTGAGATTCTGTCACTTTTTTTTTTTTTTTGACAGTTTCTGTACACTTTTCGAGCTGATCCTTAGAAGCAGATTATAGGCTTATATTTTGAAGGGTTTAAAATTACTATCTTTCTTTAAAACAAACAAACAAACCTGTCTTCTGCATTTACGCTACACATTTTACACCCAATCTACTTACAGGACAGTCTCACGCTCTTAAATCATTCATGGGTTCTCCCATGGTTACAGTTGTCATCAGTGAAGAATTAACCATGGTGGGATTTGTGATGTGACATAAATGGCCACCAGAGTTAAAGGAAGCTCCTTTCTTAAGTAGAGTTTAGGAGGGACTCAGAACATATTTCTTTTTACCAGGCCTTTTAATGACATTTTTTGTTGTTTATGTCTTTATTATTACATTCGTATTACTGGAGGTTGATTCTGTTTTTACTATGCCACCATTAAGGGATTAAGGAGCCTATACATGTCTGCCTGTGCGTGTGGTGAAAACAGCCATGTTTGAATGCATGCATTTTCAACTGAGCATTGTAGAAGCCTATTTATTATCAGGAAGAACTATTTAGCCATATCTATTATTGTATTTATGATGAACTTTGGCCAAAGAGCTTCCTCCCCACCCTACCCCTTTCTGAATGCACAGGAGTAAGTACAAGGAATGCATTCTTCAACCTGAAAGGATCAGGCTGACTGATCATGTAGATTTCTGCAGGAATGTCAAAGCATGCAAAATTCTCTAGTCTCTTGTTGACATTCTCAGACAATGAATATTTGGAAGTTCAGCCACAATTCAATGTGGAATCCCCCCTTGCTGACCTAACATGAAGCAGCTTTGCATGAATATATACGCATTATCTTTCTGAGGCTCTTCTATTTATCTGAACATGGTTGTGCTCAAGTTGTTCGCCGCAAAATATTAAATCATCACTTAGTTTTCTCTCCCTCCTTCCTAAAATTGAATGATAAATTTAGAATTTGCCTTCTTTCAATTCATCATTTTCTTTCAAGCCACTAAAATTTCTCTTAACACTTCAGATCTAAGATATAAAAAGGCACACTAGACTGCACACCTTCATTTTATTTTGGACATTGTAATAAAGTTTTGATTTACTCATTTTATGGGCATGTTCAGCTTGAGATAGCCTAGTTTCAGAATGTAATTTTGAGTTTTAAATAGGTAAATTTAATAGTGGCATCACAAAATACTGTGATGTTCTATTAAAGGTTGTGTTTTACATTACAATTTCACCTTTTGAGTTATTGGATCGAAATTATTTATTGTATGATGGGTATGCTGGCAAAAACCTTTGCTTTTACTGTAACATGCAAATGTTTTAATGACAGATGTTCTCAAGCCCTGAAATGTTAATCAGGTGTATTAGGGAGAAATGGCAAAATGTAAGACCGTTAGGACTGTGAAGTGCTTCCATTTCATCTTCAAAATGGGTTTTGGAGGTCATGGGGGTGTGACTGCAGTATCTGTCTGCAACACCTTAAAATAGCTGTGCTTTTTCAGAGCAATGCACAGCAACATACCTGCACGATCCCAGGAAAGGATACAGCTGCTTTAAAGCAACCCAGACAGGTACTAGATCATGGTCCTATATACACCAAGGCTCTTTTTGGAGGAACTAAGCACTGAACAACCTTAAAGTCCATATGAAGTTTAGAAATCCTTGTGGCGTGTCTCTGAATAAACCATTTGATTTCTCCCCATGCTAAGAGGAATTGATGGCCCATTCTTCTCAAAAATATTAAGGCAAGAATGTACCATCTTTTTTATGGGTCTCACTCCACCTTTGAATACTAAATGGCCACACTGCAGAAGTAATGTGCTGGGAGGTTGAGGCAAAATTGTTTAAATTTAAATAAAAACAAAATTAATTAAATAGGGTTACAATTTCCTCGGTCACATTGAAATTCACAATTTGGCATCAACTTCCTTCAGTCCTTAGACTGCTGAAGGGTAAACCTGTGTACAAAAGTGCATCAACAAGTTTTGTTATGAACCTGTCAACATCTAGCAAGGGTCCCAGCAAGTTCTGTGGTCACAATAATGTGTTTTTGTATAATGGGTTATAAGAGTAATCTTGAGACTTACATTCAGACTTGCAAGATTCTGTAACTGTAACCTTATAATAAATGTAGTAGGATTCATGACTTTGGTTTCATAGTCTGGCCTACTTCAAAGGGCTGACATCAATCTTGCAAGTCTGAAAGTGCCTCCTCCTTCCCTCCCTTTATCTCCAAGAAAACTAGAGAGAGTCAAGTCTGACATGCTTTCTCAAATTACATTTCTGCTTTGGACTCAAATTACTTTTGTCTGCCTGTTGTCTTGGTTGTAGCCCTTCCTCCTGTTCCTCAAGGTTATTCCTACTTCCCATTAGTATACAGTTTGGCTCTCCTGGGAATGGTTGGAAACACTCTCCAGATACATCCTGATTCATAGTTTGGATTTTCTAGGTGGTTTTTCTGGGGAGGGGACTGCAGCCATGGCAAAAGGACCAGATTTGCAGTGTTATATCAGGTAACCCATAAATTAAATATAATTATCACTTCCTGTTGGAACAGAATATTGAATGTCCAGGCAATTCCACTCACTTCACCCAAGTGCTGCATGAACAGTATCACTCAAGCAAAGCTTAACTGAACGCATTGGACCAATCTTCTAGATGTTTAGTCCAGAGTTTTTCAAGCTATGTTCCATGGAATCCTAGTATTCCATGAGATACTAAGCCCCACCATCACCAAAAAAAATTTATTCAAATACAGCCAATATTTTAGGGTTCTAGGATGAAGGGTTCCAGGAGTTTTTTTAAAAAAACTCACAGGTCTCATGGCCTGAAAAACTTTGAAAACCCTTGGTTTAGTCTGTGAACAACATGAAGGGACATTTTATCACGCTTGAAAGATTTGGATTCAAATACATACTTTGATACAGAAGGTCTTAAAGACCAATATTCATTTGAAGCCAGAACTTTTCCTTTTAGGATTAATGGATAAACAGTTAGAAAAAAGCCATGGAAGATTATTTCAATACATGATTACTGCGGTGAGATTACTATATGCACAGAGATGGAAAGATTTGACACTACCCACTATGGAGGAATGGTTGGTGAAATGGATTCAGATTTTGCTGAAATGGATAAATTAATTTCTTTGATTAGAGAGAAGACATTATCTACTTTTATTGGTGACTGGAAGCCTCTTACAGACTTTTTGCCTAAAAATGAAAAAATTGAACTTGTGATTTATGGTTCTGATGAATAGATAGGATAGATTATAGAAAGAAGAGTAATATGATGTAGAGAGAGAGAGGTTAAAATATATCTGTACTCATAACTGCTGTGAAGAATATCGGCCACTTCTTTATATCTTTATCTCTTTTTTCTTTCTATTTTTCTTCAACTTTTTTCTTTTCTTGCACTTTTTGCTTTTTCCTTGATTTCTTCCTTTTTCTTCCTTACTTTATATTAATTTGTTAGTTTTTATCTTGTTTAAAAGTTTTAATAAAAAATTACAGTGCAAAAAAAAGAGAAGAAAACCCTTGGATTAGTCCCCAGGTCACTATCTAAGGCAGAAATTGTTTTGGTGCAGCAGTTGTAAAACAGGGTAACAGCACCTCTCCCCCAAGGATAATTATGGCTGTTGCATAAATTAACAAACCTGGCCTGTCGTCTTGCCAGTTCCTATTGTCCATAGAGAAATGCAAGTAGCAAAGCTTATTTTCTTTTGGGTTGGTTTGCGTATTAAATGTTGGATATGGGTTTTAATCTGAAGCATAGGTATGAATGTTGGGCTCATGAGCCAACGCTAAACTAGCTACGTTATCCAGTGTGTGTGAGTCAGCCATAGGTTCTTTTATAATCCTCCACCAGCTTCAACTTCAGTAAAAGATCAGCTTTCTTCTTCTACAATAGGCTGTGCTCTTTTCTAGAGAATAAGTCTCAGTAACAAAGGGACACAGAAAACCATTCTGTGTGGAATTCCTCGGGGAGTGTCCAAGATGGAACATCCTTTTTGATTGAAAACCTGTTTTGTTTTGTTTATAAATTAGTTGTCTTTTGTGGCTGGCAGTGGCTGAACAGTTTTTTTTTTCAGTTTCCCTTGGGCTTCTGTGCTGTTTTTGTTGCTTTATTTTGTATTAGCTATTTATTCCTACCTCTTAAGTCACACTGATGAGTCTTTAGAACGGGGTGGCGCAGACTAAAAATCGAACTGACCGGGTCTCATGTTGCGATTGCTTTGTTTCTCTTCCGAACAAGAAATCCATGTGATTCCCTTCCCACCCTTTTCTTCCCATGATAGATAACTGTTTAAGCCTCATTTAAGTTTGTATTTATTTTATTACTGTATTTGCAAGAGATGGATTCCTCTCCCTCCTGTAAGAAGTCACTACAGACTGTTTTCTCCCTGGAATTATACTCTTGTTTAGGAAGGACAGAGAACTAGTCTAGTTGCGGGCTTGTTTTGTGTTTTAAGAAGCAACTATAACACAGCACTGTGAACTAGAGGTCCAAGCTATCCATGGCTATTAATCATCACCGTCCATTATTTACGGAAGGTTCCTTCATTGTTCCATAAAGGTATCTAGAGGGTCAATTAGAGACAACAGACAGGATTTTTCAAAGACACAAGAGGGTCAATTAAGCCCTCCTTGTAATTTTCTGCTTTAACAGCAAATGCCAGCCTATCATGCAACAGATATAGCGAAGTTTAGAAATAAACAAGATGTTTTCTTGCTGCTGCTTCTTCTTTTCTTTTTTCTTTCTTTCTTTCTTTTTTTTTTTAACATTCAGAGATGGGGGTAGAGGAGAGAAGCAGATGTCAGTGCGGTGGTGACATATGGTTTACTGTCAAACCATGGTCAAAGCAAAAAAAAATAAAAATTGCAGCCAGCCAGGTGCAAAGTTCCTTGAAGGGTCAGGCACCTTGGGGGCACAAGGGAATTTTGAGACAGAAGATTCTGCTTCTTCCTCAGAGATGTTTCATTTATCTTGGAGTCCTGCTTGCCTATGGTATTCATTCTGCACATGATCTGACCAAACGTTCAATATCTCAAGCACTTTTATGGTGCAACTTCCATTTATTTTCACCAGGGACTATTCATTTCAATAGTACTTTGAATGAAGCACTCAGTAGTAGTACTTAAGAGATTGTCTTTTAAACAAAAAACAAAAAAATAAATCTGACTTCAGAGTTGATTGAAATCAGTTCAGGGCCGTTTTGCAAGCAGAACTTCCAAGAGAGTTCAGTCTTTGGCATCTTCAGGAAGACTCAAACCTCAGCTTTTGAAGAGTTTCTGCTGTTTAGTAGCTGTTTCCATATGGCAGTTAACCATGCTATGGTTTGTCTGGTGTTGGCTTACAGCAGTGTTTCTCAACCGTGGCAACTTTAAGATGTGTGGACTTCAACTCCCAGAATTCCCCAGCCAGCATACTGGCTGGGGAATTCTGGGAGTTGAAGTCCACACATCTTAAAGTTGCCACAGTTGAGAAACATTGGTTTAGAGCAGTATGTAAGCCCAAGTCTTGTCATTTATAAAGCATAGTTTATAAGTCTGCACAACCTCTGAAACTTAGTTCTTTTTTTCCTTGTTAATCTTGGTTCCTTTCCTAACATCTTGTTTTCTGGTAGCAGTCCAGATTGAGTGTTACAGTTGTCCATTGCACAATGAACAAGCCATGGCATTTAATATATATTAGTCATCTTTTCCCAACTTAATTTTGTATGTTCATATCCCATTTTTCTTCCAAGCAACTCCAAGTAATGTCCTTCCACCCCATATATTAATTTCAGCAACCCTAGGTGGTAGGATCAGACTGACAGATGATGGTTGCCCATAGTCACCTAATGAATTTGCAAGCCAAGTAGAGTGACTTTTCCAATACTGTACTTCCTACTACTAACCATGGTGGATTCAAATAATAGGGAGTGGAAGAGTTCTTTCTGCAAATTTTTACTTGTTCTGTGCCATCCAGATACCACTTTCCTTCCCTAAAGGAATTCAAGTTGCTGTGCTTGGAGTTGGCTGACTCCAAACCTAACATCACACAATGTACAGCCTCAGGTTTGTTTAATTCCACAACATCTGGGTTATGTGTTTTTAAATTGTGCCCCGAGTCTGAAAACTACCAGAAGAATTTGTGTAGTGCTTTATCACTGCTTTCTGAGACCATTTTTGCATAGCCAGAATAGTATCTTTGGGTTCAACTTTCCCTCCGCCCCGTCGTCTTTCCTGCTTTTCTGTATGTAGCAGCGTCTTGATATAAACTGTAAAATGAACAGTGCTTTCCAGATGTAGATCAGCACTTTTCAGTTCATCCCATTATTTGTTTGTTCTGGTCGGGGAAAAGAGAACTACTTTAAACAGGCATAAAATACCTTTCCTAGTATGAAAATTGCACTGCATGTGTACATTATTATCCTATTATGTCTGTTCAATATGTTTTTAAACATCCGTCGGCCTCTATTTCTGTTGCTGCTTAAAAATAGCCACGAGTCAGTCAGTCAGTCAGTCAGTCAGTCGGTCGGTCGGTCGGTCGGTCATTCATTCATTCATTCATTCATTCATTCATTCATTCATTTACTGACAGACGAGCCCACAGGGAAATATGTCAACAGGATTTCCAGACCTGTGTTCTTGTAGAACCTGCACCTTAATTCTTTATGAAATGTAACATATTTTGTGCCAAAGTTTCTTTTTCTGTCTGCTTGAAAACATACACATGTGTTTTCCATGCAGATAAGACTTTAAATTTCTTAAAGATCTCTTGTGTGAGCCCCTCTCAGAATGCGCATCGGTGATTTGATCATTATTGCCCTCGGAAGCACCTTATTTTCTCTACTGTTTTGGCAGAGGCTTCTAACTAATTATTTAGGGCCGTACTCTGCTCTCTGTTGCTGGCTTGCAAGTTGCTGAGTCTCCTAGGAGAGTTGTGTGTGCATTCTGGAGAACCAAATTTGGCTCCTTGGGTGTGAAATTATAGCAGAAATGGACAGGGAAGTCTCTAGCACATTCATCTTACTGACCACAAACATTGGGAAACAATATTAATCCCAATTCTCAGTTCTTTTTCACTTTGTCTTTCATGGCAGACGATACGTAATGGAAGCACTTCTAGACTGCCATATCTTTTATATCTTTACATTACTGTGGTCTTCTTCGGTTATTTTCTGAAGCTTCAGTGGTATGAAATAACGATTTCAAAGTAAGTTTTGAAGCAGAATCCAGAGAGATTTACGGGAATTCTTTCTGAACTTCAAATGATCCCCCTTACAAGGGAAATTGCCTTATGGAGGGTCAAAAGATTCCTTGGTCAAGCCTTTTATCATCTCCTGTGACCTGGCTATAGCCCTTGAGATCCCCAATATACATCCAGCTCCCCTCATTTTTCAGGAACAGCTCTACAGCTGACCCCTCTCTCGGTAAATTACTGAATTGTGTCCTCTGCCCCCAATTTTGCTTTCGGAAGACACCTTGTTAAAACTTTGAAGCTACGTCTATTACTCTTCAGGCTCCATCTCTTTCTCTGCATTTCTCAAAGTTATATCTTGGGAAGTTTTTCATGGCTTTTGTTATTGCACTCATTTTGTCTCATCGCAGCGCATGTTCTTGCTCCCACATGCGACATTACGGATGGCTGCTGCTGAAGTATATTTTGGTTGCTGAGGACTATTTAGCACAATCTTATTTTTCTGCCTCCGAAGATCTCGCACTGATGAAATGTTTATACAGTAGAGTCTCGCTTATCCAACATAAACGGGCCGGCAGAAAGTCGGATAAGCGAAAATGTCGGATAACAAACAGTAACGATTGAGTGCAGTAAAAACAAAACACCCCGATCTGCTGCGCCTGTTGCAATTGATTTTTGCGTTGCGGCGCCGCACCGTCAGGAGCAACAACAAAGAGTACACTCACACTCGCAAACAAGCGGCACACTTTTCTCATTGCCGATTTATGCGTGCTGTTGTGTTTTTTTAGGGGCGTCAGATAAGATGGAATGTCGGATAAGTGAAGGTCGGTTAAACGAGCCTCTACTGTACCTTTAACAAAACATAAATTAAAAACAAAATATGTATGCTGAGAGGTTTAATTTGTGTTTTGGCCCCTATTAAAATGGGGGGGGGGGGATAAAGTTACCATCAAAAATTGGTCATTTGGTAGCAAGTTCCTCCAGCCCTTCCTTGAAAGTCTCCAGGATCTCCCCTCCCACCCAAAAAAGTCTAAGCATCCATGTGGTCCATGGGAAGTTCTAGCCACCCCTGGCATGACCCACAAATGACTGTAAACTAATGCCTTAATATAGACATTGCAGCAGGAGAGCTGTGTGGTAGATGCATCTCAGGAAAGTTTATGCCTTTTAATAAAATGTAGTTAGTCAGAAAAGACACTGCCAGACATCTTCTAATATTTTATATGATGTTGGTTTGTTTTTTGGATCATCAAGAAAAAAATATACCTGCCCTGTCAGGCTGTTGTCTGAGTTGATGTTAAAGTAGAAACATTACTCTAAAAAATGAAAATCCAAAGAAAAGAACTAGAACAAGAGAATGCCATTATAATGCAATTTGTGCTTTAGTTTTTAAATACAGACACAATATTCTTGGTTCATGTGATATATTAAACTTGCCAACTGCAAGCCCAGACTGTATGGTTACTTTATGGTTCAGTATGTCATGTGAACCCCAGCCACTGGGTTAATTCAGTAAGTAGGATTAGGTACACCACAAATTACTATGTTGTGTGAACAGCTAATATCTGTGGGAGAAATTCTGATTACTGTAACTGATATGGTTATAAAATTGGTGTTAAAGATCTACCCATCATTTGTCTATCTATCTGTCTATAAATCCAGACACTAAGCACAATATTTCTGGAAGCATTTGTGTATAATCAATGTGATTACCTGGGGAAATAAATCATAATTTTAAATTCAGATGCATTATTTTTATAAATCACTTTGGCAGAGCTTCCCTTATCTCTGCTTCGTGCGATGTAGGGAATAACCGTCCTTATTATGCTTCGGTTTAAGTATTAGGATCCTTAACCTGCACCTAAAGCTGAACAAATAATAAAAAATGAATTATTTATTGTACATAATGAAGCTCCTATGCATCTGCTGAGATCTACATGCACAACAGTGCCTTCTTTATATATTCATTATTCAGGCTTATTAAATGATCTTGCATAGCCCTATTGATGTAGAATTACTGGAAGTTTTTCAATTATTTTGCATATCTTTATATTAAATGTCTAACTTTCCACATTACAAAGCAAAATCACACAAGACTTGTTGCGTTCTTTCATCGGGGTACTGGACACCATTGAGAACACAAGTCCTAGATTTTTTTAAAGACTGATTTTTTTTCTTTTAAGAAACTAGGTTATGCCCTTTGAATAGAACCAGCTCAAGTCCATAATAGAGTAAGTTTGTTCATCTCCAGTTCTGCTTCGAAGGTACAGTTGAATTAGAATGGCTGTCAATTGTACCACCAATGAAGCTCTCATTTCATAGAATCAGTGAGAAGGAACTACTGTGGTAGGCTACTGAGTTCAATTTCTCTTGCTAGCTGAGGATCTAAAACATTTCTGCAATAGATTACCTCCAAGTCAGCACTCATCAGATGGGTTGGGACTGGAATTCCCAGAATTCCTAGCCAGCATGTCCTTGGGGTTTGGGCAGTTGTAGTCTGAACACATATAGATGGTACAAACTCGAGGGAGATTGGTAAATATCATCCTTGGTGGAAATACAATTGAGCAGAATCTCCTGTCCTATAAACTTCTTTTTCTTTGACAGGTTACTATAAACCCCCATGAGATTTATTCATTTTAGGATATAACAATGAAATACTGGTATAAATCTGTTATTAATCTACAGTTTTGTTTGAGATTTGTGGTAACCAATATAGATTTGGATGTAGCAGTTCTAAACTGTCGATTTCTGGAAGGCCTGTTAATACTGGTAGCCAAACAGCAGTAGAGTTAATCATTTACAATCATTATCTAGCCATACTTCTGAAAAACATGACAATCCTAAAATAAGAATTAAGGAGGTTGTTGGTTTCTTAAGAGTGTTACCTGATACATTTATTTGATAACCGCACTTAATCATCTTCCCTTTTAACATCTAGACTCATATGGAGTAGCTAGTTGTTCCATGCTGAAAAATGTGTGCAATCTTCAAAACATGGCATTCTCTGATATCTGTCTGAAATCTGTGAAGCTCCTTGGGGTAGGGAAAGGACTCTGAAGGATGCATGTATTTCTTTTTTTTCTTCTTCTTTTTTTTACAAAGAACTTTATTAAATTTCAACAAATAACAAAATACAGTGGTACGTCAGTTCACGAACTTAATTCGTTCCACGACTCTGGTTGCGAACCGAATTGGTCGTGAACCGAATCAAATTTTCCCATAAGGTTCAATGTAAATACGGTTAATCCATTCTGACCCCTCCGAATTTGGTCACCAACCGATTTTTGGTCGCGACCCGAGTCAAATTTCCCCATAAGGTTCAATGTAAATACGGTTAATCCGTTCTGAACCATATGTTGTTTTTTTTTTAAAACCACAAAAATATGACACAAAGTACAGTACGAAGAGAGAGAACACTAACCTTGCTGGAGGCAACTTCTGGCGTGGAGGACAGGAAGGCGGGTGGGGAGGCGGTTATTGCTTGGAGGGAGAGTCCCCATCCCTACAGGAAGCCACGACCACGTGTCACAGCAGGGAAAATGGCTGCAGATCCTGTTCATAACCCAATGCGGAGTTCACGAACGGAGGCGAAATTTTGCGACCGGAGCTGTTCGTGAACCGAATTGTTCGTGAACAGAAGCGTTCGTGAACCGAGGTACCACTGTATAAGAAAACAGAGGGGGAAAGAAAAGAGTTGAAAAAGAGGAAAGATCAGAACAAGAACAGAATTTAAAGTGCAGAAAGGAAAAAACAAAGAAAAAAGGACAACTTCCGATTTTCTTTGGTACAGGAACAGATATATAATACATTCAACACTTACTCGAATATTTAAACTAATACAAAGTATTTCTGTAACTATAAAAAATATCAATCAACAAATCCCCAAATTACAATTTCATTTCTTTCAGTTTCAAGCAAAAAGTCCAAAAGCAGTTGCATTTTGTATTTCTCTGTAGCAGTAGATACCGTTCAGAATATTAAGTAGAGACCCCATATTAAATCTTGCATGCAATAAAATGTGTTCCAGGACCAGTATGCTGCTGGTGTTGAGAAACTTAAGGGCCATCTCTGGGCAGACCTGCAAACCACAAGTATTTGTCATCATTTGCACCTGACGGCTTGTTATTTTTGTCTAAGTAGGTAAACAGATGAATGGCCTTAGCTGCAACTGTTGGGGAGACAATTCCAGGTATGATACTTTCCATAATGAGGCTACCAAATCTTGTTTACAGCCTACATGGCTCACCACTAGTAGGAATATATTTATAGCAGTTGGTTTACTATTTTTGTGGCACTTCTATTGATGGACCAAACTTATCTTTCACTAGGCAGCTAAGCTGGATTGGTGGAATTGTCCTGAGAGTCATGTTTAGTGTGATTTGCAATGTAAAGTCTCTGACTGTATGTAAGAAAGCAATTGTAATGGTATGTGGGAAGACCTTGGGAGATGGGGGAAAGAGATGCTGCCTAGGGAATGGTTAGATAGGAGACAGCATACCCCAGAGCTGGATAGTGGGTGGGGCAAGAGACTCAGAAGAGACCCTCCCTATGTTCTCGGGCTGTAAAGGTGAAGGCGGGAGAGTTGTATGTTCAGACTTGCAAGATTCTGTTAATGTAGCTTTACAATAAAGTAGAATTAACTGATTTAGTTACTGTGAACTTTGTATTTTAAAAACACATAGTTTCTCTGTTTTTTTCCTCTGCTTCTTTGAAGATCTTAGGTCTATACATCCAAAAGAAGAGATGTTTCTTACATGAACACTTAATTAAAAGAAAGTTGTTGGATTACACAGCTACTGCCACTGTATATTTGGGCTTGGTAATATTTCAGTGTTACCTAGAGATTGGTATTAAGGGAGTGATTTAGTGCTATAGATCATTACTGCATAGGATCACTTGGATATTCAGGTAGAAAAAGGCAATAAAAACAGATTTGGTACAAAGGTACCATTTAAGACTTGAAAAGTTCTGCTTCTCAGTATAATTCAATGTCCCACAAATGCCAGAAGGAATGAGTGAGCAACCAGTAAACTGTAGTCCTCTAAAAACAGTACTTTAGTTTATGAGCTCAGTGACTTTAACAAGGTATCTTTTTGCATGTAGGAGTGTTTCACAGGCATAAGGTCCATCTCCTAATCTTTACTATGAAGAACGATCATCAGCTGCTGTAGTGTGTGAGCTTCTGTTCATCCATAGCTGAAGACTTGAGATTCTCATTCATTCATTCATTCATTCGTTCAGATTGGTGGTTGGTTGGTTGACTAGTTATGTGCCATCAAGTCTTTTTCGACTCCTAGTTGACCACATAGATAGATTTTCTCCAGGATGATCTATCCTTAACCTGATCTTTCAGGTCTTCCAACAGTTCCTCCATCACCACTGTAACTGAGCTCATCTGCCTTCCTCTGGTCATCCTCTTCTTCTCTCTCCATCCACCTTTCCCTGCATTAAAGCCTTTTCCAGAGAGCTAGGTCTTCGGGTAATGTGTCCAAAGGAGGATAATTTGAGCCTGGTCATTTGAGCCTCAAGTGAGAATTCTGGGTTGATTTGTTCATTGGTCCATTTGTTCGTTCCAGCCATGGTATTCTCAGGACAGTTGGAATAAACCATGACTTGTAATGCAATAAAGTGCAAGCTTCATAAAAAGCCAAAAACATTCTATTTCAAAGGTCATTGGGAGTATGAATGAAACACCTGTCTGCAACTCTTTAAAGCAGTCACATCTTTTTCTGGGCTCATGCAGCTGTTTTCCACAGGTTCCATATTTTCCAGGAAAAGGTGTAGCTGCTGTAAAAGGTACAAGCAGGCATTACATTTGTGCTCCCATGTTCCTGGAAGCACCTTTTTGGAATCAAACCTGAAGCATTAAATTTCTAATTGTAGGTTTGTTGTACTCTCAAAATGTTGGCATAACTGTGATAAGGCTGTGTGTGGAACACGCTGCTGTACATCATGAATAAAGATGTATATCCCTGAAATTTTTTGAAGCCAGAAGAGGAGGCAACCATTTTTTTTAAAAAAATGTAAAAACTGAGATTCTTGCCAAACTTGGCATGTTAGTAGTATTATTTTCTTATTTTTCATTTTGCTACTTTAAGAATATGAAACAGATAAAGGGTATTTTGGTTCACTTGTTTATGTTTCGTTTTGTATATTTATTGCAAATTTTACAGAGCATGCATTGTATAAGACTATAATTTAGAAAAACAATAATTACATTTACTAATGGAATTTACTTTTAAATAGTTTTAATTCGTTACATTACAAGTAGAACTATAAACTATAGAATTTAAGAAGCCTAGGATTTCTTAATTTTTTTCAGTGTGACAAGCTGGCAAAAACATAAAGGTATAAATAACCATCAATAGTGTAATAAAACAGAGTGATGTATTTTGGCATTCAATTCCTCCCACGTGTACACATTTTTAGAAAAAGAGCTAAGGAAAATGGGGAAGAAAAATAGAAGACTCATCACTGCACCAAGGGTTTCCTTTATATATTATGTGGTCATATTTTCTAAGTATCTTCATTTTTAGTCTCTTCATCCAAGAATCTTCAGAATTTTCAGTTTCTGAAAACTTAAATTTGCCCAAATTAAGACAAGCTTGTCTATTCTTATGTGACCTGCTCCTCTGGGTACAGGAACTATAAAACGGAAGCAAAGTCTTCCTATGAAAGATCTTAGAAAATATTTGGGGACAATAAGGAGTAGAAATATATGGGTTTCTTGTATTGCATTCATATAAGGAAACACTTTATGGATTTACTTTTTTCCAATATTTTCTCAAATTTTCAGGGAAAAACACCTAAAAGGCCTTTGAGAAAATATTTCCTGGGTTTCTACATCTTTAAGTACGGGCTGGTGGAAAACATCCAGCTAGAAATAAAACCAGGCCCAGATCTCAAATGTGCACATTAGACATCTAATCATACATGTTATTCGACTTATTAGAGCAAATCAAAGTTTGTCTTGTATAGCATAGCTTGTCTACCCAGTCTTAGTGAAATTCTGAGGCAGATTAAGACTGGAATGATGCTCTTTTACTTTGCTTCTGCCTGTGGCATTCAAAAATATATTTGAACAAAGGTCTGCCCACCATTTTATAGTCAGAAATGACATAAAGAAAATCACCACCAAGTATATAGGCATCTCTCCAACAAGGAAGGCCTTGTTTTATGTTTCCATCTCCTGTGCTTCAAATGGTAGAAAAACAAAAGGACATTCATCAGAGTAACCCTACTGGACTGGGCCAAGAGCCATCTTAGTCCAGCATTTTGGTTCTCAGACTGGCCGACCAGATACCCGAGACACCTCCAAGCTGGAGGTAATATTGAGTCTTTGAGACCAAAAGACTATCTTCTGTAAATTTATTTAGTCCTCTCTTAAAGCCATCCAAGTTAGTAGATGTCACCATATCTTACCTTCTGAGGTTATAAAGATTTTAACAAACGTTACTTCTATTAATTTTTGGTTTTGATTTTGACAGGATGGACTTTCAGGTAGAGAATCAGGTTGGTTTAGTGGTTGAGGTGCTGGATAAGAAGTGGAACAACTTGTGTTTTGCTCCTGCCTTAGGCCTGAAAGTATATTCAGTGAGGCTGGGCCAGTCACTCCCTGCCAACCCTTGGAAGAAGGCAATGGCAAATCACTTCTTGAAAATGGTGTCTAGAAGACTACATGGGCTTGACCATGTAGTTGCCAGGAGTCAACTCTGACTCAAACGCCAAACAAAAAGCCATTGGGGTAAGAGGGTTTACTTTACAGCTTGAATGAACTGTTCTCAAATTCAGTGTCTACTTCCAAACATTATGCTAATCTATTTCCAAATCTATGCAAATTGCCTGGTAGGAATATTCATGCACAACAGTTTCTCATGAGCCCTTTGACATTATTCCTTGATATTTTTGTTTTGTTGTGTTCAATCCTTGTAAATATTTGAACACTATTTTCTCTAAGAAATAATAGGATCGAAAGCATGGAATATCAATATCCTTCAAGAGCCAATATGTAATATTTCCCCATTGTCAAATTAAGAATCCTGGAGATAATGTTTCTGGGAGGTTAAAACATGTTAAAAATCAATTTTCATAAAACTGCATTTTTTTTATTTTCTGTTTATACTGTATAGTGAAAGAAAGATTAAAATGCAAACACAGAATTATTTCCCTGTTTTCTTTTCTTGGTGCCTGCAATGGGTTATCATTTATTTATGAGACCTAAAAATCCGGAATATATGGAAATCTTGCCTTGAAGCACAATATAATATTGGCCTGAAAATGTTGTCTGACAGTTTCTTCTCCTAGTTTCCTAGAAAGTTACTATGAATGATTTTTTTAAAAAAAAAAGAAGCCTCAATATACTATGCATTTGAAAGTAATCTTAAAGCATGTTACTTGTGATTTCTAGCCCTCCTTGTATCTTCCACACAATTCCTCCTGCAGATCATTCCTGTAATTTTAATG
Source organism: Liasis olivaceus (assembly GCA_030867105.1). Lineage (NCBI taxonomy): Eukaryota > Metazoa > Chordata > Lepidosauria > Squamata > Pythonidae > Liasis > Liasis olivaceus. The sequence goes on from CM061359.1 coordinate 16,639,157, forward strand.
CATGATTAAACATGCAGTTGTTCCTGGCTTGAACAAAGATAGACACCTGCCAGCTTATTGTTGAAGTTAAAAGATGGGCATGCAACCAGTTCTTCTAGTGATAGATAGATATCTGCCTTCCCCCTACAACCCATTGGACTCAAAAGGGATTTATTTATTTATTAAAACAAGCTTCAGAAATGTTATCCCAGCTGAAGGCTTAGTCATTATGCAAAATGGTTGGCCACAACATTTCCAGGTGCTAGACGCTGGAGAGTGTCAGCCTTACGAGGTAGACCAGGCAGGAAACACGACCAGATGAGCTAATTCTACTTTATTGAAAGGCTACATTAACAGAATCTTGCAAGTCTGAAGGTACAATTCTCCCCCCCACCCCCATCTCCTTTGCAGCCCAAGAAACTAGGGAGGGTCTCTTCTGAGCCTCTTGCCCCACCCACTATCCAGCTCCGGGCTATGCTGTCTCTTATCTGATCATTCCCTAGGCAGCATCTCTTTGCCCTGTCTCTCAGGGTCATTCCCACATATCTTTACAGAGGGAGGCTAATCCTGTTGCACAGAAGAAGCTGTAGGAAAACCAGTCACTCGGGTGAGACTGGGTCCTTACATTTTTGCAAGTCATAATTATTACCGGCATCCTGGTCTCTGCTGATGAAAGCTGTTAGGTGTGAACCACACCACCAATTTTTAGTGGTGCACAAGAGAAAAAAACAATCTGGGGAGCTTCACAAAATGAAGGAGAGCCACATTAGGGAGAGCCACATTAAGTTTGCTTCTCACCCCTCTCTTCATTAAGGGGATATAAGCCAGATATCGGAAACACATCCATTTGTAAACTGCTAAAAACTGTCCGTGGGGCTTCTAGAAGTTTGCATGATTCCTGTTGAAGTTTCCCTTCTATGCCAGCTCCACAGCCAAGAAAGTCTTTCCCATTGTGACAGCTTTGTGGTTTGTTTGAGATTTCTTGGCAGCACTACAATTGGTGACAGCATCGAACAACCTGGGTTGAATTCCAGGAACAATAAGCAGAATCAGGCTTGGTTAGTATCATGATGGGAGGTCACCAGGAAATTCCTGGTCTGTAGGCTAGGCTGGGAGAAAAATGGAAATACACACAAACACACACATACATGGCAAGCTGCTACTATATTGTTGCTAAACTTCACTGGTATGAAAACATCAAAGCAGTAGAAGATTCAGGGTGGTACAAACTTGTATGGAATCTACAGAGCCTTTATGGGCTTGGTGTATTATCAGAAGTGGATTAAGCCTAGAAGGTCTGTACACCACATCTGTTCTAGGTTGGATTGTTTTCTGCTGTTCCCACCATTCCATGAAGTTTGGCAACATTGGAAAACATATGGCAGACTCCATAGCTTTGAGATAGCATCGTATGGCCAATGGTGTCATGGGACATTTTAGGGACCTACCTTACTTTTTCTAGATCCGGTCTTAATTTCAGTGTGGCCATGAAATCTAACCTTCTAGTTTTGCCTGAACTCCGTTTTTTTCCTTGGTTGTATAACACTCTGCAATGGATTTCTGTTTATATAGTCTCATTCTCACGTATGTTGAAGTCTCTAGAGAATGAGACAATTTTTTTAGATAAGTTTAGTTCAACAAGGATGTCACATTATTCTCATAACAAAAGACAATTATTTGAAATGTGACATGGCCATCTGAACTGTTAAAACCCAGGTTAACTCAACATTAAAGACCTCCACTATCCGGCATGTGTATTAATTTGTTTTTAAGTCTGATTTTCCCAGTAGAGAACAAAGTGTTAGTGTAGTTCAGAATGCACTGGTGCAAATGTATAGGATGACAGAAGTAGCCAGAAGGGATCATCGAGACCACTGTGTACAGGTGAAACTCGAAAAATTAGAATATTGTGCAAATGTTCATTTATGTCAGTATGGCAACTCAAAAGGTGAAACCAATATATGAGATAGACGCATTACATGCAAAGCGAGATATGTCAAGCCTTACTTTGGTATAATTGTGATGATTATGGCGTACAGCTTATGAAAACCCCAAATTCACAATCTCAGAAAATTAGAATATTACATGACATCAATAACACAAGGATTGGAAATAGAACAATATTGGACCTCTACAAAGTATAAGCATGCATATGTACTCAGTACTTGGTTTGGGCCCCTTTTGTAGCAATGACTGCCGCAATGCGGCGTGGCATGGATGCTATCAGCCTGTGGCACTGCTAAGGTGTAACGGAAGACCAGGATGCTTCAATAGCGGCCTTCAGCTCCGCTGCATTGTTCGGTCTCATGTCCCTCATCTTTCTCTTGGCAATGCCCCATAGATTCTCTATGGGGTTCAGGTCAGGCGAGTTTGCTGGCCAATCAAGCACAGTAATCCCATGGTCATTGAACCAGGTTTTGGTACTTTTGGCAGTGTGGGCAGGTGCCAAGTCCTGCTGGAAAATGAAGTCAGCATCCCCATAAAGCTCGTCTGTGGAAGGAAGCATGAAGTGCTCCAAAATCTCCTGGTAGATGGCTGCGTTGACCCTGGACTTAATGAAGCACAGTGGACCAACACCAGCAGATGACATGGCTCCCCAAATCAACACAGACTGTGGAAACTTCACACTGGCCTTCAAGCATCGTGCATTGTGTGCCTCTCCATTCTTCCTCCAGACTCTGGGTCCTTGGTTCCCAAATGAGATGCAAAAGTTGCTCTCATCAGAAAAGAGGACTTTGGACCACTGGGCAACAGACCAGTTCTTTTTTTCTGTAGCCCAGGTAAGACGCTTCTGACGTTGTTTGTTCTTCAGGAGCGGCTTGAGAAGAGGAATACGACATTTGAAGCCCATGTCCAGGACCCGTCTGTGTGTGGTGGCTCTTGATGCACTAACTCCAGCCTCAGTCCACTCCTTGTGAAAGTCCCCAGCACTTTTGAATGGCCTTTTCCTGACAATCCTCTCCAGGCTGCGGTCATCCCTGCTGCTTGTGCACCTTTTTCTCCCACACTTTTCCCTTCCACATAACCTTCTATTGATGTGCTTTGATACAGCACTTTGGGAACATCCAACTTCTTTTGCAATTACCTTTTGGGGCTTTCCCTCCTTATGGAGGGTGTCAATGATGGTTTTCTGCACAACTGTCAGGTCAGCAGTCTTTCCCATGCTTGTGATTCCTACTGAACCAGCCTGAGAGACCATTGAAAGGCTCAGGAACCCTTTGCAGGTGTTATGGATTCATTAGCTGATTAGAGGGGACACTTTGAGCCTAGAATATTGAACCTTTTCACACTATTCTAATTTTCTGAGATTGTGAATTTGGGGTTTTCATAAGCTGTACACCATAATCATCACAATTATACCAAAGTAAGGCTTGACATATCTCGCTTTGCATGTAATGCGTCTATCTCATATATTGGTTTCACCTTTTGAGTTGCCATACTGACATAAATGAACATTTGCATGATATTCTAATTTTTCGAGTTTCACCTGTACAAACCCATTGCTTACTTCAGATATCTAAAAGAAGCCATTAAAATATGAAGGAAAAACCTTAAATCAGGATCATCAAAACAAAATCCAAATGTAACATGTTTCTTCTCCTTTTAGGTAAAGTTTTAAACCTGCTGTCAGGCTGCTGAAAGATTTACATAGCTTAAAGTCTTCAAGGTGTTGGTACCTTTGATGTTTGATTCTTCCATCTCGCAAAGCTGTAGTATTGATTTTAAATTTTGTTTGTTTAATATGAGGCTTTTGGAACATGTTGAGCAAGTGAATATATCTGGCAATACAAAAACGAAGCCTCTGACTTTTATGTTCTTATTCAAAGGGGTTGATTTTGACACCTGCTATGTAATATTGGTAAATTGTCTATACACCAAGGTTAATTGTCAGAAAAATTATCTCTTATAACAGCAGTATCTTATCTGCTACTCACAGACTTAATACATTTTTCTCCTTCAACACTATTGCATAAGTGGATAGTATATTTTTATTTTTATTTTTTTTATTTTATTTTATCCCATAGTTGATCAAGTTTGTTGTGTCTGATTTGAAATTTAAAATATGCGGTGTTCAAATGACCTTACAATGGCTGACCCTCAAAATCTAATCAGTCCACGCTCACATGAAAATCGACAAATATGTCAGGTGTACTTTTCAGCGTCAAAAATGGTTTTAAATATTTTGTTTGTGGGCCCGTGCAATTTTCCACAGAGTCCTTGTGGTTGAAGGTTGGGATTGTGGGTTGGTTTGTGCTACCAACATAAAATCTTCCTATTTGTTGTTTTCTAAAAAAGCATACATTCCACAGGAATACATTAGATGTACAAGGAATCGATTCAGCATAGGCTATGCAAAGTGGTCTCAGGCAGTCAATACATTAAAAAAAGAAAAAGGAAAAAAAAAGAAAAGAAAAGTTGCTATAAAAGGAGATAGAAATGAAATCAGACCTATAATTTTGATCAGTGCTACTTCGTGCATCATCATCATAATTAGCATTTATATAATACTTTCGTGAAATGGGCAGGCCCTAATGGTTGAAACAATTGTCATAAAACCCAAATCTGGGAACTGTATTTCTTAGATTTTATCTGTAAAAGAGTATATCTCTCCTGGTTTACAGAAACTAAAAATTAAGAGAAGAATTATATCATATCCAGCACAGAATACCCAGCTATTTAGATATAATTCTAAGCCTAGGGTTATTTGGATATGCCAGAAGCAAACCATAGTCATAGATAAACACAAGTAATAATGGCTTGTATGTTAGATCTCTGTTTCCTCTGCTTTTTGAGCTGTTCTTGCTGCCTCTGAAATTTTTTTAGAAGCTTGGACAGGACACAAAAACAAACCAGGAAAAGTCCAAGAGATAAACCATTTATTCTTGTTCCTCATTTAACTAAGGTACAGCTGTCATCAGTAAGATGACAACAAATTTTCAGACTATGGTTTCCTGCCCCAAAAGACTAAACGACTTATTTACTGACCCTATACAACTAACCAACCACATTATAGCCATGGCACCGAATCTGAGACTTGAGCAGATAAAATAAGTTCGTTGTGTTAAATCTACATGACGCTGTTGTGTTGGAAGCATGTACAGAATGCTAGCCATTCTCCAAACAGCCCTGCGAAGTTAACCAGCATTTACTTCTGTCAAATATGTGTAGCCTGGGTTATGATGACTGAGCAATGCCTGAACAGAGCTTGAGGCATTCATAGCTTGATGAAAGACTGGAATCATGGACTTTCTAGTCTGCAACGTATTCTCACGCTATGCTCAGTCACTACGGACTGCTTCTCAGAAGATTCTCCACACTTGCAGTGGTGTTTTATCCAGTAACCATGATTAAAAATATGACAACTACTTGGGATGTGTGAACTGGGTCTCAGAGATGCAAGCTTCAGTTTTACCTGAATAAACGTGTTCTCTTCCTCTGCACAAAAAAAGGGTGAATGGATCAAAGCTACATTAAGTCCTGTATATATTTTTATTGGAGTAGCTCAAACACTGAAACACCTTTCAAAATAATATTGTTAGTGAGATTTTTATTTCATTTTTTTCTTTGGCAAAAGACAACCAAAATACTTATTTATAGGGTATCAGGTCCTGGCCATTGCAGATCTGTTTTGCAGTGTATCCTCTATTACCATGACAAGACAAATTGCTTTAATAAAGTAAGCCTCTCCTAATTGCTGAGCACTGAATGTAGTTCCAGGCTTGTTCCAGCAAGGGCAGTTATGGGTTCCTATGGGCAGTCAGTGGGGTGGGTTTTATTTTCCTCTAAGATCTCTTTCCCTGCCATTGCTTCAGTGAATGCTGTGGTTTTTCCTCCACCGCCATGAGAAGGAGAAATATCAGGGTTTATAAATGCATCCTTGCTTTTGTGAGTCAGCATTGACATCTCTGTGTTGTGTATGAGATCAGCGCCTCTGGTTTTGGATAATCTGGTACAGAAGTCAATGAACTTAATGCAGTATTGGTAATCCAAGGGAGTTTGAGTTAAGTGCTTTTGACATGCAGAATCAAAAGTCAAGGGCAAAGTAGACTTTAAATATTCTTTCTGCAAAGGCTGGGGTGGCTGTAATTGAATCCTTGTGTGAAACGTATTATCTGAAGGTAAAGCTGGCTAACATCTCATCTTCAAATACCAAAGCGTTAGGCTGTCTTCTTCACACCAAATGTTCTTTTGACATTGTTCAACATCAACAGTCATGGATAATTTATAGAAAATATGCAAGCATTCTGAAAAGAGGATTAGTTTACTGAGAAAGCTGTAACGCTTTTTCGGGGATTGCCAAGCGCATATAATATTTGTGGCACTGACGTATTGATTGAGCAGTTGGCGTACCTATAAACCAGGAGGTCGTGGTCGGAAACTATCCTTCACACCCAGGCTTGAATTCCTGCATAAATGTCCCTATGTGATAACTACAAGCTGGCAGCAAACTGTATATCTGAGATAGATTGTTTTCACGTAGTGTGTGAGATTGCCTGATTCCTGCTGTCCACTTCCAGTCCGTATAACAGTCTTACCCACCTGGCATCCTTCCAGTATGTTGGGCTGAAACACCAGACATTTCCCAGAATTCTGCAAATAGCACCTCCATCGAGTATCAGTCAGACTATCCACCCAAACCCTGATATTTCCTCCAGCACTTTCTTTCCTTTCTCACTCACCCATTTTGCCACATCTGGAATTTGGTTTTGAATCTGCTGCACTTTGCATTTGAAGGCAAAAAGGTGCTTTGCTGTGCTTGGGGATCCTGCTGTAGTCCTTGCCGGCCACAGCTTAAAATGGTGTTTTTCCCAGTTTGAAGCAGCATGATCTTAGGAAAAGTTGAATTTGTTTTAAAAGGCTGCAGAGTAGTGCTGTGTGGGGTGGGGGGGTGAAGGTCAATTCTATTGTCCTCTGGAAAGGACATCCTTCAATTGATTAAGAGGTGCCGGCTCCAGGTTCTTCCGGAGTACAGAAAGTAGTCAAAGAGTTGTCAAACTCTTCAGAAGGTTGTAGTGAGTACCATTTATCTGTGTACCAGGCCAGCTGCAATTGTATTAATGAAGCGGAGACGTAATTTAAGTGGTACAATGGAAAAGGAAATAAGGATTGGCTGTTGGTAGTAGGTAGCTCTACCTTGCATGGATTGAGAATGGAACAAAATAATGAGTTATGCTTTGAATTTTATGCTTTATCACCTCCATGCATAGGTAAATCAAATTCAGGGAAGATTGCTCTGTGAATCAAGCAAGGGCAAGGTTTGTTTTTGTTTTTTTGGGTTTTTTTTTGTTTTATTTAATCGCTCCACAAGTTATTTTTGTCATCGCAATTGATCCAGTGCTGCACACCTTGTCGTTTAACAGTCACAGCCACATTACATTTATTTGTGGGGATTTTTAAAAAGGCTTTTGAGACAGAACAGCTCTTAGTGGTCCTTGTGCCCCAGGATTTCACTGACTTTGTTTTGAAACTTTTACATCCTGCCTTCCAACCAATGGTTTCTAGTATGAATTTTGTAATGAATTGAAATGAAATTGGTAGGAGTGTTTCCCCTCCCCCCATTTTAAATAAATTCTTTGTAGTATGATTTGTATGAAAATCCAGCATTGAAACTCAAAAGGACCAATATCAAAACCCACCAGCGCTAATCAGAACTCAGAATTCAGAAGCTTGGTAAAATACCAGTTTGGTTTAGTGATTAAGGCTCCAGGCTAGAAACCAGGAGACCGTGAGTTCTAATCCTGCCTTAGGCATGAAAGCCGGCTGGGTGACTTTGGGCCAGTCCCCCTCTCTCATCCCAACTCACCTCATAGGGTGGTTGTTGTGGGGGAAAATAGGAGAAGGAAGGAATATTAGGTATGTTTGCTGCCTTATTTATAAAAATAATAAAGGTGGGATAAAATAAAGGTGGGTTAAAAAAAATCATCTATCTATCTATCTATCTATCTATCTATCTATCTATCAGAATAAGCACCAGGCAAATATTTTTGGGAACAAAGTTCTACTGACGTGATCCTATTGCTAAAAAGACCAAAAGTTTTTTTGGCCACTACGAGGTGGTGTAACACTCCGATGAGATTCACACTGGATAGTGTCAGGACAAAAGAAGAGTGATCTAGAAACTTGAATCGACCAAATTAAAGAGAAACTTGCTTTCACTCAGCTATGTGAGACATCCATGAATTATGCTAGAAACACATTCTGACTAGAAAAAGAATAATAAAACCTACCTGTACGACCATATGCTATATAGCCAAGAATCTTTTGCTCTCCCTATCTCGTTGCCTCCCTGGGATCCCACTTCTCCAAGAGATCTGATGGAAAGACATTGAATTATCACCACAGTTTTCTATTTTGGAGACAAGATGGGGGGGGGGGGAGTAACCGTTTTAATTTTAAAAATTAACAAAAGTGGGTACCAAATTCTACACCACTTCCATGCCGCTTAATGGCCCTCTGAAGAAGGTTTGGTGTTTTATTTTTAAAGAACAATCCACAGCAGTGAAAATGGTTGCCCACCCTGATTTAAGTCTTAACTACATTTCAGAAGGGAAATCTATTACCTGGATGCCTCTCAGAACTTAATAAAAAGTATTTGTAGCTACCAAATTATTTTTCCTGTTGTAACCTCCTTGTGTGTTCTGTAAGTCAGCATCTGTAGATATTTAGAATTGCCGTCTATGTATGTCACGGTCAACAGCAACTTGGGCCTTCCTTTTCATCACAGGACAGCCACGGCTACATTAGACCAGAGAGGGATTGGAAGAAAAAAAGTAAACACCAGGAAAATGGGGAAAATGCTCCAACCGTTATTGATTCCCTTTGGTTGTGAGCACACGGGAACACTGACACTGCTCGCACTTAATTGTGATTTTATTGACTATCATTTCTGCCTTGTTTATGCTGCTTGAGGCTGTCGCTCAGCATGACTGATGGCCTTCATTCCCTCCAACATTTTGCTAGCTGACCCTCCTGGGCCTCCAGATGACCAGCTTGTTCTTAATCCTGCAGTCATGCCTGCTCGTGTTCCCTGTTTGCCTACTGTTAAAGTGGAAAATGAAAACCCTGTAGCACATTTTCCAGCTTTAAGGGACTTCACATTATTATAAACTCTGGTCATTGTTGCAAGGAAAAAGCTCAGTCAGCCTGTGTCTGAAAGTCATGGCCCGAGGGGGTGGGGGAGGCAGGTGTGTTTATATTTGCAGCCCAAGGGTAAAAAAGCAATTGGGTATTGGGTAATTAAGGGTTTGGTTGGCTTCTCCAGTCCCCTGCCTCAAATAGTATTTTAGAAGGTTCATTGCAAATTCTAATGCCTGACCGTTTCAATGGCTGTGTTAACGATTGCATGAGTCTGTGAACAAATGGCCTTTTGTAACCATCTGAAGGAAAGGAAAGAAATGAGGTTTTCTGGGGAGCAGGTCTGCACATTGTGCCAACCCATTATGTGGTTTATTTGGGGGAGGCCTAGTGTGGTATATTGTGATTTGCAAACCATGATTTATGGCATGGGAGGAAGACTGAACCCAGCTTCGTTATTCAACAAACCAAGATTAGATTCTCATAGGGAACTGGCCGACTGGGGAAAGCCAGCTTTAGTTTGGAGGAATGCAATGCAAAACTGACGTAGCACTAGAGACCTGTTGAGATAAGGTTGAAAAATTATTAGGATGAACGCTAAAAGCTTTTACCCATTATCAAGGTATTATCTTCTATCTGGTGAAGCTGGACTTAGTGTCTATAGGTAGAGTCCTAGTATATCAGACTGTCTAGCCCTTTGACTCATAGCTTGTGGTCTGGCCTGCAGAAAATGTCTTGGGGAAGGTCAGGTATATAGGTATAGCTATAGGTATAGGTATTGACCCCTATATTCCTCCAGTTTCCTTAAGTGTCTCTCTGCCTCTGCCTATATGGGAGGATATAGGGATCAGAGAAGGTTTTCTTTTCCTTTTTCCTTGCGTACTACTTTATTTATTTTAAACCCAAGAATCAAATGAGAAGGGAGAAGATATAAGCTTGTGTGTGTATGTGCTAACAGTTAAAGAATTAAATTAATGTGAATAATATTCACATGGAATTTAATTGTTTGGTCTTTCTCCCATTCTAGTCTGTTTAACTGCTTTTAAGTGAGCCAACCCACAAAGGCTCAGAGGCAGGTGCAGCCCTTGGAGAAATGAGCAAAAATGTACCTTTAATCAAAAAGCCCAGGGGGAAAACTACCTACTCAAGAAATGAAACCTTTTGATAAATAATGGTTTCTGCTGGGTTCCAAATGGGCAACCTTCTATACAAAGCAAAGACCTTACCCACAGTGCCATTTCAGCAATGTTGTTAAAAAGAGGTATAGAAACAGTCGTAGTGTGTGATAAGCATTGGCTCAGTTGGAGAGGCAGTCCTTCCTCTGCAAAGTAGCCAACGAACTGCTGGAGTTAGTCTGCAACAAGCCCTAGTCTGAAGAAAGAGGCAAGGTAACAAAAGTGTACTCAGAAGTGGAACACAGAAACACTCCCTGAGGTCATTTTGCAAGTGAATGGGCAATTAATACAGGTAGTCCTCGTTTAATGACGCTAACTGGAGCCAGAAATTCCATTGTTAAGCGACTTGGTCACAAGTCGAAAAACCATGTGACTGCGGTACTTAATGATGGAAGTCCGAGTTGCCAGTGTTAAATGAGGACTGTGTGGGTCATTTACCAAGGACCTCATGTGATCGCAACTTCTGACTTCCTGCTGGCTTCCCCATTGACTTTGCTTAAATGAGGACCTCCTGTAGAGAGAGAGTCCTCCATTTCTGCTGTCCAGAAACTGTTGGTTGCCAATGGGGCAGTTGGGCTGTGTGGAAGAAAAAAAGATGTATGAAGAATTAATTCTTACAAAGAAACAAAGGGTTTGAGAGACATGTGTGCCTCTATGTATGTCTGTGCGTATGTTCATATGTGTGTGGGTGTGCGTGATTGTATATAAGTGCATACACATGTATGTGTGCACATGTTCCTAGTGAAGGTAACTTCACATTCTCCCATTACCCTATGCAACATGTCATTTAGATATTTTATTCATTAGTCCCGTTTATTATTTTCACTGTCGCATTTGCTTTAGATCCCTAATTTTATATTACTGCATTGAAGCTCCATACTCTGTTCAAATAATCGCTGTTAGTCAAAGCAATGGAGATCACATTATATGAATTTAATCACATACAATATGGGCTTTGATGCATATACAGTGTGTGTTTGCCAGGGTTTTTCCTTTTCCCTCCCTCCCCCCATTTTAAATACAGAAATTCTTTTGAGTTGTGTTTATTCTTTCTGTCAGCACACTTTATAATATCAAAGGCTTTCCAGGGGAGCGTAAGACTACTGAGTTATGCTTAGGTCATGTTTTGCTGTATGCCCTTTAATACTATAGCTTTAGAAATGCAATTTTCAGCCTCTGCTTATTAGAATATGATAAAGTATTCCTGGTCCATGTCCAGCTCCACTAATCTCCAGACTTCATGAATTAAGCATGAAGATTTTAGTCAATGTGCTTTCAAAGACCAATGTTTAGGGAATCATGGATTTTCTACAAGCTGAGGGAGAAATCTATAATAGGAGGAACTGATTTTCAAACATCATATTCTCTAGAAGAAATGACCACTTTCTGGCTTAAAAACAGAACACATTTCCTTATTAGTATACTGAAGAGCTAGTTTGAAATGTGCTTTTCACTGGGAAAATAAGCTCTCCAGTTTTTGAAAATATTGAGTGACAACTCCGTGGATAGAACGGTAGTTGCATTTTTGATGGGTTTCTTTTTGTTTTTTAAGTTGCTCACAGACAAAGTACAACTGGATGTGTTTAAGTTGGTGGCTTCTACCTCCTTCTATTGTTGCTGGCCCACTTGGTGAATAGTCCTGCTTGCAGTCCAGAAGTCATCCCTTGAGAAAGCTACTAAAGGCTCTCTGTATTTTGTCCAAGGTGTAGAAATCTCATAACTGCTGGTTCAGCATCTTGGCCTAACCATCCCTCCCTCCCTATATTCCATTGACAGTTAAGGGGACACGCACTGTGCATTTGAGCATGTTTTGAAATGTAGCTCGGTTTTAAAAGACACATGTCATGATTTTATATACTGTACATATAACCTATAGCAGGAAGCACTTTTAATATTAAAATGTTGATCTGATGCATCCATGTAGGCCGGAGAATTAAACTCTAGTAAAAATGAAAGTTAAGCATTGAATAGCACTTTAGGTCACAATCTACAACAAAAATTCCTCTAAAGTCTACATATTCTTGTGGTTTAATGTGAAGGATCAGGAATCCTTATTTTGTTTTCTACAATTTTTTTATATGCCACCTCATCTGACAGTACTAGGTGGCTTACATCTCATAAAACCAAAACAGGTGACAAAGACATTAATGTGTAAGGTCAGATCAGCTACAGAAATGAATCTCCAATCATTTTGTACCCTTTGTTCCAAAACATTTATGAAAAGCACTACCTAAACATCTTTCCTGAATGCTAATAAGGAAGGGGCTGTTGTAACTTGAAGAGGGGGAGCAGAAAACAATTTTGGACCAAGGGGACTACAACTGAGAAGACCTCCAAGTTCCAGCCCTTTAACTCTCTGTGAATAGGGGCTCAGCATCCTCTTCTGGCCAGCTTGTATCAGATGAGCAAATTTTAATTGGATTGGACAGCTGCCAAAGTAGTGAGGACCTATGCCATAACTGCCTCATGCAGTAAGTCATTGTTATTACCTGGGATCCAAAAAGGTGGACCATTCCTCCTACTCTTGTTCTTTCCCTGACATCTATGCATCTCTCCTCCCTTTTACAATGAATTTTAGACCATTTTTGAAGCTGAGAAGGCTTTCAAAAAGACTTTGTGCTATGACATTGAGGCTGAATGTTTAAACTTTTAAAATTAATACATCTCACTGTGGATAATCATAGAAGCTCTTTAGAGTCCCTCAAGTATCTCTTCTTGAATTGTGCCAATGCACTAGAACCACTCTGGGTGATCTGCAATATATATTTGACCCCTTACAGGATAAAACCAAGGTCTAACCAGGTTAGTCCAACATTATTTATCTCACATGAGCTAATCAGGTGTCTCCAGGAAGTTCACAAATGGGTTTGGAAGTTGATAACTCTTCCCATTATCACTTCTGAGGAAGTATTATGTCAGATGAAATTGCCTTTGATTCTGGAGATCATAATCAGCCACCAGGACTAAGAAGTGCTGATAGCCCTGTCCTCCCATGAGTCAATCCAGTCCCATTTCAAAACCATTAAAATTGGTGGCCATCACCACACCTGGTGATTAATTCCATTATACTTTCCATGGGAAGCATGACTGTAGCCAAGCAAACTTGTATCTCAGCACAAACTTTTACAGAAATTTTCCCCAAGTCGTTGCCCTAAAGTCTAACTCTTGGGCTGGCTTAGTCCAAGCCAGCTCCTACAACCAATTGGGAGCAATTGAAGAAATTAAAGGAGAAGAATGTAGAAGTACTCCTAAGAGTAGCAGAATTCTCTGCTAATAGTAGGGTTTGTTTTAAGAAATGGCAATTATGAATGCCTAGTGGCATATAATATATAATACATGGAGCATTATATAACATTTTAATATTAATTATTAATTTTCAATACTTTAGATAGTATTTCTGTAATATTTAATTATGTACTTATAATTATATAATATATAATACATACAAATTGAAGACATTATTAGTGCCTCTTTAATATGCTTATTCCACAGTTCTTCCAATTTAGGAAGGAATGCGTAGCTTCCTTGCCACATAATTCTGCAAGGGCATTCCATTGAAACACTATGACCAGCCCAAGATCACCACTGACCTTTTCGTACCTGAGTGACAGTTTGAATGAGAGAGTCTCCATGTATTTAGTCCTTCCTTCTCCAACTTAGAGTTCTCCTGGTACATTGGAACAGAGGTTTTCATAATTTCCTACCTGCTCTCCACATGCACTGCCTCTGCAGACTCAGAGTTCTTGGAGTTGTTTCTGTATACATCAGAGGGGAGCAGAATGCCAGATCAGAAAAGGCTACTCTACTGATTTAGGAGTGAACTGGATTGCACATGGCATTTGGTTATTAGATGCCGTATGATTATATGGAGCACATGTGATGCAAATAGAGTGACAGGGAAAGAGGAAGAACATTTTTTCCTGTTTCTGTTTAAAATTTGAAATATTTGTTCTAAAATTTTAAACAGGAAATGCAAAATACAGGCTTATCCCAACAAGAGAGAGAGAGAGAGGAATTTTGCCTCTTGATGCACTGCCCTGTTGTGAATGTTGGTGGCAGAACATGTATTTCCAGTTTGCAAAAGGAGTAGAGCTAAATTTCCCATGTCAAGGTCTTCAAGGAAGATGAAACAGGGTTGTGAAACTTTGTGAACCATGTCTGGGCTGAATATACTGTCAGAACTAAGCAAACATGAAGTCATCCTAATTACTGATGAGCAAAGGGACATTTTTCCAGGGCATTCCTTTCCCCTTTTTATAACAGGCAGGATGCTATTGTTGTCGCTCTCAGAGCCCCCAGGCTGCTCAGAAAACAGGCAAAAAATCAATAGCCCACTTGTTGAGAATAAGTGAATTAGCTTGTGTTGAATGTAACCGAGTATCTGAACACTTCACTGAGCAGCTTTGGTTTTGTGAGAAAAGAGAATTGTAAGGATTGTCTTGCCACGTCTGGATCTCTGGCTAATCACGCCAAATGAGGAGGAGTTTCCTATTTATCCTGGGTACTAATGCGTAATGTTCTTCTCGGTATTGCTCTGTTCCTGTGTCTCTGTGTGTCTTCAGCATTATCACTGGACCAGTCCTGATTACAAAACTCCTTGAGTGTGGGAACTCAAAGAAAAAGGAGTAGTATAACAGGATGTCCAGTATTCTTAGCCAGATCTTGTGGTCTATTACATTTTTGCATTGATGGGTATCTAAGAAAAGGGGAATAACTCTGATGACGATATATCCATACATCTCTTTATCGATATATAGATATAAATGTGAAACTCATATGTATGTAATTTGATTACTCATTTTACTTTTTTCTTTTGGTTGAATTTCAGTTGGATAGATAATGGTTGTGTTAAAGAAGCTGTGCACATTTTAAAAAGTGGTTTTAGCACATGACAGGGCTAAAGCCGATGCAAAAAGGATCAGGAATAGTTTGGAAGGATCAGACTACAGAATCAAATAAATGCAGTTTACACTAGCTTATGTAAGTTGCTTTCTAGAAGATGTTCACATCAAGCTAAAAAAAAAATCCCTTGGCACGTATTTATTTCACAACTGATAACTATTTATCTGTGTAATACAAATGTACTAATGTTTTCAATATCTACTTCAAATATATTTTAGGGTGGTATCTCTGGAATATTTGTTTGCAGTCTAAGAATATACATGGTCTTTTAATTTGATATTTACCTGGTTATTTTCTCTGTTTTTAATGTTCATTTTTATTATCGTCTTCCACATGATTTTTGATAGAAAATTCAGTAAATGTTCTAAGCCTTCCTAAGTAAAGGAGTTATGATGGAAAGCACAGTTTAGCTACAGTAATCCACACACCTAGGAGTAAGACCTTTGGACTCCGTATGGTTTATATTAGAAAATTGTATCATACCTAGTCAATGCATGTTTGATAAAGATATGAATTGGAAAAATAAATAGATAAATAAATCACAGGATTCTATTTTTGTGCATTCTGAGTATTTCAAATAGCTATATTTGAATTTTGGATTCCTATCTATCTATCTATCTATCTATCTATCTATCTATCTATCTATCTCCCCAATGTGTGCTATGTGTCTTCCTCAATCTCGGGTCCTCTACCAGAGGCCAGGGAGTTTGAGGGTTCTGCGCAGTATCTTAGCTGCTCCTAGCACTGCACTCTTCTGCACAGACAGCTCTGATGTTGCTCCTGGGATCTGTTGGAGCCACTCTCCCAGCTTAGGAGTCATGGCCCCGAGTGCTCCTATCACCACTGGGACCACTTTAGCCTTTATATATATACATTTTCTACCTCCTGTTGTGTTGTTCTTGTGCAAAGAGTTAGGTTTCCAGGGGACAATGATTGTGACTAGTCCTATTAGCTGAATACATAAGATGTGGCCCATTTTGTACATCCCACAGAGGTCAATCACAATGTCACAAGTGTGTGATATTTCCTTGGCTGTTGGTGTTCTACATCACTTTTAGACAACCAGGAATGACACTTCTGGTTTTTTTCAGTTGTGGTTGTTTATATTAAACCTGATTGTCTTCTATCTATCTGTGTGTCCGTCCGTCCATTCATCCATCTACCTATCCATCAAAGAAACAT